>VZTR01033237.1:22883-63185 GCA_013400775.1 Chaetops frenatus | reverse complement strand
CTCCACCTCCCCCCGCACCCCTCCTCCCAAGCAGGAGACCTAGATTTCAACCACTGGGAAATAATCATATCCCTGGATACGTGATTCTGCCTCGCCATGCGGCTCCCATCCACCCCAAGCTCTCGGCGTCAGCCTGGATCTGCTCCGGGAGATCTGGGGGATGGAGAACTCCCTGCAGCCCTGGGGAAGGAGATGGGGCAGGACTGGACTTGCACGGGCTGCCCTCGGCTGCGGTCAGGATGTGAAAAGCAATAATTTTATATCACTTTGCACTTACTGAGGTCCCTTCATGAGGAGGCTTCTCCCACCCCAAAGGGAGGAGATGGCCAAGCTCCTACCAACATATGAGACCTATGGATCAACCTCTGCCTTCAGGCACGAGGTTTGGGCCACTCTGCCATCCCCCCACAGCCCCACAAGGAGCACCAAGGAAGCAACAAGTCCCAAAAGGCTCCTGGCACCCAAAGCACAAATGCTGGAGGAGGCAATGGGAAAATTTCTATTCCCAAATACAGCGGTCAAATTTGCATGGAGTGCTGACATTGATTGCTCCAGGGACACCCTGAGGTGAGATGGAGGGCCTGGACCACCCTGAATACCTGAGAAAATCGGTGCTCAGTGTGGTGCCCAGGAGAGAGAAAGAGAGTGGGGACACAGCAGGGATAAATCACAGTATTTCAGCTCCCCAAGGTGCCTGGAGCAGGGGGTGGCACAGAGAGCGGGTGCAGCACTGGGGGATGTGATCACCTGCTGCTCCTCCTGACAACCCCTCTTCCCCTTGAAACAAAAATTGTATTTTCCCAAGCCCCAGCCAGATCCTAACATTGAAATTTAATGTCTAACCCTACAGGCAAACTGGGAATCCTTCACGACCAGCCCTTGCACTGTGGGTTTCCTTCCTGCACACACCCAGCTGGGCAGGAGGCCACTCTGGGTGAGGGTTTTTAATGTCATCTGCACCATTTTAGCCTTTCCTGGGGGCGGATCTGCCATGGCAGGGTGGGTTGAATCCAGCAAATGATTTGCCCAAGGCTGATCCTTATGCAATCTGTAGAAACTGAGGCTGGGCAGGGAACACTTCAAGAGGAGCTGAATTCCCAACGTGCTCCTCCTTGCTGCCGCCTTGTGAAGGTTCTGCAAAACCTGGGGGATTCGTCATCCAAACAGCACCAGCTCCGTACAAGGAGCCCAACTCCCTTCTCCAGCAAATCAGGGGAATTTCTCTGAATTGAGTGACGCTCTCTCCTGATTTACTATCCTAATTGTGAGCTATTATTATCATCTGTGTGCCTGCTCTCGCCTCCCTCAGCCGCGCTGACAGCTCCAGACGGATCCCAGCCTTTAGGGGAACCAGACAAGCTGAGCTCTGCACCCACTTGGCTGTCTCACAAGGATTCAACGAGATGACGCCTTTGCTCAGTATTATTATTAAATAATAATTTCCTCCTGAATTATTTCTCTTATCTCAATGGGTTTTATAGACGCCCAAACTGGAATTCTTACCCTGCCTGCATGTGCGGTGCTGGGAAAAGCACTTGGTGGGAGGATGTTCCAGGAAGCTGCTGGTCCTGTGTCCAGGGTGATCTCTCCTTGTTTCTTTTATTCCCAGGGAAGCCCCCAAGGGGCTGTTCAGACCCTCTGTTAGTGGGTTTGCAGATAGCCACACAAATAGTAAAAAAACCCGTGCTTTTCCCTCCTTTTTCCCCCCTGTATCCTGCTGGCAGTGGGTCTGGGAAAGGCTCCAAGAAGTGCTGCTGTGGGGGAGGGATGAAAGCCACAGGGCAGGGTTATCCCCAGGCCTGGCCTCATCCAGAACTGCTGAATTCAAGTCCCAGGGTGACTGGAAAGCCCAAGCCACATCCAGCCCCACTGCTTAGGACATCCAGGGTGGGCACCCTCATCTGCCAGGCCAGGGAGAAGCTCCCCAAAGAGGACAGACCCTGTGCCACCACCCTCACCCCTCCTGCACAGCCTCAGACCACGGCAGCTCTCTCTGATGTCCCTCCTGGAGACCCCATCCCACCTTCTGCAAAGCCAGAGGGACTTTGAGGGCTGGAGCAAATGCCAACAGCCATCCTGGGAAAGAGGATCCAAGCTGGACTGAGCATTGCCCATCAGAGGGGTTGGACAGGGCAGAGCCCTGAGCCCCATCTCCACGTGAGGCACGGTTTTCCAGCTGAAGGTGCTGACATAACTGGGCCTTGTGTCATTTTAGGAGCTGTGAAAGCTGTGAGTGAGTTCCCAGGACTGTGATTCACCCTGCAGGGAAAGCAGCCCACCTCCCACCTGCTGCTGACATCAGAGGATGGAGCTCCTGGACCCTCAGCACCTCCTCACCCCCTCCTTGGTGGGCGATGGCAAGAGGAGGGGATGCCAGGAGGGATCTAAAAATGAACAGAGCCTGGTGACACAGACCCACAGGGGCAGCTCTGCTCTGCCATGGCAGCTGCTGCTGGTGAATCCCAAAATACCACGGTGAGAAAGGTCAGAGAGGCTTCCCCGATCCTGGGAGATGGGAGAAGGATCAGGGCTCTGCCTGGAGTGATGTGGGAAAGGAGGAGCAGAGCAGAAAGAGATGCTGGGCAGGGCTCCTTGTCCCTGGGAGAACCTCCTGGATCCTGGGAGGATCTCCTGGATCCCAGGAGGAATTCTTCAAACCTGGGAGAATCTCTTGGTTTCTGAAGAGATCTCCGGGTCCCTGGAAGATTCTCCTGGGTCCTCTGTGGTTCTCTTGGTCCCTGGAAAGGCACAGCTGCTGAAGGGAAAACAGCAAAAATCACCTCTCTGCAAAATTGCATTAAACACTTCTCTCTGTAATTCTCCAAGGCTTTTTTCATAATAAAATATCCAATTATTTTAAAAATAGCCCCTTTAGGCTCCAGTCTGAATTCTCATTTGGTCACAACAGCTGAGTTGCCATTTTGCCCCCAAAGATTCTCCACCAGCCTGGAGGGCTGGTCTGGAGAGGAGCTGGGCACCTCCATTGAAATGAAAGGCTTGTAGCTCAACCAAAACCTGGCAAAGAACTTCAGTCCTGGCTGTGATTGTGGATATTTCCTGCCAGCCTGGGTTGGTGTGGGGGTGGTGCCAGGCCTGGAGGGTGTCTCCCACCTGGGCTGCTCCTGCCACTCTGCCCAAAAGGCTCTCAAAGCCACTTGGTTTCACTTGCACAGCTGGACAAGGCAAATTCAGGGAGGGAAAGGGAATCAGAAGCCTCCTTCCAGCCAGGGGTGAGGAATTCCAGCTCTGGAAGGAGCCACAGCTCACAGGCCTGAGAGATCCCCCCAGCAGGTGCCAGGGCCCTGTTGCAGGTGTCACCTGAGCCCTGTGTCCCACTGGCTGCTCTGGACCACCACGTCCTCAGCAAGGGGACCCAGCCACGTCCCCCTGTCCCCCCAGCCCCCCTGCTCCAAAGGGACCAAGGACAGAGCTGCTTCAGGGCTCCAAATGTGCCCACAGCTTTGTCCACCCTGCCAATCCAAGCCCTGCTTTGCTGAGCCAGGGCTGGTTGTGGCACCCCAGGACAAAGGAGAGGTGATGAACATCTTGATTTCTCCTTCCTCAGGCCCGGACCAGCCCACGCCCATCTCCTGATGGAACATTCCTCTTCCTCCTGTTCCAGGGGGCTTTTCTCTTACTCCAGGGGTTGGTGCTCTCTAAGAAACAGGAAAATGGGGCCAAAAGTTGAAACCTTCTGGTTGCTGAGATGAAGGAATAGAAGAGTAAGGGGAGATGGGAGAAACCTGCAGGGGAGATGACTCTGCTGGAAATGGCCAAAACCTCAGCAGTGTCTGCAGACAGATTTCCTTTCCCTGCGGGGAGCTCTGGGTGACCTCAGTGTCCCCTCTGCACTGCCCTGCTGGGACACAACTCCCTCCAGCCACCAGCCCTGGGACTGCCTCCCTGTGCAGCTGATGGCCAGGGTGGGAACCTCTCCCTCACAGCACAGATGGGATGAGCAGCCCTGCAGATGCTGTTTTTAGAACCTGTGGGGCTCAGCCCGAGTGTCTGGTGCTGCTGGGAGGGGGCCAAGAGCTGCTGAAGGTCAGGCCTGAGCCACGGAGTGGGGTGAGATGTTCCCATCACCCCAAACTTTCACCCCTCCCCAGGAGCTGCAGGACTGCAAACAAGCTGGGAGGAAAAGTGGTTTGAGAGGATGATTTCCCTCTTCTGTTCCTCCCACACAGAGCTGCTGCAGGGAGGAGAAGCCAAGGGCTCAGGCTGGGAGTGCCTTCCCCACAGCCTGGGCATGGTGGGAGATGGCCCTGAGTGGAATGGCCACAGAGCTGGCCCAAGGCTGTGGCAGGACCTGCAGGTCCCACAGCTGTGCCAGGTGGGGAGCTGTGTCAGCTCATGGAATCCCAGAATGGTTTGGGTTGGGAGGGAGCTTAAAGCCCATCCACTTCCACCCCCTGCTACAGGCAGGGACACCTTCCACCATCCCAGGGTGCTCCAAGCCCCTCCAACCTGGCCTTGGGCACTGCCAGGGATCCAGGGGCAGCCACAGCTGCTCTGGGCACCCTGTGCCAGGGCCTCCCCACCCCCACAAGGAGGAATTTTGTCCTTGTATCAAATCTATATTGACTCCTTTTAGTTAAAATCCTGGCTCATGCCAAACCTGGGCTGTGCCAGATTCTGAGCTGTGCCAAACCATGAGCTGTGCCAGACTGTGAGCCACACCTGGCCAAACTGTGCATGGTGCCATTTTGGGAGCTGTGCCAAATTCCAGGCCAGGCCAGCCTGTCCCTCCTGGCCCCCAATCCCTCCCTAAGCCCCCAGCTGCCCTCCCCTGTGGCCAAGCCCCCCCACATCTCTGCTGGCCAGCACAGGTCCCTTCACTGCAGCCTCCCCTGGAAATGGCCATGCCACGGTGGAAAATTCCTGGAAGAGAAAAGCCAAGATTTGATGCACAATTCCAAAGCATTTGGAGGACAGTCATTAATTATTGTCCCTGCTGAGCTGCTGGGAGCAGCTGGAGATGCCCCATCATGGTGGCACCGGCCTGGCCCTGGGAAGGTGTCCCCAGCAGCTCCAGGTCACTGCTCTCTCTGGTGACCTGGGCAGGTGACAGATCCAGGGCTGCAGGTGGCACAGGGAGGATGCAAAGTGACACTTCCAGGGCTGTGTGGGCAGGCAGTGCCAGAGCCCCAGCTGCTCCCACAGGGACAGCCCAGAGTCCCTGCCCAGAATCCATGGGGAATGCCCCTGGGATCCATGGGGAATGCCACTGACAGGCAGCATCCTCTTCCCCGTCATTCCTCTGCTGTGTTTACTATTTTTTCATCTCCCACCCCCTCTTTTGGGAAGAGACAGACTTCCCCGTTTCCATGGAAACACTCCCCCTCTCCCCTCATTTCCTCAAAGAGGTTTTCATCCCTTTCTTTCAAAAACAGCTATTTTTAGCCACGGCTTCCCCTTCTCCCCCTCCCCACACTCTGCTCCCAGCTCACCTTTTACCAGACAAGCAGCACCCACCAGGCACCTCTGAGCACCCCTGGCAGCTGTGGAATCACCCTGCTGACTCGGCCTGGGCAGGAGCAGCTCAAATCCACGGTCCAGATCCCGAGGGTTCCATTGATCTGTGCTCAAACCCTCTGGGGCTGTGGAACATTTGGGACTGCTTGTGTTTGAGGGAAGGTCCTGGGAGCGTCCAAAATCCCTTCACTCTGTGGAATGACTGTCCCTGCAGCACCCTTTGTCATTCCACAGCCCTGGGAAGGCAGAGCAATATTTCCTTTCCATCAGGATAAATCAAGAGGTGACTCTGACACCTGACAGAGCAGGAGATAAAGCCTCTTCCACCCTTCCCAAATACCAACAGGGCAGAAACACCACCCAAATCCTTGGGATTGGGGCTGCCCGTGGACCAGCATGGCCAAGTGAGGGGCTGGAAATGCAGCACTGGGAGAACAAAATCAAGTGTCTGTCAGTAAACTGAATAATAATAAATAGCCCAGAGAAGGTGCTGTTAAGTAAAGGAGGATTTTCCATAGGGGAAATGATAAACTTAGCACTCCCATGGATAAATATGAGAGCAGAGGGATGGACAACACCCCCTGTAGCAGGATGCCAGGCCTGCTTGGAATACAAAGGAGGAACCTTTGGATACCACCACCCACTCAAAAGGTGGGAAGTGAAGCATCCAAGACAGGGGCTCCTTAGCAAGGTGTGGTTTGAGGAGCAGGGAAATACCTGCAGGAGCCTGACTCCAAGCTGGGAGAGCCCCTCCACTGCACTCTGGAAAAGCTCACGGTTGGAAGATCTGGATGCTCTGGCTTGGAAAGAGGGGCAGGACACAGGTCATTAAAATCCTGCACGGTGATGAGGTGCTGAGCAGGGAGTGATGAATCGATATTTCTGCACAATGCAGGGAGCAAATGGCTCGCAGGGAAACTCCCAAGCAGGAAGTCTGAAAGCAGCAAGGGAAGGATTTACAGCAGGGCTCTCTCACTGTGCAGGGAGGTGCTGCTGGAGCTGCCACAGCCACCAGCCCTCCCAGGGGCTGCCCACACCCGGGTGGGGCAAAGCAGGAGCCAAAAGGCAGCAGAGAGCACCCTGTGCACAGCCAGGTTCCTGCAGAGCCTGATTTGAGCTGAATTTCTCCATGAAGAGCCCTGGCAGCACCGGGGCTGGCTGCAGGGGTGGCACTGTGCTACTGCCTCGGGGGCATTTGCCCACTGCCCTTTATAACCTCTGGGCATGCAGCAGGAAACGCCCACCCTGGAATCACACCCAGACCCCACCAGCCCCTCTGCCCCCTCAGCTCTTCCCTCTAAAATCGGGCAAATACAGCCCAACCCTGGGCAGAGGAGCTGCTGGCACCGAGCTGGCCCAGTCCCTTTGCAGCTCCTTGAGCAACACCTTTGCCCTCACTGATCACCCCAGGGATGGGCTGGAAACCCTGCAAACCCCACAGGGGATGGGGAGGGCCTCAAGCCAAGGTTCCTCCTGGGCTGGCTATGGGATCATGGCCCTGCACTCACCAGGGTGGTGTGGAAGGTGTTTCTGGTGGCTCCTCAGGCAATCCCAGGTGCCAGACCCACCAGACCTGTCCTTCCTAAGCAGTTCTGGTTTTGGCTGGTGCCATTCATGCCCCACCTGCATCTCAGACTTCGCCACATCCTGTTTTTCCCAGATGTTCAAAACCTGCAGCTGGAGACACCACCACCCTTCGGGGAGCTGATCCAGAGATCGAGGTCACAGCAGAGAATGAAGCAGCAAAAGCTGCTAAAACCCACCTCATAAAGGCCCTGACCCAGCCCAAATCTGCCCTGGCACCCACAGCAGCTGGGAGTTACTCTGGCACCATCGAGTACAGCCACACTGAGAGGATTTGGTTGTATTTGAGCTGGAGCTGACTTTGCTCACCTTGGATTGTCCTCCCCCAGCAGAGCTGGTGCTCACAGCAAACCTCAGGAGCAGAGAGGTGAAACCACACAGAGCAGGTCCAGCACTTGGTGCTGCTTCTCCAGGAACTTCTTTGCCCCTCTCACAAATTCCTGAGGCTGACAGGATGGAGATGTTTTGTAAGGTTCAGGAATTTGAGGTTCTCCATTGCTGCTGGATTCCCCTGGTGGGATCCTGCCCAGGGTGGCTGTGGGCACACCTGGCTGCTGCTCTGCTCCCAGCCCTGAGCCCCCAGCTCAGCACCTGAAGCCTCTTGCAGGATTTCCTGCTGGATTTCAGTCCCAGAATCGGGATTTGCAAAAATAACCAAGTCACTTGGGATAATAGTCCATGCTCCTGGCTCAGTGACCACTGAAATAAAATCCCTGTGCAGGAACCTGGGACACAGCACAGCAGCACATGTGTGCACAGCCAAAGCCATTTTATCACAGAATCATCGAGCCATGCAATCCTGGAATGGTTTGGGTGGGGAGGGACCTTAAAGTTCATCGTGTTTCACCCTCTGCCATGGCAGAAACCACCTTCCACCAGCCCAGATTTCTCCAACCTGGCCTTGGATACTCCCAGAATGGGGCAGTCACAGCTTCTCTGGGCAAGAGAGGAGAAGAAACTTCAATATTTTTATGGCAACCGAAAACCTAAACCAAAACTTTGACACTCTTTGGCCACATTCACTTTTGGCTGAAGCTCACAGACATGGTTTGAAGCCATCAACAAGGTTTTCAAATGATCTTCCGAGCTCTTTTTGCAGGATTTCCACCTTTGATGGGAGTGGGTGTGTCAAACCCCTTCTCCTGCATCTGTGTGCCCAAGCACCAGCAGTGACATCCCTTCTTGTGGCACATCATCCAAATTTTCAGGGTTTGCCTGGATCTTCCTCAGTCCGGGGGGCTGGGTGGGATGCTGGGAATGTGCATCCCACCCAGATTTTACCCCAAGACTTTATTTCTCTAGCAGGGTAAATTTGACTCCTGATTAAATTTCAGATTATTTCATCCTGAAAAATGAGTTCACATCAGAGGACACTCCTCAAACCTCATCCTCACACCACCCTTTCCATCCCAACATCTCCTCTTCACCCACTTCAGTACCAAACACCACACACTGTGGTTCAGCTGTTTTATTGAACTTTGCGTATGAAAGAACAGTTTCAAGTTCTAATGAGAAAAAAAACATTAAAAAAATAAATTCAACATCAGGTAAAAAAATCACGCAACTAAAAAAGAAAAAAAAAATCACATTTTTTACTGGGAACTGAACACAAGGCCCACACCACGGTGGAGTCACCAGGACAAAAGGATGCAGCAGCTGGTTTTAGCATCAGACTGGTATCAAAAAAGCCCAAGTTTTAAACGGTTGCAACACAGCTCACTGGCAAAACCAGAGTTTAGAATGAACTCAGAGTAACAAGACCGCATTTAACATCTCCAGTCCAAAATTGCATCGTTCCTGTGGCACCTGATCAGTCAGGATTTAGGGATAAGTTCAGATTTCCAGTCGGATACACAGAATTTCCCAATATTTCACTGTTCACAGACACAGTGCATGTCCCAGGTGAGACAGCCATGGAAACATTTCTGCATTATCCACTTGCACATGTGAAGGAAGGAAAGCAAAGTCAAAACTATATCCAGCCATCTCCATCCCAGGAAGATTCTGTGAAAATCAGTTGCATAGTAAAGGACGGGAAATTAAGAAACACGAGCAACGTCTCCCTTTTGCCACATTTTGGGGGTCTCAGGTGATGGATTAAGAGCCTGTTCTCCTTGAAAGGTGCCAAATTCAGCCATGGAACCCCTGACCTCCAGCAGCAAGGGTGATTTTCCTGCAGGACCTGAGCACTTGGGATAACCAAGTCTCACAGCAGTGCACCAATGGCAGCACAAGGGATGTGGCAGCCAACAGAGCTTTGCATTGAAACTCCACTATCACAGGCACTTCCTGACTACATTTCCACTTAAACACCCTTTGATTCACAATTCCAGCTCTATCCATCACTTGTGTGTTGCCAGGCAAATTGTCCTGCTCCAAACTCATCCTCTGGAATAGGAATGATGCATTTGAAACCAGGGAGCAGTGCCTGGCCTTGCAATGGTCAGAGATGTATAATGGACAACACCAGAAAAACCATCTCAGACCATTCCTGATGCACTCCTGTGCATTCCTGCACTGATGACATCAACATGGACAAAGCTGGAAAAATGGGAAAAAGAAACATAATTTATCTGTATCAGAGGCTGGTGGAAAATATGGAGATTGTGTAATTTAATTCACCCAGAGCTGCTACTTGGCTTTAATCTCAGGTTGAGAGACAGATTTCCAGCCAGATTTGTGCAATGCAGGTGAGTAGGGAGAACTCAGGGAAGAAAAACTCTATCTCAGAAATTCCTTAATTTTAAAAGGATTCAGTAGCAATAATAGCATTTGAACACCTGGCTCAGAAAATACCCAAGTGTGTGAGGTAATGAAGCCTCCAGCATGCTCAAGGCTGCTTTCTGAGATGTCAATCCTGCAGGGAAAGAGGCTGGGATGGGACTGCAGGAATCACAGAATCCCAAATTAACAGAATCCCAGAATGGTTTAGGTTGGAAGGGACAGCTCATCCTGTTTCCATGTGCAGGGACACCTTCCACTACCCCAGGCTACTCCAAGCTCCATCCAGCCTGGCCTTGGACACTTCCAGGGATGGGGCAGCCACAGCTGCTCTGGGCACCCTGTGCCAGGGCCTCCCCCAATCCTGGCTGTTCCCCCAAATCCAGCAGGGCAGAGCAGCTTCCCAGTACTCCCTCACTGCTAAGCCCTGTCCCTGAGCTGTGTCCCCTGAGCCTTAGTGCCCTGAAACACTTCTGGAGATCTTTTGCTTTCTAATTTTGCTGCCTTCTTAAAACAGCTTAAACCATGTCATTAAAAGCAGCAGCTTTCCGTGACCCCACACCAGCCCAGCTCCCCAGATCTGCTTTTCCTGCCTCTCCACCAGCACGGAGCCAACAGCAGAGCTCTCATCACTTTAATTGCACCCTAAAATGCAAAGGGGAAGGGTTGGAGCACAGCTCTGGGCTGGGCACAGGGCAGAGCTGCTGACATGCTCAGCGTCTAAAGAGCTCCATCTGAGCACGACAGCTCCGAGTCTGGGAGCACGGCTTTGAAGGGCTATGAATAAAGATGAGCAGCCTGCCTTGGGATGATTATGGGAATCAAAGCACGCTATTTTTTGGATCTTCTCTTGATGTCAGCCATCATTAAATCGCTCCCTTTTTTTTTTTTNTGTGTGTGTGTGTGTGTGTTTTGTTTTTTTAATCGACTGGATACATTTTTAATTTGTCTTCCCTTGCCCGAGTGGAGCCCTGCGCTGCCGCTGCCACGGCGGGATGGTTATCTGAGACACGCACGGGGCTGGGCTCAGAGCGCTGCCAACACAGATTAATACACTGGACTGACAGTTAAAGACTATCAAACTCCCAATTATTGTGGAAAAGCACATTAACACCCAGCTGGCTCAGCGACCAAGCACAAGGAACCCGAGAGCACGGAGCGCCAGAACGTACAACACCGAGGAGAGGTGGCATTTGGCAAGATTGTCATCAGTGTGAGGTGGCTGGGACCCACCAACCCAACCGGGTGAAGGGATAAGGTTTTTTTCCCAACACTTTAATAATCAAAATACAGTTTTGAGCCCTAACAGAGAGATGTTGTAACAAGTGGCGACTGAAAACAGACGAGGTATAATTATGTTACAGACACACACACACCGTAAAAAAGCTCTCTGTAACACCGGTGAAAAATAAAAATAACTTTAGTGCTGATACATTCTATCCCCCATTTTAAGGGCTACTAGATCATGTTCCAAAAGAAACTAAATATAACACCTTTGGGACCAGGGCTTCCCAAGATCCAGGTCTGTGCTGCAATCCAGAAAATCAATTCTCCTCCTCCTAATGTGCCCTCACGTCCGTGGGCAGCCCAGGGCCCCCCTCCTTTCATGGGGGTTTGGCTGCTTTCGGCCCAAACCCACCAGTGCAGTGGAAGAGTGGCTTTGGGGTCAGTCTGTCACGATTGCAGAGCTGCTAAAGCTTCGTTCAGTCTCCTCTGCAGGCTCGAGCACACTGCGAACCCGTCACGCTGCAGGGAGGCTGCAAACAAATGTCTTCTGCAGCTCCTTAGGGGTTTGGGAGATGAGATGTCCCAAAAAAAGCCTGGCTGCGTCCCCCCCAGCCTGCCTACAGCAATGGGGAAGAGCACTTGGGGGTTCCCAGTGATGGAAACGGCTCAGCCCTCACCCCAAACACCGGGCACCTTTCCTGCTCTTCTTAAAGGGCTCGTTTAAAGTCTCTCAGATTTTCCGGTCCCAGCAATAATTCATCTCAGTGCCGGGGTGAGGCAGGAGGGGACACGGCTCCTCTGTGCAGGGACAGGGGAGGGACACACGGAGGGCTTTTGGCTGTGCCAGGGGCACAAAGGCTGCAGTCCCTGCTCAGAGCAGCCCGACTGCTCCCACGGCCGTGGGGATTCGCCAGCGGAGCCATTTGCTGGAAGTTCCCATGGAGAAGCTCCCTCCCCCCGCCCCCACCAGGGGCTGGCCCCCGGGCGGGGAACGGCCAAACCAAGTTAATGAGAGCCACTGCTCTAATTAGCTCTAATTTGTGCAGGCGGCTTTGGCACCGCATTGATTTCACACCGTGTGTTGTTTCACCTCCGCAATTCCCCGGCATCCCTGCGCAGCCTCGGCACCCCCTGCTCATCTCCGTGGGCTCGGGGACCTGCTCCATGTGCTCTTCCAGCAATCCTGGTGCCCGATTCCAATCTCCCTCTGCACCTCGTGCTGCTCAAGCCCTGGTAAATCCAGCTGCCAGCAGCACCAGCCCATGCTCCTCCATTTACCCACAGCCCCAGGGACCACAGGGTTTCTTCCATGCTGGGAATAAATGCAAGAGGTGCAATGTCCCACTGAGAGCCAGATCCATATTTGCTCTTCATTCTCCAACTGATTAAATTGGCTAAAACTACTGGGTTTAACACTTTTGCTTCTTTTCTTGCCATCTCAGCCCGTTCTGCCCAACCTGCACCTGTGCAGAGCCCTGGAGACCTCTGTGTTTGGGCCCCAAAACCCTTCTGCCATGAACCTCCAGTGGTGCACCTGCCATGGCAGGAGGAGGAATTCCAGCCAAGAAATCATCCTTGTTTACAAAACAAACAAAACCAACGCAACCTCACCAAAGGCGACGCATTCCTTGTAAGAATCACAAGATTTCCCAGCATCAAGGGAATTTCTCAACCCGAATTTCAGCTGACATTTTTGTGCAGGGCTCTCATTTATCCTCAAAGCTCTTCTGCATGACAGAAACGTGGTGCAGGCAGTTGGCTGCTTTGCCTTGAAGATTCCCGAGTTTTCCCTTCCAGGGGTTGGTTTAAGTGCACCCTCACTGGGGCTGTGCCTCGGAGCATCTCCCCTGTGTCTCCTGGGGATGTGCTGTGTGAAATGCAGGTAAACAGCTCCACTGCGGGGAGGATCCAAGTTTTGGTGCTTCCCTCTGGAAGAGTGGCCCTTGCTGCACCTTCCAGGTACCTGGTGGGGACCTCAGGGCCTGTCCTTGGACACCAAAGACAATTAACAGCATCAGCTCAAGGGTCTGCTTCACACACAATGGTGGTGCTTCCTGTTACCTCCCCCTGAGCAGCCTCTGCTTCAGAGGAAGCTCCAGCTCACTTGGTTCTGTCCAGTCCAAATTAACATTCCCAGACCATTCCCAGGGAATTATTGCAATGCAGACAAAGAGGGCTCATCTCAGTCCCTCCAACATTATTTTCCCTCTTAAATCCAATGCTGTTCAGAGTTTCACTCTGCTCCTCTAAATGAGGCTGTGCCGGGAGGGTTTTGATCTCCAAGCTGGGGTGGAGGCAGCATGAGGAGGTGGAAGAGGCTGGGGAGGGGGAAAAGAGGGAGCCAGAAGCAGGAGAGACCATCAAACCCTTTGCCATTTGCATTCATCCCTTTGCAGACGGTTTATCCCATGGCACCAGGATAATATTGATCCCTGCAGTCCCAGCAAAGGCAGTGAGGTTACAGAAAGCCCAGCTTTAAGAGCTTCCCAGCACAGCATGGGCAACCCACGGCTCTAAACCTGCCACCACAAACCTCAATGTGCAAAATGAAACAGCAATGGGCAAAGGAGGGATGGAATTCTCGATCATTACAGAATTAGCAAGGCAACACTTTAATATTCCAAGACTGGAGCACTGTGGAAGTGCAGACAAGGGCAGAGAGGCTCTCATGAAATGAAGCAGGAGCATGGTCAGCCAAGAATTGGGGTTTCAGACATTTTCTATTCCAAGAATTCAATTTGTTCTTAGTTTTTCATGGAGTGATCCTGATAGCAAGGCACAACTGTTCAACACCCTTTTCCTCAGCACCAGCAGAGATGTTTCTTCCTTAACAAGGACTTAGTAAATCACAGCCTTCAGAACAGCACAGAGTTACTTATAAAGGGCATTTCCAGGAAAGTGAGAAAAATGGAACAGGAATGATTCCCAAAGAGCTGAGAACAGCCCGTGGCCTTCGCCAGGGAATAGCGACAGCAACCAAATTCCCCCCACTCCCTCCTACCCCGAGCAAAACACTTGGACTGAGTTTTAGCAGCTCTGCTTAACATTTCCTTTCTGGTTGCTTCATCTTTCAAGAGATTTTTTTTTTTTAAATAGTAATAAAAAATAACTTAAATAATGTCCATTTTCACCTCTCCTCCTCCTTCTCCCTGGCTTTGCTCAGTCTCGTTATATTGCACGAGTTGAAGATAATCTGGCTCCAAAGACGTTCCCTTCTACATAATGCACTTATTAGAAAACACAGATAAAGTGGGAAATATTCCATATATAATTGTATATATGAAATATGGACCGGGTTTATCTGGACAGGCCCTCTGTCAGTCGGGTCCACGGCAGCATCAGTCACCATGTCCAGGATGTTTGGGATGTTGCTCTTTTCCTTGGAGGTGTTTTATTTCTCAACACAGTCCTGAAGGTCTTCATTTCAAAACTTCTTCTGTGATCTGTTGGGCAGAGCAAAGAAGCACTTTCATGCACAGCCTGCTTTGGAAAAAACAAGTGGAAAATAAAGTGGAAGGGATGTTGCACATTGATCCCTCCTGACAAATTCCCATCTCCATTTCCCTCGAATGAAAAGTGAAAATTTGCTAATTAAAATTCTTTAATGGACTAAATGCCACACAGTCTAAAGTGAGCTAAAGATAGGAAAAGGATTCATTAAATATATTCTGGTTATTAACTGTTATCTCACATTAACGGCAAGCTCCAAACCCAGCATAATTAGAGCCAAGTGGTTTTTCCTCATGCTTTTATGTTAATCAAGCTGGGTTTGTTCTGACCTGATGTAATTCACGAAACATTGAGCAACTGGTTGATTTTATAAATCCAATCCAGGTGATGGGAGGAGCCAGGGCTGATCCCAGTCCCAGAGCTTAGACTGTGGAGTTGCTCCCACAGAGCACAAACCCAAAATCCCATTTTGGTGTGGGGATGGGGGTGTCCAGCAAAGGGCCCAAAAAATCCCCCAATCTCTGCAGTGCTGGAGCCAGGAGCTCAGGAACCCAGCTGGAATTGCAGCCACAGCTCTACGCTCAAGGAACTCATCCTGACCCCTATTTTAATATAGGGAGATGCTCTGCTCTGTCTTTGAGACACTGAAATTTCCAGAAATTTCATGCAACTGCTTTTTCCCTCTTCCATCTTCCAAAAATTCCGTGTTCTGCCTTTAGATCACACTGTGGCATTTGGAGCATCCCAGCTGCCCAGCTCACACTGTGTGGGGCAGGGGATGAGGGAAGGGTTGGGAGGAGCCCCAGTCACAGCTCAAAGCCCGGCCTAAGGCACTGGGACCTGCCTGGTCCCAGCTCATTCCCAAAAATCAGCCTGTTTCCCCCAAAGGGAGAGGCAGCATGGAGGTATGCCAGGTGGGATCCATGCACTGAGGAGGGAGATGCTGCAGGGTGCTGCAGGGATCAGGGTGTAGGGATGGAGATGTTGCAGGGATGAAGTTGCAGGGATGAAGTTGCAGCAATAATGAGGATGTGGGAAGGAAGTTGCAGGGATAATGAGGATGCTGGGATGATGAGGATGCAGGGAAGATGTTGCAGGGATGGTGGGGATGCAGGGATAAGGATGTTGCAGGGATAATGGTGTTGCAGGGCTGATGATGTTTCAGGGATGATAAGGATGCAGGGAGAATGATGTTGCAGCTATGATGAAATTGCAGATGAAATTTCAGGGATGAAGTTGTAGGGATAATGAGAATGTACAGATGATGATGTTGCAGGGACGAGGATGCAGAGATGATGAGAATTCAGGGATGAAGTTGCAGGGATGATGAGGATGCAGCTGTGATGAAGTTGCAGGGATGATGTTGCAGGGATGATGAGGATGCAGGGATGATGAGGATGCAGGGATGATGTTGCAGGGATGATGAGGATGCAGGGATGATGTTGCAGGGATGATGAGGATGCAGGGATGATGGCATTATGGGGAGGATGAGGTTGTAGGGATGTAGGAATGGTGCCACGGGGATGCTAAAATCCAGCAGAGAAAGGAAAGAGATGGGAATTCCTGCCAGGAGCAAAGATTCCCCTTGTGAGGCAGTGCAGCACTGGGGAAAGCAGCTTCCAGAGGGGCTCAGTGCTCTGAGCAAGGATCTCAGCCCAGGCAGTTGTTCAAGCACCAGCTTATCCTGAAGTGCCAGCAGGACCATTCCTGGGCTTAAAGCTAATAGGGCTTTCTGCTTTATTGGACTGGGCTTGCTGGGGGATTAAACCCCTCCCACCTGCCAGGCAGGAAGGGCTCCAAACTGCCAGGGTTCTGAAGGATCACTGGAGCATTACACACTCAAAAATAAATAAACAAATACACAAATGAGACCCACACAGCACCTTCAGCACAGGAAATGCCACTGGGCTAGAAGGTGGTGGTGCAGGTGGGAGTCTGCAGATGAAGTGGTAAATAACAATTTTAATTCCCATCAGGGAAATAATCCAGTGCTTTGGGGTACCCTGGAGCCTTTCCAAGCTGTATCCTTGCTGGTAAAGACAGAAATGCCAAATCCTCAGCCTAACAATGGTGCTGTTTCTCTGGATCCAGTAGGAACAGCAGTGAGAGTGAGAAGTCAGGAGCATTGCTGCTCTGGCTCCTGAAGGGATCCAGATGTCCTTCCATTGTACAGGGGTGAGGAAATCCTCTCTATCCCAAGAGAAATAGAGGATATTAAACAGCAGCCATAAAATTAGATGTTTTTAAACTGGCTGAGCCAAATAACTTCTATCTAGACACTCAGAGCTGGCAAAGCAACTCCTGGGAGTGCAAGTGTGGAGCATCTCCAGAGTCCTTCCAGAGGACTGGAAAACACCTCCTGTTCAGGACAGTTTTTTAAGGAATAAACAAAGTGACCTGCAAAAACAATGGGTCTGGCCATCCATCACTGATCCCAAACAATTTGCTGGAATGGCTGAGAGTCTTAATACAGAATTAAAGAGAAAGATTTAATTGATGCCAATCAACACAGGGTTTCTGTTAAGAAAACAGATCTTATCAAATTAACTGATCTCTCTGACTGAGTCCCACGCTTGGCTGATAAAGGTGCTTGTGTAAAGCTCTCCTCCAAGGGAATTGCATGGCTGTTTGGTTAAGAAAATGGAGCAATAAAGCCAAGTTCCCAGGAGATCTCCCAAGTGAGAAACCCAGCTGGACCCAGGTCATGTTCCCCACTCGCTCCTCCTCAGGCTTGCTGGGCTTTCTCAGAGCATCTTGCAACCAGGATGGGAGAGACATCCCTGAAAACTGCCATCCCTGGAAGACAACAGCCCAGGCTTGTTTCTGATGCTGCAGAAAGATTTCCTGCCTTGATCTCGAGGGATTTAAAGTGTGGAATATCATTCAGGCACCTGCACCCACCGAGGCACAGGCAGAGGCAGAGAATCCCTCAAACCTGCAATGCTACTTCCAGGTCACAGCAGCTCCTTCCTCATCCCTCCTGCAAACTCAAATTTCCAGCAGCCAGGGACATTTTAAACCCAAATTTCTTATGGTTTCTGACCCACTGCAACAGCATGAGCTTAAATTGTTACAGAGACACAGTGGCAGGTCCAAGCAGAGACCAGCAAGGAGGGTGAAGAAGATTCTCAATCCTAAATTCCCAGAGATTTCAGGGGAAACGGGGCAGAAGGGTGGAAAAGGGAGGATGTGGAGTGAAGAAATCACAGGAGAGGAGGATGTTGATGGGGAGATGTTGGCAGAGCTGGCAGCTTGGGAAGCTGTGTGAAACCTCAGGCTTCCCTCCAGCCAAGGAAATAACTGAGATTTTTGGGGCACCCAGGGCAGGGTCTGCAGCCTTTTCCAGACTCAAAAAAGCTGAATCCCATAAAACCTTTGGAGGAATCTTTGCTTCTTGCTCTGTGTTTCAAAACTGCCTCTTCCTTTCACAGGAGTTTCATTGCAAACTCTTCCTGAAGCTGCTCGGTGCCATTTGGGGAAACTGAGGCACAGAGGAGCCAACCTGCCCAAAGCCAGGGAGCAAACCCCACAGTGCCTGCAGCCTCCAGGCTTGGGAGCAGGGACACATTTCCCTGGAGTCCCAACCCAAACCCCCTCCTGAACGGCACAGCATCCCCCACTTCCTGCTCCTCACCCACCTCCTGCCTTGCACCGAGCCCGGGAGCAAACTCAGCCCTCTGCAAACGCACAAAACACTTTGCAAAGTGTGTGCTCATCCCATCCATCCTCCATCCCAGCCTTCAGTTTGCCGTGGAGCAGCACCCCAAGCACAGATCCTGCTGCAGCAGCCCCGACCCCACCGCCACGGCTGAGCCTTCGGAGCTTCTGCCACTGAGCAAACGGTGATAAAACCCCAAAGGATCTCCCTCTATCCATGGTGGTGCTTTGGAGGAAGCAAAGCAAAGCAGCTGGTGCTGGTCAGCCTCAAAATCAACCCGACAGCACTCTGCAGCCTTGCTGGGACGAGCAGAGGGGGCCGCGGGCTCATCTTCCCGCACAAGCCGCACATCCAAGTTCAGCCCGCCCAGCCTCGGTGTTGAGAGACCCTAAAAATGAAGCTCAACCGCTGGAGCAGGGTAACAGAGCTCCAAGACGCTCAGAAAAGCATTGGAATCACAAGTCTCAAGGAAATGAATCATTCCTAAGCAAACCCAGCAGCGCCTGCTGCCGTCGGCGCGGCTGAGCCGGGGCTCTCACGATGAGCGTGCAGCGCCATCGGGGAACGGCTGCTCCCGCGCCGAGCAGGGCAGAGCAGCGATCAGGGGGAATTCCAGCCACTCCTGACTCCAGTGAGAAGCTGAAGGAGATGGGAGACATGTTCTAATTTATTAGAGCGTGTCTTGGTTCATAAGGAGGAGAAAAGTGACGGTGCCCTGCGGGGAGGTTCATGCGGGGAGGTTTCCCTGCCCTGCTGCTGAGCATCCCCAGCACTGCAAATTCAGGCTCTGAGCGGTGACGAGACACAGACAGACCCTGACCCCCGGGGGTGCCAGAGCAGCACCTGAATCGTGGAAGGAAAAGCACAGAGTTTGTGTTTATGGCTGAGTTTCGCCAGAAAACGAGGATAAAAGGGCTCCAGCTGTGAGGGTGGTGCGGGACCCCGCACACATCCCCCTTCCACTCCAGGATGGTTTTCAGGAGCAAAAACTGGGATTCACCGTGTGACGAAGAGCAGGAGCCCCGACGCCTTCCCCGCGGGGAGCAGCCAACACGCGGCCATCGGGGGGACAAACACCCCGGGACAGGGACACCGCCACTCACTGGCCGCTTCGGGGAGCCCAGGACCGAGGGAAAGCTCTCGGTTGTACCCCAGGCTCAGCCACAGCGGAGCCGGGAGAGCTTTGGCCGGTGCAAGAGCTGGGAGGGGCAGGGACACGGGGCGGGGGCTGCTGTGCAGGGATCCCCTGACAGCGAACGTGTCCCTGCCGGGGGATGGCTCTTCCCTAAGGCACGGCTGGGCCTGGACCCTCCTCCAGGTGCCAGTCTCACACTTCTGACCTAAGAAACCCCCTCACCACCCTCTGAAACGGATCAAACACCCTCCACTGCTGGGCAAGTGATTCCCAGATGGGTTGAGGCACCTCAGGGCGCCCAAAATATCCCCCAAATGTCCTCGTCAAAGTGGTGATGGCCACAGTTCCGGGACTGTTTCCAAGGGAGAGAAGAACATGGCTCCATCCCTCCGTGCTCAATGCCCACCTCCCACCTCTGGCTGGTGCCACCCTGCACCCACCGGGATTGCCTGGACCTCAGCCGTGCAAGCAGCACCCAAGGAAACGGGGAAAGGCAGCAATATCCCGTCCTTAACACATCCTCCAGCTGTACAATACCCCCACAGCCGTGCCAAGCACCCGACTCGTGCTGTGGGTGGGACCCAGAGCAGGGAGGGTGCAGGGGCGCAGCACCAGCTCCGTAGGAGTGAGAGTTTCCAGGATATGGCCCTGCCCACAGCACCCTGTAACCATCGAATCATCAGCTGCTTCGGGTTGGAAGGCACCTTAAAGATCATCTGTGATAAAGATCATATCATATCCAGAAATCCCCTATATCCCTGCTCCCACAGGACTCCCACTGAGCTCTCCTTCCAGGTGAGAGCTGAGACTGAAAAGCAAAATAAGGCACGGTTAAAGCCTATTTGCCTGTTTGCACTCCCAGGTTTGCAGCCTACCCAGTCGTCGTTTGTTAAAGCCTTTAAAAATAGGGGAAACCCAGCCCTGCTTCCATCCGGCGGCGGTGGAGCCTCCGTGTGCTCGCACCAGGATATGCATATTTTAAAAGCTTGGCAGGAGAGGGCTCCAAACTACACAATTAAACAGATTTTACACACAACGCTCCCCGTACACACCAGCTACTGCCAAACACCCTTTCTTTCCTTGTGCTACATCCCTGCAGGAGAGACCCCTTCGGAGCAGTGACCCCGGCTGGCTCCTTCCACTCTGCCGGGGAAAGCACTTGTCTGCCCTTTGCCGCTGCTTAATTGCCCGTAAACTGGGGATTAAAAACAAAACCCACTTCTTTTGTCAAGGGATGGAGCAGGAACAATTGCCTGGGAAGAAATTTAACCCTCCTGGAGGAAAGAGATATCTCCAGCCCTTGTCTGTGTCCACACGTGGGGTGGGATGGATACTGCTCTGCTCCGGCCACCCCAAGCACCCGAAGGGCATCTATTGTGCTGGAGAACAACAGAACCTTTTGAAGGAGTTCAGGCCTGAAAATGCACAAAAAAAAAAAAGAGGGCAAAGAAGCAGGAGAAAAAGGTGATGGTGTCCAAGTACCAAGTGCAGGGGCCAGGGTTGTGGCTGCTGCGGGTCCCTGCACGCCTCAGCACCAAGGATGGGTTTCAAGGTGGCATCCAGGGCTGAAACAGGGGAACGGGTCCTAAAATACAGGCAGAGGGAAAGGGAAGCTGGCAGGAGTCTGTGGAAAGAGAAAACAGGAGGCACAAGGCTCTACAGCACTCAGTGCCCCAATGTGGGGGCTGGAACAAGATGTTCTTTGAGGTTGTTTTCAACCCAAACCTTTCCATGATTCTGTGATAAACTGAAGGCATCCACGGAGGCAGCTCCAGCCTCCCAGGGCTGCACCCCCGGGGTGGGAGCTGCCTCCTCCATCCTCGCTCCCACCCTCCAGTGTCACCGTGTCTCTCGGTGCCAGGTACAAAGAACAAGGGGCAGTGGAGACCAGCAGGGATTGCCCAGCGCTGCAGGGACCCTGCTCCCCTGCTCTCGGGGCACTGGGAGGCACCGGGGGAGTTGGTGGGAGAGCCCTTTCCTCCATCCAGTGTAATACACTGGCTCTGGGAGAGCCCTTTGCCTGGCAGACTGCAGCTCCGCCAATCCAAATCCCCCAGCGCTGCCCCTCTAAGCACAGGCCAGCCCAACACGAGCCCAAAGCTCCTCTGGAGCTCCCCAGGGGCTGCTGAAACGCTGACGGTGCACACGGCAGGAGAGCAGAGCCACTCAAATAACAGCTGGCTGTGGAGAGCCCACGGTTCCAGGGATCTGTCCAATTCCTGGCACAACATGTGCAGCAGCCAGCTCCAGAGAAGCCATCAGGCCACGGAACAGGAGGTATTTATCAGAGTCACTGAATGGTTTGGGTTGGAACGGATCTTAAAGATCGTTCAGTTCCAGCTCCCTGCCATGGGACACCTTCCACTAGAGCAGGTGGCTCAGGGGGCTCAGTTTCTCTCACTGAATGGTACCCCTGAGACAGCAGAGTGGGAAGATGCAGAGAAACAGGGCAGAACATCCAAAAGATATCCCCAGTTTTCCACTTTCACTTTTTGGGGTGTATCTTCTCTGGAAAAGACAGAGAAGCAGTGAATTTAGGTTTTTCAGTGATACCACTCAGTACTGAAAAGTATTTTTCTGAATGTGAAAAGGGGGAAATTTAGGTCAGATATATGGAAGAAATTCTGCCCTGTGAGGGTGGGGAGGCCCTGGCACAGGGTGCCCAGAGCAGCTGTGGCTGCCCCTGGATCCCTGGCAGTGCCCAAGGCCAGGCTGGACAGGGCTTGGAGCACCCTGGGGTAGTGGAAGGTGTCCCTGCCCATGGACAGGGCTGTGACTGGATGATCCTTAAGGTCCCTTCCAACCCAAACCATTCTGGGATTCTACCTGAGCAAAACTGCCTTTTACCCCAGGGGGTGGTTTCCTTGTCACCTCCCCATAAAACATCTTTTACTGTCAATAAAATCCCTTTGAAACTACTCTGCTCCTACAAAACCAGGCAGGGAAGAGTCAGGAAAACAAATAAATAACCTGCAAGTTCTCTGCTTATTTTAGATGACAGAGAAACTGAAAATGGTTCTGTGCCATTTCCAGGAGAACATGTGGTTTCCACACCTTGTGCAGCTGCCACAGGGAAAACACCAACCCAGAACTCATCTGCAAACTCTCCTGAGTGAGATGTTTCCACTGCTCTGAAACTCAAACCCTCCTTTTAGGAATAGGCATGTGGGAAAGCTTTAATAACAATAAAGTTTAATAACAATAGAAGAGAATAGCTATAAAAAGTGAGAGCTTGTAGGCAGAAATGACATTTCAGTTCTGGCAGCCTGGGGAAAAGGCACCCTGGGATGTTCCCAGTTATCCCAGACAAGGAATCCCAGTTATCCTGGACAAGGCATCTCAGGTTTGTAACTTCCCTTGATGTTCCAGAGCAGCTCCCTAATAAAGACCATCTCTTGGACCCTCAGCTGATGAAAACTCAGGTAGCTCCAATAAAACCATCACACCCCAGCAGCCAAGGAGGGGCTTTGATATTTTTCTTGGGTTTATTGTCCGTGGCTAAGGGAGAGTGCTACAAACCATCCAGATCTGAGCCTGGGAAAAATCCCAGCTAAGCTCCAGTTTTGGCATGGCTGGCATCTCTCAGGACAAGGCCCCCTCTCCACAGCCTTGGGAAAGGTGTGACTTGCACAGGCTGGGGCCAAATCCCTCTTTGCTGTAGGTATTTAACAGCATCCCTGTTCCATGCGCTACCTCGAAGGAATTTGGCTTTTTTTAACCCAAAATCCAGCAAAACTGAGCAGAGTTGGAGCCAAAGCTCTTTTGAGGCCAAGCTGCCTTTGGCCTGTGTTGATGGCAGGGGCTGGGTGGGAGCACTAAAGCACTGAAATCACCTTTTCAGCAGAGAAGTGAAGCAATCCAGCTGCAGAAAAGCAGCAGGGTTTTCCTCCTCCCACAGTACTAAAAAGCAAATACAATCAGAGGAGCTACAGGATGTGATCCCACTTTATCCAACGTGTATAAAAATACCCGAGAGCGGCAGGATAAGCTGGAGAATAAAAGTAAGCAGTGGAAAGCATGGGGTTTGTCCAAAGAAACCCAACATTATGACTCCATTGAACTCTCCCCCGTGCAAAGCTCACCTGATCCCGTCAGATGTCCCACGGCCCCTGGTGCACACGAGAAGGTGAAGCCGGGTGATTTTTCCCGGCAGGATTTTTTGGTCATTTTTCCATCCTGTTTTTTACTGTCCCCCTTGTCTCACAAAGCTGCAGAGGTTCCCCGGCCAAGCTCCCCGGCAGCTGCTCAGTGCCAGTTCCCACTGGGTTTGGGGTGGTTCTCGGTGGAGCAGGATGAACCTCCATGGCCAGATTTCCCTGCCAAGGTGAGGGACAGGTGGATCTGAGGGGTTTATTGCCTGTGGATGCTTTGTTGGGCAGGCGGGAGGAGCAGCAGGACGGGGACTGGGAAGGGGGTGCAGAGCCACGATGTCTTGTGGGATGGAGGAGCTGGAACCATCTGGAAAGGTTTTTTTTGCGGGAAAAGCAAGGACCAAGGGGGATGGGAGAAGGGATGCCATGACAACCTTTGGGGGTTTCCCAGGAAACCGTGGTCACCATGGCAACTGCATCACTCCGGTTGGAATTAGTGACTTCCGCTGGAAGGCGTGTTCACCACTTAAATCTTCTGACGATTGGCGGCTGCATCTCTTCCAAAGGCATTGCAAAAAGAGGAGGAAACATCCCTTTGTCTCTGGCTGGGTGGCTGGGAGGCTCCCAGCCCGTCGCAGATCCCGCTCCGTGCCGACATCGCTCCCTGCGGCTCCCGAAACCATTCCAGTCTGCCTCTCCTGGCCCCCCTCCCGCTCACACCCCTGCTGCACGGCCACAGGCTCGACATTGGAGGGAATAATTCCATCAGGTTCCAGGGGAAGGGAATCCAGATCAGAAAACGAAGGCTTTGGGAGGTTTTTTTTCTATTTAAATCAGCACTGATTGCACTCAGTCTCTGACCAGATTAGAATTTCATAAATGATCTAATGGGGGGAAAAATGGAATCTGGGATGTGCCCATAATGGCACATCACATGTTTCAATATTAAGCATCATTTAACGATGTGGTAACAGAGACTCTCTGCAGAATTAAATGGTTATTTCCTCCCAGCCCCCTCCCAGTATGCTCTGCCTCATGTTTTCCTCGTTCCTCCACCCAGTCCAGGTTTGTTAATCCAACAAGTGATCTTATGTGATGGAAGGGAGATCAGCCACACTCTGCCTTTAGGGAAAGAGGGGGGAAATTCGGGAGCAAAGCAAGAGGTTCCCCAAAACCCCAAAAAGCAAAGCAGCCCTGCAACACATTGCAGAACAAACACCTGTTTTGACAGTGAGTGTGGTTTGTCTTCATCTTCCTTCTCTTTACCCTTTAGCCGTCCTCTTCTTCGGAGAATTTTAAATCCTTTTACTTTTGGATCTTTAGAAAGGAAGGATCTAAAAAAATAAAGGTATAAAAACGAGGGCTCACACGGACTGACGATGGTGCATGTTCCACACAACACCGACACACAGTCACTTTGCATTATTATTATTGGTATTGTTATTGGTATTGATTTACCACATCCTCAGGATTTGTTGCTGTTCGTTTGGTTTGGGTTTGTTTTAAACATCCGTAAAGATCTTTTTGATGTTCACACAGTTGGGATTGTTTGTGGTTGTGCAGTTGCCTGCTTTAAAGGCAGCCTGTTTGAATGCACTGTGGTTGATCCCCCCTTCCTCAATCACCATGTAGTCGGACTTGCTGAGGGTGGAATTGCTGCGAGCCTTTTTCATCTCCTCGCTGGACGAGAGGTGTTGGCAGCTCCCGACGTGCATGTACTGGGCTTGTTCCTCACCTTCCGTCTCCCGGTGGTAGAAATAGTTGAAATTGGAGACGATGACGGGCACGGGGAGGGCGATGGTCAGCACCCCCGCGATGGCACACAGAGACCCCACAATCTTGCCCCCAATGGTGATGGGGTGCATGTCCCCGTAGCCCACGGTGGTCATGGTCACCACGGCCCACCAGAAGGCATCGGGGATGCTACTGAACCCCGAGCTGGGGTCATCGGCCTCGGCGAAGTAAACGGCGCTGGAGAAGAGGATGACGCCGATGAAGAGGAAGAAGATGAGCAAGCCCAGCTCCCGCATGCTGGCCTTGAGGGTCTGGCCCAGGATCTGCAGCCCCTTGGAGTGCCGGGAGAGCTTGAAGATGCGGAAGACCCTGACGAGGCGGATGACTCTGAGGATGGCCAAGGACATGGCTTGCTGGCCATTGCCTTGCCGCTCGGCCAGCTCCGTGCCCAGCGTGATGAAGTAGGGGATGATGGCCACAATGTCAATGATGTTCATGATGTTCTTGGAGAAGGTGGCCTTGCTGGGGCAGGCAAAGAAACGGACCAGCAGCTCGAAGGAGAACCAGATGATGCACAAAGTCTCCACCACAAAGAAAGGGTCAGTGAAGGATGATACCATGGAAGCGGTCGAGGATGAGGAGTTGGTGAAGACATCAGGTGGCAGCGGGCCACTGCCTGTCCCGAAGGTGCCCCCAGTTCCCTCATAGTCATGGTCATCCCTGAATTCAGGCAGAGTCTCCAGACAGAAGATGACGATAGAGATAAGGATGACCAGGACAGAGACAATGGCAATGCCTCGGGCCGGCCCAGAGCTCTCGGGGTACTCGAAGAGGAGCCACACTTGGCGCTGAAACTCCTTCTCGGGTAGCGGCCGCTGCTCCTCCCGAATGAAACCCTCGTCCTCCCGAAACTTCTCCATGGCCTCCTCCCCCAGCTGGTAGAAGCGGATCTCCTCGGAGAAGATGTCGATGGGGACGTTGACGGGGCGCCGGATGCGCCCGCCCGACTGGTAGTAGTAGAGGATGGCGTCGAAGCTGGGACGGTTACGGTCGAAAAAATACTCATTGCGGAGGGGGTCAAAGTAGCGCATCCTCTTCCGGGGGTCCCCCAGCAGCGTCTCGGGGAACTGTGCCAGGGTCTTGAGCTGGGTCTCGAAGCGCAGCCCCGAGATGTTGATCACCACACGCTCGCAGCACTCGTGCTCCCCAGCGCCCGCGGGCTGCCCGGCGGGCACGGCCGGCGCCGGGGGCTGATCGTAGCGGTCCCCCCCGAGCAGCGCAGGAGGATGCTGGGGTTCCTCCAGCAAAGGGTCGCCGCCGTCGCCGCCTCCCACCACGGTCATGCTGCCTTCCTCCCCTTCCTCGGCCTCTCCCTCCTGCTGCTCGGGGGCCGGCTGGGGGGCGGCGGGGGGCAGCTGCTCGGTGTAGCCCAGGTTGTGGTGGCTGCTGGTCGAGCCGCCCCGCGGCTGCCGGCCGGCGGAGGAGGCAGCCGGAGAGTAGAGCAAGCTCCGGCGCTCGTCCATAAAGGTGTGGGGCGGAAGGGGAAGGGGGAGGGAGGGGGAATCGGAGAGGCGGCAGCCGAAGCCTCTTCTTCCTCCTCTTCCTCCTCCTCCGGGCGGAGAGGGAGAAACAGCCGCCCAACTCCTCCAGCGGCTGCCGCTGCTCTGAAGAGCTGAGGCTCTTCTCAAAAAATCCGCCCCCAGCCCTGGCACCGCCTCACTCAGTCACCGCTCCCGGAGACACCCACCAGCCCCCCGGCCCTGCCCCGCAGCCCCCCGGCAGCTGCGGGCACCCCCTCCCCTGCACCTGCCTGGGGGAGCCCCATCCATCCCCCAGCCAGCGCCGAGGGGCTTCAGTCTCCTCCCGGGAGCATCCTTTGCTGCTCAGCGGGCTGCAAGCGGGGAGAGGGGTTTTTCCTGGCAGAACCGCCGCCTAGAATGAGCTTTTCTGCCCTTCCCCAGGTGCAGTGCAATGTTGGCTCTGAATTTTGGGGTTTGCCTGTTGGTTTTCAGCCACGGTTTCACACGGTGGGAGGCTGTGGGCAGCGGAAAGCCAACAGCGTGGCCAGAACCAACAGTTGCTTTGAATCAGCGTCTGGGTTAGGCTGGGGATTGTTTTTCTCTGTCTAGGAGAGCGTGTGCATGTGTGTGTGTCCATGAGTGTTTGTGCACACGTGTGTGTGTGCGTGTGCTTCCCCCCACCAAAACAAACCCAGAACCGAAGCTGAGCCAGCCCTCTACCAAGGAGATTTCAGGCTGAACACAAACCTGCATTTCAGATTTTCCATCAAGAAAACCAAAACCCTTCGATTTCTTTTTTTTTTTCTTTCTCCCTTCAATTGATCTTCTTAAGTTCAGTTGTGAGCAAAAGGGACTTTTTCAGGCAAAAACCCCTTCTGCAGGAGTCCAGAGCTGGAAAGCACCCCATCCCCAGGAGATGTGTGTCAGGGACACCCTCTGATCTCTGCACCCCTAGCTCTCCCCTGGATCCCCATTTTTCCAACCCCCTGCAATAGCTGAAGCACTTTAATCCCCAGCCATGTGCCAAGGGGGATTTAGGCAATTCAGGAAGCTCCCAGCTTGGGGAAAATTAATGGAATGGTTTGGGTTGAAAGGGACTTTAAAGCTCATCTCATTCCACCTCCCTGCCATGGGCAGGGACACCTTGCACTGGACCAAGAGCTCGACCATGAACTCTCTGATGGGGAGAGGAAAGGAGGGAGAGTACATTCCCTTCCAGAGCCAGATGGGTGGTCCTGCTGTGATGGAGGTTAAAACCCCTCCACCATCCCCACTTGAGCTCATCATCCTGCTTATTTTTAACCAGCACAGCCTCCAGAAGGTAGGGAGAACAACAGATGAAAAGAGCAAACTTATTTATACTTTAAATCAGAAACAAGCTGTCCAAAATACCCAGATCTGGGAAGGGAACAGCAATAAATATTGGTGCAAGAGCTGACTCCAGACTCTGAATGGCAGATGAACAGTGAGGGTGGAGTGTGGCTGAGCTGAGCCCCCCGACCTCTTTGCAGACAGAGGGGAAGCACCCTCTGCCACCAGAAACCCAGGAGGATTCCTGAGGGAATGAGCATTCATGGAAAGGTGGGGGGTTCACTCACAGCCCCACACAAGGACAGTTGGGCAGCTCTCTCCAGGCCAGGTCACCCTGCCCCAGACTTGGACACCAGTCCCTTGTTGCCACCTCCATCCTTGGCTTTAAGCCCCACTTTTGAGACCTGTTTTTCTTGAGGGTGTGGATCTCCTGGGAGGAGGGAGTTGGGAAGCTGCTGCCCCACCATTCCTGCAGCAGTTCGTGGTGCTAGCCAGCAACATGTTCCTACTGAGAGCATCCACTCCTCCCTTCCAACCTGCAGCACCTCCCAGCCATCCCAAAACCCAGACAAGGCAGGAAGCAAAGCCCTGGGGCACCATTAACTCTTGAGCTCCCCTTGTTGCTTTTAGGTTGGGAAAAATCCCTGGAAGCAACAGTTCACACCCAATTTTAAGGCTTTATTTGCATGAAAATGAAATAACCATCATCCCTTCACCACATGTATGTGTGTAGCTGTTAAAAACTTGCCTGGCTCATCCTTTTCCCTGCTAGGATTTCTGCCAATAAATCAGTGTTGTCTTGTCTAAGGCAAACAAATGAGGCTGCCTCAAACCATAAACATTTATTGAGGACACAAGGCTCGAGGCACAAGGTGTAACTTCCATAATTGCGATAATTTACTCTGCATCTGTCAGGGACAAACCCATCAGGAATTATCGAGAGAGCCACAGACCTTTGGGATGCTGCTTGGAAAAGCCTCTCCTTTAAGAGCAGCAGGATTAAGCCCTCACCCCATAGCTGCAGCACAGCAGCAGCATTAACCCTTGAGCTCCGGCAGCTTTGGTCGGGCGTCGCGCTGGGATTTCTCCGGGAGCTGGCGGCCCCAGCACGTCGTGGCCTCCTGGCCCTGTTTACTCCTGCGCTGCTTGCCTGTAATCCTATCAAAGGCAATTAGGCTGTGCCAGGCGAGTAGCAGCGCTGCAGGCGGAGAGCAGCCTAGGGGCAGATCCTCCCCAGCCCTTCCCCGCAGCTCCTGCCTTCCCCCCGGGCCCCCGGCCGAGCTTTGGGGCAGCATCGGGGATGCAGCAGCAGCATCGCCTCCCCTGTGAGCCCCCACCAGCCTCACACCTGCTCCCCTGCAGGGGTTTGCATCCAGGAGATGCAGCGAGCCCAGCATTTGGCAAGCAGAAATAGAGGTGGTCTAGGTCAGGCTTTGAAATCTGGACGTCTGAGCACAAGGGCAGGGGAACAAATGCCCAGGGGAAGGGACATCTCTGAGGTGTCCAACCCAGCCGAGGCTTTGCTGTAAGCTGGGAACTCGCTGCAGCACCAAACCATCTCCTCTAGGCCGTGGTTTGCTGTCTAATGTGAGATGTCCCAGTGTTCCCTCTGCAAATTTCCTTCTGCTTTTTCATCCATCTCTTCTGCTGCATCTGGTTTCAACAAATTTAATTTTGTTCCTAACGGCCATTTAAGAAATCCCCCTGTGCAATGATCCACAGGCTGCCCTGGAACAGCACATGCAGTTTCTATGAGGAAGCAGAGCAAGCATCATTCTTTTCCTCCCTTAATGGCCTTCTCGGGGCAGATTTCCAAGAAGAGGGGACAAAAATCTTCCCTCTTCCCACAGCCAGACCCAGACCACGAGGAGAATTCCCCCAGTATCCCTCCCCTGGGGGACATGAGCTGCACAAAACATGTGGGACCTTCACCCCATGCTCAGGTATTCCTGCCTCAGCATGCTGCTTCCAACTTGAAATTTGCCTTATTTCTTGATTAATTCCAGTGCTGCTCAAGCAGCATTTTGGGGTTGTCCTTCTCCCCCCAAAGCTCCTCTGGTAGCACCAGCAGCCAGGCAGAGTGTATGGAATCCAGCCTAGCTGAGAGCAGGATCTCATCCACCCTCCCCTCCCTCCTGTTTCAGTGGGAACTCTGCTTCCATTGATAAATCTGGGATAAATCTGCTCGTCTTTATTTCTCAGGATCAGAAACCTCTCAGTGCACACACGGTTACAATAATACCTTAATGCACTGCAAATGCATTGTCTGTCCTCCCACAGCAAAGCCCCAACTGCTCCAGCCAGGCAGTGCAGCTTTAACTCCCTCCAGGTTTCTCCTCTTGGGAACCTGAGCCCTCCTGTGCCACTCAGAATGGACAAATGTCATCGGGAAAGGCTCGAGGTTGTCACTCAGGTCACCAACCACAGGCAGGGACTGTTGGCAGCAAACACACTTCAGCATCAACCCAACTTTCTGAGATTAACTTGGAGCAATCACAGAATCACAGGATCACAGACTGGTTTAGGTTGGAAAAGCCCTCTAAGGTGATGGAGTCCAACTGTCCACCTAACACTGCCAAGGCCACCATTAAACCATGTCCCCAAGTGCCACATCCACACGTCTCTTAAATCCCTCCAGGGATGGGGATTCCACCACTGGCCTGGTGAGACTGTGATGGTGTCATAGCTTGGGAAAGAAATTTTCCCTAATACTCAACCTGAACCTCCCCAGCACAACTTGAGGCCATTTCCCCTTGTCCTGACTGTCAGCAATCACGGAATAAGTTGAACAACACAGCCTCTGGTTCCAGACTGGCCAGTCCTGCCATCCTCACCTTCTCCCTTGTGGAAACAGGGGGTGGGAGCATCCCCACAGCCCCTGAGGCTCACACCCTTCCAGAAGAACTGGGATGCTATTCCCAATGTACACCAAGATGGAGCCATCTCATTCCCAGAAATCAGGGATCCTATCTCATCTCCTCACCAAGGCACAAAAGCATCCAATGAGGGTTCCCTCTCTGGGGTAAGACAAATTCTCTGCCAACGCCATCCAGGGAGACAGCAGGAAGGATGGGAACTGAATCTTGATTTCCCAGGATGGATTTAGAGCTCTAACTCTGGAGCACACCATTCCTATTCCTGTCGCTGTCTTAGTCAGACTCCAGGTATAGCTCAGCCGTGGAGTGAATCCTTCAATCCCTCCATGCCTCAGTTTCTCAACTGTACATTGAGGGAGTATTTCTTGCCTCCCACCTGGAGTCTATTTCAATCCTACAACAGAAGCTTTTCCCTGCACTCACAGTTGCAGGGCTGTTTCTCTTTCTCAGTTGAGAAAGATACTGAAATTTGGAAGGGGGAGGAAAATCCGATGCCGTGTAAATCCTGGAGCTTGCTCAGCCCTCAGCACAGGTGGAAAGCATCACTGGGAGCTCCCCAGGGAAAACTGATGCCCCACTCACAGGACCTTTAGCACCAGACACAGCAGGACTCCAAACACCTTGGCATCCTCTCCGACTGCTGGATGCCTTTAGAGAACAGTCTGGGGGTGTGGGGGGGAAGTGAAAATTGAACTGATACCCCAAAATGACCCAGTGTGGACATGGGTTGTTTCCCACAAAGCTGAGGGTTGAGCAAGAGCATTTTTTGGGAAGTGAAGAACAAGTTCCAGTGGCTAAAAAAGATCAGCCAAATTACTCAGCATCGCCGTCATCCGTCGGCTTTAATGGAGCTAAATCCCATCCAGCCTTTGGGGATCCAGGGGTTACAGCTCAGGATGGAGTCAGACCTATTTCAATATCCTAAAAATGTGATTAACTAGGTGGGATTATGATGGCCAAACAATGTTAATGCAAATTCCACTGGAATGGGGATCACATTCCAAGGCCTCCACAATGACAGCGAAATGATACCCAACGACTCCTGTTGCAGGGCATTATTTGGTCATTAAGGTCTAAGATTACATTGACAAAGCAATTTAACCACAAATCCTGGGAGACAACAGTGTTTTCATTACCGATGTCTGTGGCAGGGGAAGATGAGCTGCGTTTCAGAGAGGGGAGCAGGAAAATCAGGGACATCTCAGGGACTCAAGGTGATGCTGGAAGAACATCGGTGCTGAGCCAGACTCAGCCTCAGTGTAAAGATGTGAAATCCCCCCATTTCTGGCAGTAAAAAGCATCATGTGGGTCAGGGGGGACTGTTTGGCCCCTGAATAATTTATTCCATGGATGTCACTTCTGGTTGTGATTGGTGACAGTCACTCAGCGAGGTGGCACGAGCCTTCACAGCCTCCCTAAGCAGAGCAATGCCACCCCCAGCAGCAAAAGCTCTTGGTGTCAGCCCCTACAACCAAAACCAGCAACTGATCTCCCTCTAAATCAATGTGGTTGGAGCAATCTTCCCTAAAATATCGGCTCGGTTTGTTTCCAACAGTATTTTAGGCTGAGTTTTCAGGGGAATGTTTAAGACACTCTGGGTGATTTGGTGCCTAAATCCAGCTGCACAAACAACTCTGTTTTTAAGGAAAAAGGTTTTGCTTTCCATAGAAAAACCCAAGGAGGCCGTAAGTCACTGCTGTACCACAAAGCATCCCTTGTGCAGGCTCAGAAGTTTATTTTTGAAACACACCCTCTCCACCTTTTCCCCACTCTTTAGCCAGTTTTACTCAGAAAAATAAATTGCATCAGAGAAATGAAGCAATTTTTCCTGTGTTGGGCAGCTGGACTTGAGCCAGCCTCGACCCTCCTCTGCCTGGCACGAGGCACTGGAGCCTCCCAGCAGTGAGATCCGTGGCAGCTGGGCAAGGAGGAGATGTTTGGAGGGCAGGGAGCTGTCTCAGGCAGGCACAGATCCCCGTGAGAGCTGCAGGGCCGCCTGGCAGCCCTCAAGGACCTTCAAACTGCGTTTTGTCTCTTGGATTTTTCCGCCTTTCCGCAATCCTCCCGATTTCTCAGTGACTTTTCGTTTGCTCCTTCAGTGAACATCGTGTTAGAGAGGAGCGAGATGGAATCTGAGGCTGCAGGAGTTTGACTGACACAGCTCAGGAGCAAATGATGAGGGATGAGGCATTGCCATCATGGTGTGTTCCAGCGGGAGACTCGGTCCATCAATCATGTGTTGGTGGAAAAGAGCCAATGTTTATTGAATCCCAGAATCCCAGAGTGGTTTGGGTGGGAGGGGATCTTAAATCCCATCCTGTTCCACCCCCTGCCATGGGCAGGGACACCTTCCACTATCCCAAGTTGCTCCAAGCCCCATCCAGCCTGGCCTGGACAAACCAGCCTTTGGAGAGCAAGGCTTGTTCCCCAGAGCACCCCAGATTTCGAAGGATGAACAGAGCTGGACAGGCCAACCCAGCTCTGGGTTCCCCCAGCTCCCCTGCAACCAAAAAATGAAACAGAAACCCAAAAAACCAAACAGAGGAACCTCTGCCTTTCACCAAAATCACACACCAGGTTTTGCACAACGTGAAACTGCTGGTGGTTAAAGCAGGAAACACACAGGGAGAGGAAACTGAGAAGGGACAGAAAATCCTCTTTTGTAGTTCACATTTTTATGCCTTCTAACACACACAGGAGCAAAGTCACTGTGCTAGAATTACCCTGAAGCCATCAGACTTCCATTAGAATTTGATGAAATCATGGAAAGAAACAGAGTGACTCTGCCTGGCTGCAATGAGAGAGCCACAACAGAGACCAGGATGCTCCTGAGGGCTGGATCCCCCAGCAGCTCTGTCCTTGGGTTTTTGGTCTCAAAGGAAGTGACTGAACAGAAAATGAAAACCTGCACAGGTCACCAGGCCAAACAGGTCAGGGCAGCCCCAGCCTCCTGGCCTCTGCTCATTAGTTAATGTTTGAGAGAAGTCAACCACACCCTGAATACAGGTCTAATATTCTCATCATTCCCTTTCCAGCTGGAAATGCAGAGGAAATTCTCTTCTGCCTCAAGGCCCTTCTGTCTGTCCTCCCCATCTTCACAGCCAGTTTAACCCTCAATAACCAGTGCCAAGAATTGCTTTGTTATAAAAACCTCTCCCTCTGCTGTAAGGTTGTTATTGAAGGGTCATTTTGTGCAGGGGAGATAATTTCGTTTGCAAAAACAAGTGGGGACTTTAGCTTTAACTGCAACATCTGGATGCTGGTAGGGCTGCAGAGCCTTCAGGTAAAGCTGGAGCCCCCAAATGCTCCCCAGCCATTGGCAGAGACTTCATTTCTAGCTGGAAAACCCAAACCAGCAAAAATTTGGAGCAAAAGAATTTGTCTGCAAAGGGTTCAGAGACCTGAGCTCTGCAGCTCAACCCTGTGATTTATTTTTAATCAGATTTCCTGTTTGTCAGCTGCAGCACTTCTAGGGGAAACCCCTGAAGCTCCACTCAGAAATCCCTGGGTTGGAAGGCTGAAAATGGGGTGAGGGGGAGCAGATGAGTCATTTTTTGCCTTCTTAATCATCCTGTCGGGACTGGGGATGTGATGGGTGACAGTCCAGGCAGGAGGTGACCCATGGGTGCCACATGGGTGGTTCTCTTTGCTGACCCACGTCCTTTCCAACAAGAACCAGCAATAACAAATTCATTCTGAAACAATTATCACAAGATTCTCCCAAATGACTTTTCTTACACAACCTCCAAAATCCCCGTGTTCCTTTTTTCCTTTTCTCTAAGCCCCAAATGACAATATAACCAATTTGGGGGTGGGGGTTTTTGGGGTGGGATGGAGGATTTCTGCAGCCTGCCTTTTGGTTTTGCTTTGATATATTCGGAAAAAAACATGTCCTGGCTGGGCTTGGGGACACCAGAAAGGCTGATCCACTCTGTCACCTGTGACAGTCACCCCAGCAACAGCTCAGCTGCTGGCAGAGGCAGGAGAGGATGCTGACTCACTGCCTGCTTTGCTTGTGCAGCTCACCCTGCACAGAAAGCACTGCTGAAGCCTTGTTCTTCCTTTCCTTTAGCCACTGCTGTTCAAAAAAATAACTGAGAAACCTTAATTATAAATGGGCACACAAGAGAAAAAAAGAAGCAGCAGCCGCTGTCAAAGAAAAGTTTCATTCCACTGTGGAATTTGTTTGGGTTCCACAGGCAGTGCCCACCATTATTTCACCAGAGTCATTGCATGCAGAAATGACACTGAGATGGAAGGGTTTGCTGCAAATATAAATCACGGAATGAATAACAGCCTGGAGACAGCAAGAGAGGGGAGGAAACTCGAGCGACCTTCTTAAAACAGGAACTCTCCCCAAAATGACCAAGTCCCCTCTTCTCTTTGACCCTATTTCTGTCTGCTGCTTGCTTTCCTTTTCAGTGTAAATCTGGTCATTTCTTTCCTGCTTTGTTCACCTTCTTCCCTTGGGGAAGCACAAAATAAGATCCCGAACAGCCTAGAGAGAGAAGGTCACTTGACTTTGCCTTTTTCTCTGAGCTTTTCCTCCTCAAGTCACTCTGGCCAGTGTGTGATGGGAGTAGAGTGGAGGCAGAGGATGGAGATGCCTGTGGGAGCAGGACCAGGGGTGGCTGGGAGAGGGGATGTCATGGAAGTCCCCACCAGGACACACTTCTGCAGCTTCCCTCTGGGCAGCAAAGCTCTGTGACACCCCTCCTAATAAATGGTCAGCTGGGAGGTGCTTTTTTAATTGCCAGGATTTATTTCTGCATTTGATTCCTCCATTTGGTCCTTCCTGAGGGGCATCCAGGTACCCCCAACACACAGTAATGCTGCTCTTGCCAGATGTGGCCAAATGTGGGCTGGGTTCCCTCTATGCTGGCCCCTCCTCGTGTCACCCACCAAGGATGGGAGACCCTCACTTTCACTGGAAGGGTGAATTTCCAACCCTCATGCTGCACAGAGCCAGAGAAAACCCCACACAAGATATTGTCATTGTTATTATCTTCCAAACCCTCAGGAGGTGCCTGAAGATGCCAGGGAGGGGGAGAAGCAGAGGATGAGTTGTGACTCACGGCTGGGAAATGCACGAGGGTGGCAGAGCCTGTTAGAGAAAATCAACTCCAAAAATCTCTCCTTGCTCAACAGTTGTCATAAGCCAGAATTCAACAGGGAAACCCTGCTAAATCCTCCTGTTCCTGCAACACACAGAACCACCCTGGGCTCTGCGGGAATGCAGCAGTGCCAGAGCCCAGGGGACGTGGGCAATGTGGGGCTGGGGAAATGCTGGGATATTGAAGAAGCTCTGTTGGCCATGGAAACCCTCCACACACCCTCCACACACCTTTCTCTCCAATTCACCCCCTTTCAGGTGACAATTCACCTGGAGGCAAACCTCCTCAGGGGCCCCTGTGCCAAAAGGCCAAGTCCCTCCATTCCCAGCAGGAACCTCCCTGTCATCCCAGAGTCACACTGAGGTTGGCCTTGTCACCAGCCCAGAGCCCTGAGTGCCACGTCCAGGAGTTCCTTGGACATCTCCAGGGATGGGGATTCCACCACTCCCTGGGCAGCCCCTGCCAAGGCCTGACCACCCTTTCCATGAGGAAATTCCTCCTGGTGTCCAATCTGAGCCTCCCCTGGCACAGCTTGAGGCCCTTTCCCCTCATCCTGTCCCTGTTCCCTGGGAGCAGAGCCCGACCCCCCTCTGGTTGCCCCCTCCTGTCAGGGAGCTGTGCAGAGCCAGAAGGTCCCTCCTGATCCCCCTTTTCTCCAGGCTGAGCCCCTTTCCCAGCTCCCTCAGCTGCTCCTGCTGCTCCAGACCCTTCCCCAGCTCCGTTCCCTTCCCTGGACACACTCCAGCCCCTCAAGGTCCTTCTTGTCATGAGAAACCCAAAACTGCCCCCAGGATTGGAGGGGTGGCCTGAGCAGTGCCAGGAACAGAGGGACAATCGCTGCCCTGGGCCTGCTGCACACGCAGCTCCTGATCCAAGCCAGGTGCCCTCTGGTCCTGTGGCATTTTATTAGAAATTAATGTGCTCCAGTGATGTTCTTCTTTAATATCACAGAATGACTGAGGTTGGAAAAACCTTCCAAGGTCAACACCTCCGACCTGTGCCTGATCCTCCTCTTGTCACCAGCCCAGAGCACTGAGTGCCACATCCAGGCCTTCCTTGGACACCTCCAGTTCCCTCGGCCCTTCCAAAGCCTGACCACCCTTTCCATGAAGAGATTCCTCCTGATGTCTAACCTGAACCTTCCCTGGCACAGCCTGAGGCTGTGTGCTGTCATCCTGTCGCCCATCCTGCCTGGGAGAAGCAGCCGTCTCCCATCTTGCTCCAACCTCCTTTCAGGTGGAGAAATCATCTCCTTTCAGGTGGAGATGCTGCCGGCAGATCCACCTCCTGCTCCTGGCACGGGGGATGACTCAGAGAATGTGTTTTTCACCCGGTGCCTCCTGAACAGGGCTGCAGCTGTACCTGCCTGTGCCCATCGCCTGCTGCCTGCCTTCCACGGGAGCTTTTAATAGCTCTGCCATGGCAGCAAAGAAGGTGAGAAGCGTCTCGGCAGCTGAACTGAAATGCCTTTTAATGAGGATGATTCACGGTAGCTCCCAGGCCTGGTGTCAGCCCCAGCACCGCGGACACGGTAACATTTCATCACCGGGAGCTTGGAAGAAAAGCTTCCGGCTGCTGGAGTCTGCAGCGTGCAGGAGACACAGAACTGGGACCTGAGGCCATTTCTGCTCATCTGAATACAAAACAAAAAGGGAAAAGGACAGGTTGAGCCCCAAAGTTTGCAGGAATGGCCCAAAATTCATGTGAGCAATCATGCCACCCTACCTGCCTGTCCTGGTTTAGGGCAAATTTGAAAGGAAAAAGCCCTCCTCTAACTGGTTCGGGATAAAAATCGCTTCAGAGGAAAGTGGAAAAAACTTTATTTAACGAGAAGAATACTCATAAGCACAGAAAAGTAAACAATATTAAACAAGAAAACCTCTCGTTGCTCTGAAGAGCCGGCAGAAGCCCGAAAAGTCCTTTTGTGGGTGTGGCTCAGACAGTTTCAGTCTCTCCAGGGCTCAGGCCCGGAGTGCAGCTGGGGCAGGGGGCGAGGGGCCAGGAAATTGTCCTGGGCTCAAGAGGTGTTGAACAGTCCCAGAAGGAAAAAAGAAATCACAACTCTGGTAAAGTTTTTCTTGCAGCCAACGAGGAAAATCAGTGAGGAAAAAAAACAAAGGAGGAAAAAATTCCCTGTCTCTCTCTCTCTGTCTGCCCCAGCCGAGAGCTCCGAGAGAGAGAGCCAGCACACGCTGCCAGCCTGATCTCCCTCTCCATCCCACGGCTGACAACACGGTCCCTGAGAAAGAAATTCCCGGGGGAGTCAGGTGCAGTTTCTGCAGGTGAATGGAGTGCTGCTTCTTCCCCCCCTCTCTGCTCAACTCCACAAGCACAGAACTTAACACCCAACACAAATAAGGCAGACGACTGGGGATACCAGCATCATACAGTCACCCTAGGACACCACCCAACTCAAGGACAGCGATAAAGCTGCAGAGCAGGGACAGGAGAAGGTCCCAGACCTGGATTTTAGAGGTTGCTTCACCATTTAAAGATACCTGAACTGCAAATCAGAGTCAGGGAAAAGCCAGGAGGCTCGACCCAGATTGCCCAGAGAAGCTGTGGCTGCCCCTGGATCCCTGGAAGTGTCCAAGGCCAGGTTGGACAGGGCTTGGAGCAGCCCAGGACGGTGGATAGTGTCCCTGGCATGGCAGGGTGGAATGAGGTGGACTCTAAGGTCCCTTCCAGCCCAACCCATTCCATGATTCCATGAGTCAGTGCCCACTTCTGGGACTGGTTCAGCCCATCATTCCTTAGGAAACAGATTCATTCAGTAGTCCATGAAACCATTCCTTAGTCCAGGAAACAGATAACTGGGACTATTTCTCAAGGTGATGCAGAAAAAGTGGGGGGAAAGGACTAAACCACATGTTCCCCCATCCCTGTCACCAAGGCCCTGCAGTGCCCTGTGCTGCCTCAGTCTCCCCACCTGTTAAGAGGGTCGCAGGTATTGACATTCATTCCTGGAGTACCCTGAAATCTAGAAAAGATGTGATTAGGGGTGGCAATTATAATTATTCACACCCTCCTAATGGATCTTTAGAGCCCATCAGGGCTGTGTCTGGATTCTAACGTTTGTTAGAAAGAGATAAAAGCTTTCTTCGCTGATGGTGCGAAGACTTTCGGGCTCTCTTTGATGTGCTGTGGCTTAATAGCCCCTTCGTTTGATTAATTTTCATTTCTGCCGTCGGTCTTTAAGAGCTGCCACACAGACTTTGTGAATGGACTGGAGGAGACGGAGCAGCGATTCCCCCCGCCCCGAGCTGCTCCCATTCTCATTAATACCAAACCCTGCAGGGCGAACTCCCAGCCCGGCGCTCGTGTGCGAGGCAGCCGAAAATAGCAGCGTTTATAATAACAATAAATAACGGAGCAGGCGGTAGGAACCATGAAATGCCTCCGACGGATCTGGGGCGGTGGGAAGGGGGTGTGGATGTGTGCGGGAAGGTCCCAAAAGGCAGGTGACAGCAACAACCGAGGCTTTTGTCAGAGTATGAGCGCTCGCAGTAATTGAATCGCTGCCTTGTTACACACGGACCGATTTAGACCCTCATTATGCGTTTGGCAAGGACTTGGCACAACGAATCGATTTTCAACGGCGCATGAGACTAAAGAAATTCACAATGAAACTCCAAATATCAAGATTACAAGGTAAGACGAAGCCTCCTCAGCAGAAATTACCAGGATGGAGAGGCAGCCCGAGATGGAGATACGGGGAGGAGGCTGGAGGAAGCCTCTGCCACCGCCCCCCACATGGCCTCGGATCCGGCATTTCCCTCTCCTGCAGACTCTGCACCCCAGAACTGCACACGTGGAGTTTCTCTTGCAAAAAATGTTTTCCTCTCCTTTCAGGGCCGAGGGAGGGGAGGTCTGGTCACTGCTGTGTCCCTGGCTCTATCACATCTTCGTCTTCCTACTGAAGAAACAGCCCCAAATTTAACCAGCTCTTCTCCTCACTACCCCCATAAAAGCCCCTTTTTCACATGGCCTAGGAGCTCTGTCGTCCCTCTCTGCTGATCCCAAATATTTCCCCATCCCTAAAAAAATCACAGTTTCTGGGCTTACAACAGTGAGATGGGGGAAGAGGCATCAAGGAGTTGTGTGGGAGGGACGAGGTACCCACAGCAGGATTGGGGTGTAAATGAAGCCCAGAAAGGCTTCACAAGCATCTCAAAATCATAAATCCATCAGAAAGGACAGGGAAGTTGTCCAAGAGGCTTGGAGCAGGGCAGAGCCTGGCATAAACTGTGCTCAGGGCTGGCTTTACTTGTCCGAGGCAGGCGAGGAATAAACCAGCACATTCTCAGAGCATCCGTCTGCTCAGGATTTACCTCTGTGCATTTTAGGAATTATCCAGCTGGGATTAAAAATGCCTCCCACCCCTTATTATTTAAATATAGGTTTTC
>VZTR01033237.1:1111-22840 GCA_013400775.1 Chaetops frenatus | reverse complement strand
AAAAAGGAAAGAAAGAAAGAAAGGCAGAGACAAGGCTTTGCTCAAGTAGAGCTGAATAATTAGGGATGACTAATGTGATGTCCTGTGGGAAAGCGCAGAGGAGACTCTTGCCAGGATGCAAACCCTGGCTGATAAAACCTGCTGCCTCTACAGGATGGGGTCACCTGGGGTTTCTGGGACAGTGCTGGCTCCAGTTGACAGCCTCTGTTTTCTGAGGCCCAAAGAGGCTGCCCTGCTGCCCCAGCCCTGAGGAGCTGCTGAGCCCCCAGGGACTGTGCTGGGCTGGCACTGCCCGTTTGCTCCGGCTCCTCTGAAGAGATCCCAAACAAACAGAACCATTGAATCATCCCAGGGTGGGTTGGGTTGGGAGGGACCTTAAAGCTCATCTCATCCCACCCCCTGCCACAGGCAGGGACACCTTCCACTATCCCAGGTTGCTCCAAGCCCTGTCCAAACTGGAAATACACACCAGATCCAAGTGGGATCTGCTGGGAGTGCTGGGAACTCCAGCCTGGCTGAGACACCTGGGTTACTCGGGGGAAAGGAAAAAGCTCATCCCAGCAGATTTACACCCAAGTGATGCTCCCTGCAGTAATTCCTGGTTAGAGGAATTAGAGCTGCTGTTATAGGGTGACAAAAGGGTATTACTAAGCTCCTGAAAGGCATACACAATCCTTAATCTGTATTATAATGTAAATCAGACCACAAAAAATATTTGGGATTTTCTGATATTCCCACTGCTGCTGAAGTGCTACCCAGTGCAAGTATTAGGGATGTGCAGCAGCAGCTTCAATGTTTTGGTTTTTAAGACCTCAGGAAAAAAAAATTTGTTTGTCCAGCACATTCAATACAAGAGAATGAAAAGAACAGTAATCACACCCAGTGTCATGGTGGAATAATTTTGGCTGAAAGGCATTTCTGGAGGAATGTTGTACACAGGAACACTTAAAACAGGCAAGAATTGTACACAAATATTCATGGAGACTTACATGTTGTAACAAATCAATAATTTGTCAATAAATCCATAACAAATTCCATTACATTCCATTAGACATATTTATTTTTTAAATTAATGCTGAAGTTCTCAGAGGTTCAGGATTTATCCTACAAAGTGCAGGGGTGAAGTTGTTTTGCCTGTTTTCCAACATAAACACCTAAATATTCCCCACCCAGTATGGTATCAACAGTGCTGTGGCCTACACAGGTCTTGTCTTGGACAATATGAAATTTTGGTGGGATGGGCTGTCCCTGAAGTCACAGCTACCTTCCAAAATTTTGGCATAATTAAGGCTTCTCCTGCCAAGGTCCTGCTTACATATCCCAGCTGGATCCATAAGGTTCCATACATCAAATCTCCACAAGCAACCCTTTCCTGTCTTCACATTTTTCCCAAATGATTCTTTTTTTGCTGAAAATGCTTTGCTACATTTCTCTGCTCAAGGCAGGCTATTTTCTTCTTCTAAAATCTGCTACAACTCAACAGAAGACAAGAGAAGTTCATTCCCCAAAATATGTTCACAATTCTTCCACCCAAAACACTTCCTAGGATTCAAAACCAGAATGAAGTACTCCAGTTTTAACCAAGTTTGCCAATTCTTATAAATTTATTTAGAAAGCTGCAATTCCCAGGAAACCCCCAGAAAATTGGGGAAGAAAAAAAATCAAATGGGGAAATCATGGGAAATTAAAAACTTGGGTCATGTCCTGCCCTAAGGGAACTATTGCAAATAGGGAGTGTGTCTCCAGAGAAAAGCCTGGAGTTAGAGCATCTCTGGTAAGATTGGAGAGTTTGGATAGAAAATAGAATTTGGTTACTTGGGCCAGCAAGGGAATGTGTGTGTGTGCACCCACACGTGTTCACACGGATAACTGGGACACAGAAAAGTGTGGACTGCGTGTTTTATCAGAAATTACGCTCCAGTGATGTCCTTCATTAATGTCACAGAAATCCCAGGGTGATTTAGGTTGGAAAAGACCTTCGGGATCATTGAGTCCAAGCTGTGCCAGATCCCCACCTTGTCACCAGCCCAGAGCCCTGAGTGCCACATCCAGGAGTTCCTTGGACATCTCCAGGGATGGGGATTCCACCACTGCCCTGGGCAGCCCCTGCCAAGGCCTGACCACCCTTTTCATGAGGAACTTCCTCCTGGTGTCCAATCTGAGCCTCCCCTGGCACAGCTTGAGGCCCTTTCCCCTCATCCTGTCCCTGTTCCCTGGGAGCAGAGCCCGACCCCCCTCTGGTTGCCCCCTCCTGTCAGGGAGCTGTGCAGAGCCAGAAGGTCCCTCCTGATCCCCCTTTTCTCCAGGCTGAGCCCCTTTCCCAGCTCCCTCAGCTGCTCCTGCTGCTCCAGACCCTTCCCCAGCTCCGTTCCCTTCCCTGGACACACTCCAGCCCCTCAAGGTCCTTCTTGTCATGAGAAACCCAAAACTGCCCCCAGGATTGGAGGTGTGGCCTGAGCAGTGCCAGGAACAGAGGGACAATCGCTGCCCTGGGCCTGCTGCACACGCAGCTCCTGATCCAAGCCAGGTGCCTTTGGCCTTGTTGCCCACCTGGGCACACCTGGGCTCATGTCCAGCCACTGTCACCAGCACCCCCAGGTCCTTTTCCAGCTTTCCAGCCCCTCTGCCCAGCCTGGAATGTTCCATGGGGATGTTGTGAGCAGACTGTGAGCTGGCTGTTGTGACCATTCTGGAAGCTGCACCCAAGGGCCACCACTGTCCCAAACCCCCAGAGCTGGGTCCTCTGTGCACACAGAGCTGGTTCCAGGGCCATGCAGGTGACAGCAGGTGAAAGCCAAGGCCAGGCAGTGAGGGATCAGTGCCCCTGTGGCTGCAGCCCTGAGTCACCCAGAAGGAGAGCAGGTTTAAGGGCTGTCACGTAGCCTCCTCCTGCCACTCCATGGCTATGTAGGACACGCAGCCTCCAGGGAGGCTCCGGTGCTGATAAAGCCTTCCTGATTTCCTGAGCGTTGTGCTGCAAGGTGTTCCTGGGCAGATGGGTTATCTGGGCCAAATCCTGCACTTGGGGATACCCAGCACCCCTCTCCAGGACTTCACTGAGCCTCTGCATCTTGCTGAGCCGGGCAGCAGCGTGAGCATGGAGTGTGTGCCCACTGGAATGGGCTCCTGAGCAGCCCAGGTGTCTGTCCCACAGGACATGGGGACAGCAGGGCAGGGGGGACCCAGCCACCACTGCACCCCTCGCTGGGACAACAAATGTGCGGCCACCCCAGGCACTGGGAAAGGCACAAGGAAAAGGATGGATGGGGGAAGGGTTCAGCAGCTCCCCTGTGTGTGGATTTGAGGGTTTTTTAAGCTAAAGATGGGCTGCTCAAGGCACATTTCAGCTCCTGCTTGTGGTACTGAGCATCTACCGTGAACCCTGCCCTTGAGGGAAGCCACATCCCAGCTGCACGTGTTCAGTGCCAATGAAGTGCAAATGATTAAAAATCCTTTTCCAAGGAATCAGAGAATCATTAGGGTTGGAAAAGACCCAAGATGATTGAGTCCAACTGTTAAAGGAGAACCTCCCCTTCCATCCCCGCACCATCTGCACAAATCGATGTCCTCTCCCCTGCTGGGGAAAGGAATTGACCTTATTTTCAGTTCTCCCTCCTGCAGAGCAAGGAGAGAAGGTGACACAGTTTGGACATCCAGCTGTGGCACAAGGCAGTGCCTTGGGCATTGTTAGAGCACCCTTGAAAGATGCTCTGAACTGGGAGGGGTGACATTTTTGGCACTGTGTTCTGTAATGAGCTGCTCTAAAAATCTGACTTGCTATTAAAACACCAAAAAGGAGCTTCATGCTACAAAAAATTCCCGCCCCTGATGAAAGACTGCTCTGAAACGCCAAGAGCCTGGGCTTAGCCATTTTTTTGGGAAATGTCCCTCAAACTGTGACCCCTAAGCACTGATTAAATCCATTCTCATTTAACAAAGAGTTTAAGGAAGATGATCTGGGCTTCCCCATGTCTGGTTGGATGTTGGTACAACACAGATTTACCAGGAATGTTTCCCTTTGTGTTTAACATTAAAAAGTTTCTTGCCCTGTAATTCCCACATCAAGCCTGGCTTGCAGCAGAGCTGGAGGAGCCCTTCAGTGTTACACCTCATCTCAGTGCAAAATTTCCATTACTTTTTCCATTCTCTCTTTATTGCAGGGCTGAGTTTATTTTGCTACATCTTAAAAATACTCCCATAGAGAGACAGTCTTTGAACTGCAGATTTTAGGGCCTCAGCTCTAAACATGAAGGAAACAGTCACAGTTTAAAGGAGAGAAGAGAGGGAGCATCTCCCTGCCAAGTATTTTAGCCCTTGAGCCTCCCAGATACAGACACATGGTTTAGCCCAGCTCCATATTAATTCTTTTTGAGATGCAGCGTTTGGATGAAAAATGCAATTTTGCTTAAGAAGAAAATTTATCTCCATGAGCCAGAAAGGGGGAGGCTGTGGCAGAGCCATTGGCACATCCTGGAGCAGACACAGCCATCGATCTCAGCCACCTGAGGACAAGGAGTTTGTCTCTTACCCTATTTTAACATCAGCTGGACCCAAGTGGCAGAAAGACAGAACAAAGCTGTTGATGTAATTTCTATTTGTCTCCTTCAGTTTTGCTGAATGCTGAGCCCATTACTTTGGATACAGCCCATGAAGCTGCTGCTGCTCTTCTTGGGAAGAGCTCCTTTGCTTTATCCAAGCAGAGCAAGCTTAGCAGTGACCAAATCATTTCTGGTTCTTGCACGAATTCCCCAGTCTCTCCATTTTACCTAATAATCCCTGTTTCCCTGCTTATACTGCTCTGCTGACCTCCAGCTGGACAGATTCTCCTGCTCTCCCCATCTAGGGAAGCAGGGATTAGGTTTGTGAATTTTTCAGTTGTGCAGGTGAGGTGTTAAAAAAACTGGTTCCACATTCACAGTCTCATCTGTTCCTTTTTTTTGTTCCTGTTTTTGGAGCTGTGTGAGCTGTGAGGTTTGGGGGCAGAAGTGTCCCCTCAGCTCCCAGTCCCATGGGCAGAGGTGGACACCCAGGAGCAATGCCAGGGGTGAAGAGCTGAGGATCCCCTGGGTGAACATTTTGCTCCCCATCTCAGTCTGACCCAACCATAAATACATGAGAATAAAACAATAAGAAAAAAGACTGGTTTTAGCCATTGCTGGGGGGTGGGAAGGTTCACTTCTGAGGATTGAAGAGCGATCTTTGCAGGTCCCTGGAGCTCAGCCAAGCGTCATAAACTCAGCCAGAAAACCTGCTGCCCTCGGTTATTAGCTCTGCTGTAATACAGATGCTGCAGGATCTGGCTCTCTGCCTCACTGAACGGGAATTCTGTCCCTGGGGAGGCTGGGAAGGCACACAGCCACCCAGGCTGCTCCCTTCACCTGCCCTTCAGACACCAACGCACGACCCCTCCTCCTCCCCTGCCACATCCAGAGCCCCAGCGCCACTTGGCTCCTCCTCATGAGCTGGAGGTGGGTGACAAGCATGGAGGTATTTTCCATAGGGCAGAAAACCTCCCAGGTTTTGCCAAGTTCTTCCCCCAGACACCTTCAGCTGCCAGCCAGACTCTCACAGAGCTGACTGTATTAAAATCAGATGCAAATCTCTCCACTGCAGAAATATTCGACAGATACAAGCCTTTGTTCTTTCCCAGGCGTAATTGCAATTTGAGGAATGCTCTCATCTAAGAGAAATGTCTATTTAACCTCCGTGCTATCTAGGGCTGGTTAAACTCCACATGTCCATCTGCAGCAGCTGATAGGGAAACCCTGAAGGAAGCTGATAGCATCTTTCATTTCTCCTCAGTAACCCCACGGCCAGCCCGCTGCCAGCCTGCTCATTTGCCATTGTACAAGCACCAGCTGCATCCTTCCAAGCACTAACAACCCACTTTTCTGTCTATTCAAAGCCTGTCATTTCCACCAACATCATTAACAACAAGATTTAGGACAAAATGTTTTGCACCTTGGTTTTTTTGTTCGTTTTATAGTCACAGCTGGGAGAAGGAGGTTTGTTTTTTGCTTTGCAAAGGAAGCTGCTAGGAGAATGGCAAGCCTTTGTTCTTCCTAGGGTGCTTGGAGAATTGGCACTTCCAGAATTTAAGTCCTTAGGAGGCCATTCAGACCCGGGGCTGTTAAGAAAATTGATTAGAAATTCCATTAAGCAAGTTGAATGAACTGAATCTGGCACCGTGTATTACCAACCCTGCTTGCCTCAAACTGACGTTCCCAAAAGCCTAACAGATCCAGGCTCCTTTTTTTTTCTTTTTTTTTCTTTTTGAGAAAAACCCTTTCTGCATGGTTCAGCAATGCAGCTGAAGAGCCCTGACACAGAAACCCAGGGTCAAGCCTCAGGTCTGGTCCCCACAGCTGCAATGTGTCTGTGAGAATTAGGCAGCACCGGGCTCTGGTGGTGGCAGAGCCTCCACCCAAACCCAATCACCCCTTCCCAGGTCCACAGGCCATCCTGCAAACTCTCCAGAAAGGGCTGGAAATGGAAGGGCAGCAAACAAACAAACGAACCCACCCTGCAACCCTCAGCAGAGTCTGGCACTGAAGGGCACCAACCGACTCCAGCAGATATCCCAAGCTCCTGCCATGGATCCCACACCCAGGAGAGGTTGTTCCCTCTTGCCGTGGGTCTCGCTGAGCACAACAGGTGCCCATAACTGCTGTAAGCTTTCCTGGAGAGCCTGGAATGCACTGCATCACCTCCAGCACTCAACATGTGTCCCTGAAGAGCCACTTCAGGGCCTTTCATCGGTCCCAGGTACAATGGGCCAATTCTGTGGAGTGATGCTGGTAACCCCCAACAGGAGAGTGTCTCCTACTCAACACCCAAAGGCCCCACCAGGCTCTGCCACCTCCCGTGTCAGGTCCTACCTGCACATCAACTGAAGCATCACTTATGTTCCAAAAAGCTCCAGGTGGAAGTGCTAACCTTGCTGCAGAGATGGGAAATGGAGGCACAGGCTTTCCTGCAGCTCAGGAACTACAACCAGGTTTCGTACATCTGACCTCAGTGTCCCTCAATGACCACTAAACCACAGCCCCTCCCAGCCCCACAAGGTACACACGACTGCTGGGACCTGACCCACAGCTCATTTCGGTTTCCTTGGCACAAGGATGGTGGAATTTTCCCCATTTCCATGGCTCATGCTGCAGCAGGATCCATTCCCTATTCCCAACACAGGGCCAACACCCTCTCACCAGGCGTGGGGTGATGGAGGATGTGTGACCTCTATTTTTAGGTGCTGCTGTGAGACTGCTGTTTCTCTGTTTAGCCAGAAGCTCAGCAGTGTCAATGCAGTGTCAGGGAGAAGGTGGGGACAGTTCCCCCAGCCACACCCTCGGCTGTGCAGTGGGAGCAGCGCTCACATCTTCCAGCTGAGTCACCACCGACATGGGGAGAAAGCAGCTTTCCCTTTCCATCCTCACCATCCCTCTTATCCCATCCCGTTCCATCCCATCTATTCCATCCCCTCCATCCCATCCCTTCCATCCCATTCTGTCTCCTCCCTTTGCATCTCTTCCATCCCATCCCTTCCTATCTCATCATGTTCTATCCCATCACTTCCATCCATCCATCCACCCATCCCATCCCATCCCATCCCATCCCATCCCATTTCTTCCTTTCCTATCGCTCCCTTCCTCTCCTTTCCCATCCCATCCTATTCCATCCCATCTCTTCCCATCTATCCCATCTCATCCCTTCCATCCCATCCATCCCACTCCACTCCAACCTGCCCATGGTGTGGAGGAGAGGTTGGGATGGGAGAGCTGATGACGTCTCAGGGCTGAGACATTTGAGTGCCCAAAACGGAGCCAACCTCGGTGCCCTCTCTGTGTCACCAGTGCCTGGTGACAGCGACTCCCAGCACTCCCATGCACCCACCTGAGAGCATCACGTGCCAGGCAGGAGCAGATCTCAGTGCCCAGCTCAGAGGGGACAGCTCCCATCCCCAATCCAGTTTGTCTCCCGGCCCATCCTTCCCAATCCCATACCAAGAGGTGCAGCTGGATCCATGGAAGGGAACCTTCCAGTGGTGCCCCTGCCAGCCTGCCATGAACAGACACCTTGTACCCAGCTCCTGCTGGCTGGCAGGTATTTGTCTCTGGCATTTGGGAGGGTTATTGGTACAGAGGCAAAGCTAAGCAGACAATGAACCTTCAGTGCTGCTCCAGGAAACTTCAAAATCCCGTCCACAGAGACTTGAGCCCAGCAGTGGCTGATGCCAGGCTGTTAAATGGGGCTTGTATTTATTTTTAATAATAATTCCTCTATTAAACCTGCAGTGATTTTTGAAGTTGAAGAGACAGGAAAGTGAAAAAAGGGGATATTGAACCTGGAAGACCAGGCAGGCATCTCCACTGTTTTCCTAACCCTCATCAAAATAATCCTAAAAACAAGGTAAAGCTTGTCTTCCTAACAGGGAGGGATCTACAAATGCTTTGGCCCAGAACAGCAGTGGAGAAAGCCCTGCACACTGGCCTGCCTCTGACAGCCAGGTAAAACCACATTTATGGGATTAGATCAGCTAATCCCTGAAAATGCAGTTTTGTTGCACCATGTTTGGATAGAGAAAACAACCAAGCATAAAAACCAGGACAAAAAGCAGAGTTGAGGATATTTGGATCCCAACAGGGAGGGCAGGGAATGGTAAAGGCTAAAATCCAGCAATTGATGGAAACTCAAAATTGAGCCCAGGGGAGAATTCATGATAGATGGAGGCAGTTGAGGGAAGGTACCAGGAGTACTGCCTTTACATTGGCTGTGATTCAATGCTCAACTCCCTGACACCCTCCTAGGGGAAGAGAAAAGGGTCTGAGGGCTTCATTTTCCAGCTTGGGCTGGCTCCAAATCCTACCAGAAATATGTTCAGATCAGGCTGTGGCATACAGCGAGGGGTTTCCCCACCTCTGCATGGCAAACTTGGATGGGGACACCCAGCAGTGCTCAATACCTGTTGCTGGTGAGAAGAATTCAGAAAATTGTCCAGTGGACCAGAAACCCCAGGGATGTCCCCAGTCCCCCTCCATCACCTCCCACTCTTTGCCATATCCCAACCTGCTCGTCCCCCATAGGGACACTCACAGCCAGGGGTGTTCCTTCCTGTCAGAACACCACGGCTCTCAAACTGGAAAGAGCCTGACACCATCCAGCACTGCCACAGCCACATGGAGAACACAAATCCCTTCTGCAGGCATGGCTGGACATGTGTTAAACCCCACGAGACCTCAGCAGACAGTGCTTTCCTCTCAGCCCTGCAGCAGCTGATTCTCTTGCTTTAATGGGACTTGACAGGGTTATTTTTTTCCCCAGGTACACTGTTGTGTCTTTTCCACTCTCTTCCTGGTTTTTGATGGCTGTGATGCTGTCACCCTCATCCCATCTCACAGCAGGGGCTGCTGTTTGGCAGGGATGCCCTGCAATACCAGGAACTGGGCAGGGGTGGGGTGGGGAATTACATATGAGATGCTGATTTCTTCCTTTTAATTGCAAAAGGGGGATCAGGCCCTGGCTCCCACCTTTCCCATAGGGCCAGTTCTTCATGAGGACTATGTATTTCCACAGCTCCTTGCATAAGGACACCATGAATCACAGTTAGGTCCACCAAAATACCCCAGACCCTCCAGATTTTAATGCAAGCCAGGGTGCTGGGTGGCTGCAGGGACCCTGTGACACTCGCTGTTGTCACTGCAGAGCTGCAGGGTTACACACAGCAATGCAAGGCACGCCTTGAGATTCAGTTTGAGCAGAAACCCCTCTCCCAGCTCCCATCCCCTTCTCTGTGTCCCTCCTGAGCAGCAGCAGCCTGATGAGCGTGGCAGATGGAGGACCTTCAGGCGAGCAAGCACGGTTGGATTTAATGTGCTGAACAATCCAGGAGAAATCCTGGGCCCAGATCCTACATCTGCTCCGTCAGCCCGGCAGCGCCTGGGGCCGGAGCCTCGGCGGGGTTCCCTGTGTGTGGGGAATCCCAGCCTGGCACCAACACCCAGCGTGGACAGAGAAAACAGGAAATCACACAATTCCCACAGGAGCACCCTGGGGACGTACTCTGGTAGCCTGGAAGGTGATGTAAGTGACACGTGGAGCCACCAGCCAACATCAAGGCCATAAAACAGGGCTGGGCTGCCACTCCCCGCTGGCAGAGGCTCTGTGTCACGCAGGGGACACGGCTGGCCTCAGGTACAGCTGAACAGCTTTACCCCACCTCACAGCAGCACCTGCAGACCCCCAAACCACACCTGCAGTGCCAGGAGCACCCGAGCCATCCCCCCCTTTTCACACTCTGTGTGTGTACGTTTTCTAGTCCACAGCAGCAGGGCAGGGAAGTCCCAGGGACGCCAGGTCTGGAGCCCTTCCAGCATGCCAGGGAGGGACCTGTCACACAGGGAGGGCCGTGGAGCTGCTGGGGATGCTGAGCGTGGCAGGATCCCTGATGCAAACCCCAGCACGCTATCTTTAGAAGGAACACATGCTCTGTTCAATTCCTTCTGCTCTACTTGCCACATGAAGCCCTTCCCAGTGCATGCTCGCAGGATGTGGAGGGAGGAGGGGGCTCCCTGTGTCCTGCAGCCAGGGATGACCGGTCTGGGAGCACCAAGCAGGTTGGTATTTAAGCCCTGATACCATAATGCATCTCCTCCTGCTTTGGGGACTTTGTTGTCACGTATCAAGAGGCACAGGAGAAGGTCACTCCAGTGGGTGTGGGATGGAGCCACGTCCTGCACAGCCATTCTCACCACTCAGTCAGCTCTGGGAAGGCTGGTGGAAGCCCTGGTGCAAAAAAGTGTCATGGAATGGCTTGAGTTGGAAGGGACTTAAAGATCATCCAGTCCCACCCCCTGCCATGGGCAGGGACACCTTCCACTATCCCAGGTGGCTCCCAGCCCCGTCCAACCTGGTCTTGAACATTTCCAAGGATAGGGCAGCCACAGCTTCTCTGGGCACCCTGTGCCAGGGCCTCCCCACCCTCACAGGGCAGAATTTTTTCCTAATATTGAATCTGACTCTACTCACTGTCAGTGTGAAGCCATTCCCCCTTGTCCTGTCACTCCAGGCACCCATAAATAGTCCTCTCTCCATGTTTCTTCTTGGCTCCCTTCAGCTACTGAAAGGCCACCATTAGGTCACCCCAAATCCTTTTCTTCTACAGGATGAATATATAGGATTTATCCTCAAATTCATAGTTCAGCATCCAGACTCATCCAAGTCTAGGAGCTGAGGGCTTCCATCCTGTTATATACCAACATTTGTCAACCTTTTAGTAATAACAGCTGCACAAGTGTTCCCTATGGAAGTCTATAGGGCCACTGCAGGAAAGAACTACCTGGAAAAGCACCTCATCTGCTCAGGGTGGGTGCTGTTACAAGTGAGGTTCTTCCAGCAAGTTTCTCCATCCTTAACAGAGATGAATTTCAACACCCCTTGGGCTGGGATCCAACCTCTACTTCCTGGCAGGTGGTTTTTACTGTTAGACTCGGCTATAAATGGGTCAAAAAGGTATTGCCTGCACAGAGTCTGCAGGAAAAGAGCTGATGGTTTCTGTGGGCTTTGGGTGTGATCTCAGCCTTCTACCTCACAGTGCCTCAGACAGTGCCTGGGTTTGCAAACCCGGAAGAAATCATGGCAACAGAGAAGCTCTGAGCTCAGACCAGCCAAAGCAGCATCATTATACACCCTAGATTTAACAAACTGCCAAACCCCATGTCAGGAGTAAATAGTAATCATTTGCACCACTTGGGAATGGGGACAGGGAAAGGAAATTCCCCTCTGAAGGGCCAAATTAAACCTTAATGCAGCTACAAATGAGAAACAGGAGTAAAGAGACACCCAGACTGTCCCCACATGCTCCCGTCTCCGAAAGTGTTTTCAGTCTGCCTCCACCTCTGGGGTTACAATCCAGCCAAACCACGTGAAGCAGAAAGAGAAATGTTTGGCAAGGAGTCGAGGCTGCTCTTCTGGGCTGCCAAACCTCATCAGAGCTGCCTGCGGGCAAAGCAGGGCTCTGCCACCTCCGCACAGCGCTGAGCACAGCCACCCACCAGCCCCACCGTGGCTCCAGGGCAGCAGGGAAATATGCTGCCAGCCGAGGTGAGGAGAAACTGCCAGATACCGCTGGCTCTGGGAGCCAGGAGGTTCTCCCAAGGAAGGATTTTGAACAGCAACACCATTCTCTGTATTAAAACACTCCACCCTAAATAGAGAGGGGTCATTTATTGTCTTCAGTGAATTTAAGCGCAACCAATACCGTGCTGGGGTGTGATTTCTCAGAGGGGTGACAAGGCTGTCACCCCAAATAACCTTGCCTGCTGTGTGTGACAGTCACCCAAGGCAGGAGCACAGGGACAGCACTGCTTGGCAGGGCTGGGCAGACAGCTCCAGCTCTGGGCCATTGCATCAGCAGGGGGGATGAAATCACAGAGCTCAGTGCTGCTGGCTGCTGCTGGGTGCTGCTGGGTGCTGCTGAGTGCTGTTCAATGCTGCTCTGTGCTGCTCTGTGCTGCTCTGTGCTGCTCAATGCTGCTCAGTGCTGCTCAGTGCTGCTCAGTGCTGCTCAGCCCTGCTCAGTGCTGCTCAGTGCTGCTCGGTGCTGCTCAGTGCTGCTCAGTGCTGTTCAATGCTGCTCTGTGCTGCTCAGTGCTGCTCTGTGCTGCTCAGTGCTGCTCAATGCTGCTCAATGCTGCTCAATGCTGCTCTGTGCTGTTCAATGCTGCTCTGTGCTGCTCAATGCTGCTCAATGCTGCTCAATGNATGCTTCATTAAATATTCATAGGAAAATGCATTTTTCTCCCTCATAAATAACAAAAATGTGTTCCTCCTCAATTAATATGCATCACTACTAACTTGTCTAATGAAGCCAAGCTCTGTCTGAGGAACTAACACTAATGCTTTCTGTCAGTTACATGCACCAGCACTCACAGATTATTTTTCTATGATTTTTTTTCTGATTTTCCTCCCAAGGTGAGAGTTACCAGCTTGTGTCTGCCCTGAAAAATGTGAGCCAAGGGCCTAGAGACACAATAAGTAATAAAGAGCATCACACTAGAGATACAATCATGCTGTACCAGGAGTGCAACCCANGTGCTGCTCAGTACTGCTCAGTGCTGCTCAATGCTGCTCAGTGCTGCTGCTCAGTGCTGCTCAGTGCTGCTCAGTGCTGCTCTGTGCTGTTCAGTGCTGCTCGGTGCTGCTCAGCCCTGCCCAGTGCTGCTCAGTGTAGCGAGAGATGCCTGGCAGAGTCCAAATTCCTCTTCTTCAAGACTCTGCTCCCTGTGAGGTGCCAGCTCCTGTTTGTTTTGCGGGGTTAAGCAAGTAGAGAGGGGGATCCTGAGGGGAGGAAGCAGCAGCCATCCTCAGTGCTGGCAAAGAGGGAATTTGTGTCCTCTGCTCCCCCAGGTTGCACAGACAAGGAGTGCTGGGGGCTGACTTGTTCTCCTGGTCTCTGGGCATAAATCTGATACACCCCATTTCTCACTGGGAGGGATGCGGGAAAGCACAGGGCTCTTTGCAGATATTTATTTTTTATTTCCAAGAGGAAGAAGAACAAAAGAGCCCCAGCAGGCCCTGGCAGCAGGCAGCCAGCAGAGCCACTGGCCAGGCAGGCAATTAACACATTGTCACGGAAGCAGAACAGCCCCGATGGCTGGGACCGCCAGCAGCCTCTGGCTTCTTCACTTTGTTCGGAAGCCAAATGAAAACAGAGGAAGGAGCCGCCATCCCGTTGGCCAAGGGTCTGATTCCGCTTGGATCAGCACCTAGCAGCCCGATGCCCCCCGAGTGTCAGGTGGCAGAGGCCAGGCTGCCAGGGGCTGAAGGAAAGTGAGGAGCTCTCCCCCACGCCTGCCTTGCCAGGGGATGTTAGAAAAGGCCACCGTCATCCCAAAATGTCCAGATGTGCCTCCAGCCAAGCAGGGTTGCCCTGACATTTCTTGCGGCTTCCTCCACCCACCACCAGAAATCCAAAGGGATAAAAATCAAAGTCTGGAGGAAGGAAGAGAAGAATCGTTTCTCGAGGCATTTCTACTAAAAATTATTTAGGGAGTGCTGGTTTCCAATCTCCCCTGGCATTGAGAAGAGCAGCAGATCTGGGGTTCACCCAGTGCCAGGTGAACCTCTTCTTGCAGCAGGCAACTCAACCCACTTTTTTGTTGGTCTTAATGCCACAATCCTGCTCCAACTGATACAGAAGCTCGGGCTGGGAATGGGATTTCAAACTGTGATTTTCAGTCTCTGCAGGAGTAAAGAGATTTTGGGCAGTCTTTCAGTGCTCGAGCACCATGTGGAGACAGCATCAGGAGCAGGATGGGGGAATTCTCACACCAGACTGGGAGCTCTGACACTTTGCACAACAGCAGTAATAAAAATCAAAGAACTAAGAGCCACTGAGGGAAGCGTGAAACCCGTGAGACAGGGGAGGTCACCACCCAGGGCTGTTTTTTCAGATGGCACAGCAATGAGTTTGGCTCCTTCTGCACAGGAGCCCATTTGAACTTGGCTGAAACAAGCAGGAAAAATTGAATGGGGGGGGGGGGGGGGGGGNNNNGGGATGCTTCATTAAATATTCATAGGAAAATGCATTTTTCTCCCTCATAAATAACAAAAATGTGTTCCTCCTCAATTAATATGCATCACTACTAACTTGTCTAATGAAGCCAAGCTCTGTCTGAGGAACTAACACTAATGCTTTCTGTCAGTTACATGCACCAGCACTCACAGATTATTTTTCTATGATTTTTTTTCTGATTTTCCTCCCAAGGTGAGAGTTACCAGCTTGTGTCTGCCCTGAAAAATGTGAGCCAAGGGCCTAGAGACACAATAAGTAATAAAGAGCATCACACTAGAGATACAATCATGCTGTACCAGGAGTGCAACCCAGCCCTGGTGGGTTGGGGTTTTTCCTTAATTAGAAATATAATCAATCCCTCTTGTTGGCCTATATTTGGACTAGGATATTTAAAGAATTCCTCTTATGAAAAGAGGAAGACATGGAAATTCCCTGTAGGAGGCTGACACCAGAAAATACAAAGATTATTGTGGGGGGTGGGTAACATGCACTCCATATTTTGCCAGCCTGGGGGTGGATGATTATAGGAGGTGGAGGATACAGAAGTCCAGGTGCAAATCACCCCAAAGCAGAGCTAAGATCCACCTTGCACCACTTGAGACCTTCCCAGAGAGGGATCCTGGGACACACCCAAGCCACCAGACCTGAATGCAGATGGATTATATGGATTATAGGGCTGTTTTCTTGTAGGGAGTATTCAAGACAGGTGGAGAGACATATTTGACAAGGACATGTAGTAACAGACCAAGAGGGAAAGGCTTCAAACTGAAAGTAAGTAGATGTAGACTAGATGTTAGGAAGAAATTCTACCCTGTGAGGGTGGTGAGGCCCTGGCACAGGTCACCCAGAGAAGCTGTGGTTGCCCCATCCCTGGAAGTGTCCAAGGCCAGGTTGGAACACCCTGGTCGAGTGGAAGGTGTCCCTGCCCATGTCAGGGGCTGGAATTAGATGACCTTTAAGGTCCCTTCCAATCCAAACCATTCTGGGATTCCATTATTCTGTCTTTGGTTCAGCTGAGACTCCACATCTCACTACAGGTCCCTCAGAAAGGTCCTTTGACCAGTTGCTTGCTCAAATCCTCACTCTGCATCTTCCACATGAGCTCCCCTGTCACTCCCGGAGTCCTTTCTGACTGTCTGGACCTGTCTTGTCACAAAAGGCCAGCTGTCACTGCTGTCTCTTGCCTCCCAAACGCCTCATGTCAGTGCCTGGCTCTGGTCAGTGTCACCCCAGCTCGTGCTGCCGGGGCTGGCTGTGAATGCCGGCAGCGGGGTGCAGACACGTGTGAGCACTGAGCTGTCCCTCCTGCTGGGACACTCACCTCCAGGCAGCTGGGAAGGTAACTCCTGCCAGAGCAATGCTCAGCAGAGCTGGGCTGTCACAGGTGTTAAGCCCTGGAGATTCAGCTGTTCCACACAGGGCCACTGATGTCTCCTCAAAGCACCCCAAAATCCCCACGACAGCAACACGCAGGGAGAACTGAGGCGTCCACCCTGCTGGTCCAAACTCGCTCTGCTTTTGCCACAGGGAGTGAGAGCACTTTGACAGAGATCCAGATGGCTGGCCAGGCCCACCAGCACATCACCAGGGGCACTGCTGACCCCTCCCATTGTTGCCCCACCAGCTCCAGCAGCCCCAAAGTGGTTGAGATGAGAGTTTGACAACATCTTGCTGGCCCCTCTCTGGGCCCAGCTGCAGGCAGGAGGCAGAGAGCAAAATGCCAGCACCAGTTGTCCTTCCAAAGGGGAAATTTGGGGTCTTTGTAGTCAAAAAGCAGATGATGGGCCACACACAGCCTGAAGCCCATGAGCAACTTCTGGAATTGCCATGCTGGTACCACCCTGCTCCTGTCTCCACTCCAGCCCCAGGGAGGAAAGTCATAAATGGGGAGCAGAGAAATGCAGGAGCCAGCCCAGCACACAGCATCTCTGGAGATGACTATTTGAGTGAGCTTCCCCATTTTTGTTCAGTATGGAGAAAATATGGCTTTGGGGAGATCTCACTGCAGCCTTCCAGAACCTTGAGGGCCTATGAAAAGGAGAGAGAATTTTTGTATGGGCAGATAGTGACAGGACAAGGGGAAACGGTTTTAAACTGAGAGGGCAGGGTTAGATGAGATATTATGAAGAAAGTCTTCATTCAGAAGGTTGTGAGGTCCTGGCACAGGGTGCCCAGAGAAGCTGTGGCTGCCCCATTCCTGGCAGTGTCCAAGGCCATGTTGGACAGGGCTTGGAGCAACCTGGGAGAGTGGAAAGTGTCCCCGCTCATGGCAGGGGGGTGAAACTGGATGGGTCTTAAGGTCCTTTCCAACCCAAATCATTCCGGGATTTAACCCCCCAAAACCAGGCTTACATAGCAAAACAGTGAGGTATAAATCTAATTCCCACATCAGCTCAGAGTGCACAATATTTGCAACACCACAGTGCCAAACAGATTGACAAACCAACAAAAAATAAGTCCTGGATTAAAATCACCTTACACAGGTCCCTCTCAGGATGACCTAGAATCAAGGGATCATAAATTTTCTTTCACCAGCCCAGCCAAAACCTTGTATCTGCCTGAAAGAGCAGGCGATGCTACACAGGAGGAGAGCCAAGAGCAATACTTCTAATCCTGCGTTAACAAACATGACTCACCCATTTATTTTCACTGGTATGTTCATGGTTATTTTAAGCTTTGTCTAAAGAATGCCAGCTACTGTATAATAACTGCAATGAAAGATGGCAGTGTTTTTATTTTGCTTTACAACTAAAGATTTATTTTTAGTTCCTTTTAAAAAAATGCAAAGCGAAACTGGTTTGTAAATTATTTTGAAGACTTTGGCACTGATTTCCTAAAAGAAGATTCACATGAGCAAGTCCCACCTCCAGGCCAGAGGTCTCCATGAGGGAAAACTGGTGGCCCAGGTGCCACAGGCTCTGTACTTCCCTGGGACACAGCTTGGCTGCCAGGACATCCCAGGCAAATTCCACCTCACAGGTGAGGGTTGTTAAGAGCTAAGACTTCACTTCACAGGATGTTTAGTTCAAGTCTGAGTCTAAACAGCTGCTGTGTTCCCCCAGGCTCTTCCCAGCATTTAGGCAGTGTAAGATTAGTTCTTGCTGTGTTGGATCCATCCTTGCCCTGCTCCCTGTTGTGCTGGTTTGCAACCTGGAGCATCCTGGGGGGTCCTGTAGGGTTACACCATAAGCTCCCATCAGGCATCCATCTGCTCCATGGCCCTCCATCTGCTCCCACCACGAGGGGCTGGGTCTTGTCTGGGGGAGGATGCGAGTCAGGACTCCTGGGCTCTGCTCCTACAGACAAATCAATGAAGGAGAGAAAAAATACCCAGAGCCTGAGGCTGCCCTCCCTCTGTTAGAAATGGGGGAAAAGGAAAACAACATCCAACACTCATCCCCTCCTGGAGAAACTTGGTACTGAGTAGTCAGAGCCCAAGGTTCAAAGAGCTTGTTTGGAAGAGGGGGAAATCAGAACTTCCAGCTTCCTTCTCCTTGTCAAGACACAAAGACACTCACTTGACTCTCCATGCTGGGAGAAAGGCTGCCCAGGGCTCAGCTGTGGAAAAGGATAAGCTGTGCCTGCTGGCTGCTCCTGCCTATGGTGCCAGACACAGGGCACGTCCCCACAGCCCCTGGGTACAGGAGCTGGAGAAGCGGGGGTTAAGTGCCTGTTCACGTGGGTGATGACTTTAATTTCACACATACAAATCCCTCGTACAGACTCCTTGGAGCTGGCAAACTCGGAGCTCCCTGGGGCCACGGCTGGTTGCTTTGACATAGCCACAGCAGGGTTTTCCCTAGGCCAGGCCTAAGCAAGGCACACTCAGAGTGATGGGTCTCCCTGCACACCACCATGCACAGCCAGTGGTTTGTATGCCCTAGGGAGAGCTCCCTTCTCCCTCCAGCACACCAATTTCCAGGGGTAAACCCCAATCCCTGTTGGGAAACAGGAGAAGAGCCTTTGGGACAAGAGGGGCTGAAATTTAGCTGAGCAAAGGAATAACCACATTCAACCACCCATTCTCAAACCTCCGACAATCCTGAGTAAACACTGTCCCACAGCTTCATTTCTCCTTCCTGCTTTTGCCACACTTGTATCTGGAAGAAATCCCCTTTGCCATCCCCAGGAGACAGAGGGATGGGGAAGGGTGTGACTGCTCATATGAAATGCAGAGTTGCTCACACAGGGTGCTCTTGGCAGGGACGCTGCTCTTGGCTTTGCTCTCTGCTCCATGTTTATGCCAGCTCTGCTGGCAAATCTGCAATACGCTCCTGCCTCCAAGCAGACCCGAGCTTCCCTAAGAATTTTCCATCAGAAAGTCACTGTCAGACTCCCAGAGCCACTCACTCTTCTGCAGCTGTTTTCTGCCCTCTTGTGAAGCTCTGCAGAAATCCACAACTCTGCTGAGCCACATTCCCTCATTTCCCAGGCAGAGATGTGAAGAGATGGTGACTGTCCCCAGCTCCCACCACTAAGGATTTCCTGAGTGTGAACAAGGGCTTTAAGGACCATCACCTCTCCCAAAGATGTGCATTGCTCCCACTTCTGCAACAACCCTCACTGGGTTTGACCCTATCCATCTGAGCTGCAATCACCACTTTGCAAAGCCCTGAGCAGATCCCCCTTGCACCACTGGCCTTGGCAGAGACAAAGCTCTCACACTCTTCATCCAGCCCAGCACTTCCCCAAGATCCTGTGGGAATAAAGGCGCAACAATCTATGGATTCTAAAAGGCTGAGCATCTCCACAGGCTCTTCTTACCAACAGCTCCTCAGGTGCACAGGCCAGTATGTTGCAGGGTTCATCCATCCCTCCCCTTTTACTGACCTTATTTTGGGAATTCCCTCCATGGGACACCGGGACTTGGTGGTTTGTCCCGGGGCACAAGGCTGGGAAAGAACAGGGATGCAATAAGCAGCCTGAGGCTCAAAGTGTTCCTGCCCTTCACCAGGAGGAGCAGGAACCATTGGCTCTGATCCACATTTGGTGCCAGTGTGGGTTGTACCAGCATGGCCCAAATTTCCATTTCAATCCCGTATCTCCCCTCTTGGCTCCACAAAGGGACAGATGGGATGTGACTCATGCAGACACTGAGACAGAGCAGAGACAGAAGGGGAAGTTGTGCCTTGCTGTGCTCGTTGCCCTCCGAGCACAACCCCTCCATCTGAACCCCACCATCTGATCAACAAGTCATCTTGTCCAGGGAAAGCAGGACAGCTTGCACCAACACAGCCCAGCCAGCCAGGTCCCTCCATAAATCCATGGCTACAATTCCATTTGCCTAAAACGTGCAGTACTGCCCCCCCCTCCCAAAGCAGCAGAACCAATGCACGACATGGGCTGTGACTCAAAAACCCCCAGCTCTGTTAGGGACCAGCAGATTCACCCACACGCCCTGGCTACAAAAGCCCCCCAGGGTCAAACCCCAGCCAGCATTCTGTGCTCTCCTCCCTCTCCAAAGTGCCAGTGACAGATGCCAAGGGCTCCCTGGGGTCCCTTTCATCTTGCCCAGGCATGTGATGCTCTCACACAGATCGTGACTATTGCCATCAATTCCTTGACTCGGGCAGGATGACGCAGTACAAAGCACCGGCTGCACAACCCCCTGGCTCCTGAACGCCAGGGACAGAAGGAAAACAAACTCCATTTGGTCTCCTCCAGTCACTTGTCACAGCCATTGCAGGACTGCTCCTTGAAGACATCTTCTATTCTGGGCTGTGATTGTATCCAACAGCACGACAGCAGCACACTGAGCCTTCTTCCTTCCAAGAGCTGCTTTTCAGCGCCCGGGCTCTGAACCCCACGGGTGCTGCCAGGGAGCCGCTCGTGTCGATGATGCCGGATCCATTCCCAAAGCTGCCAGTTGGATCCAGCCCGTCCAGAGCCACTTGCCAGATGGCACGGCCACCCCGCTCCGCTGCCACACAGACACTCAGCCACGCGCAGCCCAACCCGCTCTGACAAGCGAGACAGGGGGAAGGTCAAACCATCTGTTCGCCAAGGGCTCAGTGCTGTGTTTATGGACAAAGTGTTTAAAGACTGGAAATCTGATCTTAGATTTGCCCATTACACACGTACTTTAGTCTTGCTTCTGCCCAGTCTCAGTGAGCTTGGAATCCTTCGGGTGCTAAAGCTGATCAAAAATAGGAAAGCACCCAACAGCTACAGGAGCAGCCCAGCTGGCCTCAAACCGATGCTCCCTCTTGTGCAACATGAGTGAGACCAAACTGTATTCCCAGAACAGGAAAAAATATTCTGTTATTTTTTACAATCTAAGTTTCTGAAGCTCTTACCCCTAAAATATTTTGAATTTTCTCAAATATTCAGTTGACATCAGTTTCCATCCCTTCCCAGAGCAGCAGCTGGTGCCTCTCATCACAAGCAGCTGGATTTCATGAGACTGTAACTATTGCCAAGAGTATGGGGAGCTCTGAGACACATGGCCACAGCCACTCAGGCTTATTAATTTCTTCTGCAAGGAAGGAGACCTTTATTTTTCCTTGAGAACTTGCACTTCTACACAGATAAACCTTATCTTGAGTGCCCTGATTTGAACTCCCAGCACACAGTGCTTTGAACTGGAGAGCTGGACTACACAACCTCCTTCTGAGCTCTCTCAAGCTGAGTTTTCGTAACCTTCCCTGAGCACTCCAGCCCCACTGGAGTTCCCAGCACTCCCAGCAGTGCCTCCATCCCACAGGGCTCCCACGGAGCTCTGCTCTGTATTTCATTCGAGGCCAGGCTGGATGGGGCTTGGAGCAGTCTGGGACAGTGGAAGGTGTCCCTGCCCATGACAGGGGTGGAACAGAATGAGCTTTGAGGTCCCTTCCAACCCAAACCATTCTGGGATTCTGTGATGTGCTACTGAAGTGCCTTACTGCTATAACAGGGTGATCTTAAGGGTCCACATAGGCTGAGGAATCTCTTCTAGGCTGACATGAAGTCATGCCTGCCCAAACACCTTCCAGCTGAAGGCGATCTGCTCAAACATCTCAAACATCTCCCTGTCCTCACCCTGTGGCAAGAAGTGGAACGAGATGAGCTTCAGGGCCCCTTCCCACCCAAACCAGTCTGGGATTCTCCAGATCCTCCATGATTTGGGAGCACCAGCACATCGTGGGTGTTAATAACAACGGGCCCAGCTTCATCATCTGCGT
>VZTR01033232.1:154255-165740 GCA_013400775.1 Chaetops frenatus | reverse complement strand
TCTGGGCAACCTGTGCCAGCACTAGCTCGGGGCAGTTGTTCTTTCCTTTTCCATTGCCTGTTGATTATTTCTGATTTTTACTATTTTTGGTCAGATAACATCATGCAGTGTTCAATTTCAGCTCAGGTGGCTGGAGACTGAGAAAACAGCTAGGGACAGACAGGAAAAATAATTAATTGCCGCTAGGGCACACAGGACTGTCAGAGAGAGAATTGCATACTTGCTTGTTCGGTGTCTGTTTGTCTTGGATCTTTATCTCTGTTTCATCCCAGCTGTTCCTCTCACAAACGTGGCAGCACAAAAGCCTGCACCTGAGTGATCCCAGCCAGGGGAGCGGGATGTGCTGCCTGCAGGCTATTCCGGGCTGCTTGCTGTGGAATCTCTGGCAAGTGCAGGTGAGCTGACCTCACCCTGCCAGCTGCCACGTGTGCTGCAGCCACTTAACTGTGCTGCCTCCTCTCCTGACACACAGCCAGGTGATTTCCTTGGTGGCAGCTTTAGGTGTGAGGCTGGGCCAGCCTTCTGCCTTCACGTTGCTTTGTGCATCTTTAAGGTGGATTTTTTTTGCTTTAAACTCAATAATATCCTGGTTAGTGCACTCCTGAGAGGTAGATGTAGCTTAGCCCTTTGCTTCTGAGACCTCAGAGGGACAGCAAGGCTGGCATTGCTGCACACAGCTGTCACTGTTCAGCTGCCTCTCTCCAGGGGTGGCAGCTGACAGAGAGAGAGGGAGGAAGGAAAATAATTAAATAGGTTGTCAGATTCCTTATGAATCTGAGAATGGTGTTTGAACATAATGGAGGATCCTGTTGAACTTCCTATTTTATGGGCTGCTCCTTTCTATAAATCTCTCTTTTCAGTAGGGAAAGGAGAGTCTTTGCAGTACCCTGAGAGCAGAGGGGATGTCGATTGCTGCTGGGGAACTTCTGATGGAGACCTGGGGACTGTTTTCTCCTGTAGCTGTACAGAAGTTAAGCCTGGAAAATTCAACTGCTGAGTGCAGTTGGTGGCTCTAACCTTCTGATCTCTGGCCTTTTACTTAGAATTCTTGCTGGGCTGTGGAGATTATGATTGAAAACAAATCACTGGGACTAAATGTGTGGTCATCTGTTGGGGATGACTTTGTGTAATTGTTTGGATGTCTCAGGGCTGCAGGTGGATGATCGAGCAACTCTGACAATGCCCAACTCCCAAGTGTGGGGCAGGGCCAGTGGAGGTTCTGGTTGTGGATATGGACAAGCACTTTCATCCAGTGTTCAGAAGGGGATTAGCAGGGACAAATGCTACTTTGAGCTCCTGGGCTGTGACATGCCAACCCATAAGGATCTGAAACCCTCAATGTGTTATTGAGCAGATAAGGGTCAGTGTCACGTCAGCTGCTGGCCCTGGGACAGAGGTGTCTCGTGATGCTTCCACACCTTGCAGGTAGGGGTTTGGCAGGCTGGGAGTGAGCTGGTGTGGTGCTGCAAGTGAGGTGTACATCTGCATGAGCTGGCTACATGAAGGAAGCTGTCTTCTGGAAGGATATAGCTACTTTTAATCAGAGTATCAGGCTTTTCGTCTGGGTGCAGCACCATAACTCTGTCAGATCTCCAGCCCTGTGTTGTGAAACCCTGCCAACTCAGCTATTTCTGAAAGATGTTCCCCTCCAAGTACCAGCAAATCACAAGTATCAGAGCACTTGCCAGAGATGGAGGGTTATGATAATCTCTCCTGCTCATATGTGTCCCACAGCAGTCCCCCAGCAGCACCAATAAACCTCCCCCCAGAGTGGTTTGGCTGCCAGGAATGAACATCACCAGGTCCAAGCTGCACTGACTGAGGTGCAGGCCAGGAACTGAGGGTATTTAACAACAAAGAGGCCCTTTAAAAAAGAATTTGACTCTGTTGTGTTTGGTTGGTTGGTTGAACACAGGTTTTCTCCCTGGTTAAGTGAAAAATATTTGTCATGAAATTCAGTTGAAATTCTCAGAAATTTATCTGCTACATTTGCAACCCAAGTATTGCAACAGCAGGAACCTGAGAATGCAACTGATTTGTCATTACAAGAGTTGAGAGAAACAGAAACAGCAAATAGCACTACAAAAATGACAAGCAAAAATATGATTATTATTCTTTCAGACTTAGTCACGTAAAGAGCAAGCAGAACCATAGGTAAGGCAGTTTCCCTTAAATGCGACTTATGTTGATGGTGCTCTCCTATGAAATGCCTCTAATTTAACTCTTCCTTCTAACAAGACATGGTCACTGGCATTACTTGTTACAGCACTGTGTCCTGTCAGCTTCAGCCCAGTATTTCACATGGTACCACTGGGGACGGTTTTATTTCAAATTAACAAATAAATTCAGCTCAGTTCTGGTCTGGGATAACTCCAATGTGCACAGTTTACTCTGTTCACAGCCTCAAACAAAATTACAGCTAAGGCAGCCTGCAGGTAAAGGGCTGGAGTAACTTCAGTTAGTCACGAAAGAAATGAATTGGAATGAAAGTCCTCGGTGTCATCACAGTTGCTGCTGGGCTCTCAGAGAGAAATCCGAACTCTGTACTGGGAACTTGTTCCCTGCAGACACCCACATCTGCAATTTAAAAGGGTTAATGCTCATTCTGTGAATCTTTCTCAGCACTTACTGCTTCAGCATGACTTTATTTTTCATTTTTCTTTCTGTAAGCCAAAGGGATTTTTTTTTCTTTAGTATCATCAAGAACAGGAATAGAAACTTTGCAATAAGCTCAGAATGTTCTTTGGCTCAGCACATGGGAAAGAGATTTAGGGTTGGATTTCCTATTGCTTCACACTCACTCCTGCCTGCTAGCAGGGTAATGACTTTGTGGGCAGGCATTTTTCTTAATGAGCCATTGGCAAAACTGCCTGTTTCTCCCTAATTTACTGTTATATCTCCTCAGCTGGGTTCTGGAGGTAAACACTCCACCTTCCTGCACTGCCAGCTGCCAGCAAGACTCTGAACTCAAGTTCATCTTCTGAGAGACCCACTTTGCATTGTGAACAGGAAGAGCAGGGGGTGAAGATGTTTATCACTTTCTGAGGGGTTTTATTACAGTGTTTGGGATGGATGGTCTGGTTTCATGATTTTCTTGGCAACTGATCATAATCCTCTAACCTTCATAGTGATTAAATTATGAATATTCAGAAGCAGAGCAAAGTAAAGAAGCACATTGCCCCTTCAGAGTGGTAAAACAAGGCAGCATGGGGCTGCCAAGGGACTGGAACCCATGTTGGTGCCAGGACTTGCACAAGAGCTCTCTGTCAGAGGTCCTTGTGCACTGTGCCTCCCACTCGTGCTGCTGCTGGAGCTCTCTGTTCCTAGCAGGGTCTTGCAGCATTTTGTCATTGACTCTACAACTGTGCTAACCCCAGATATCAATAGCAGAGAGATGTCCCCTGCTTTCAGCTGTTCAGCTGTGTCCCTGGTTGTCTGGGAGTTGATTCCTTCATGCAGCTGTGGAATTGTCATTGCTCAGGTACTTCAGGCCATGGGTTTGATGCTGTAGGCTGACAGGGAAGGAGCAGCATGTTGGAGGCTTTGACCTGGTTTGGAATGACAGGCCTGTCAGCAGAGGGGGAGATCTGGATGTTCTGGTGAATAAGAACATCATGGCAAACACATATTTAGGTGCAGAATTCATCCAGGTCTGGCAGGTGCCCTGCTTGGTCCTGAAGCTGTTGGCACAGGAGGGGAACACACATCTTCACTGGAGAACAAGAATAGGTGTGTGAGCTTATAGAATTAGGAGACCAAAAGGACCAAGCGTTTTCCAAAACTGACTTTCTGCAGTCACTGTGCTGACTGTTTATTGGGCACTTTCCTGAAGCTAGTTGTGTATTTTACTGATGGGAAGCAGTATTTGGGATTCTCCATACTCTCAGCTTCTGGAGAAGATGACACACATTGTACCTTTTGCCACACACACCTCAGTGTGTCTACAATCACCTCTGGCTGTGGATTCTAACAACATGAGTAGAGCCTCACCTGGAAGTGAAACATCACCTCACCTCTACAGGCAGGAAGAGGAAGGTGTGCAACTCCTCTGTTAATGTTTTCATTGTGGATGCTGTGTCCTAGGAAGGAGCTTTTCAGGAATCTTGTGCACAGCAGAAAGTGGGGTGCTGATCCCAAGCTTGGAGTGGGAGAGACCCTGATGGATTAAGGTCACTCTCCCCTCGTGTTGGGCAGCAGTAGCTCCCACTTCTCTCTGGACACCACTGGCTCCCTTGCTTCTGAGAGTTTCCCAGTTTGGAAGCTGCAGTGGGCTGGAATGAGGTATTTTAGCTGACACAGGGATGCTTGGCTGCTCAGCTGGCCCTCTGCACTGCAGAGCTTAGTTCTGTTCCATGTAAGAAAATAAAGGGGCTAAACACATCCTGCACAGCAAAACAAAGCCTTTAGGGCAGGCAGGCATCTGATCCTCCTCCTGCTACTACTATGGAAACATGTCAGAGCAGAAAACCTGTTGCCATGAGACTGTAAAAATAACCCTGCCATCACATTACAGAGACACGGACTGGCTGCACCACATGGGTTATGTAAGAGCAGCTCGAACACTGGGATGTGGCACTGTGAGCTGCCTCCTGCCCCTAGGAGACAGGCAAGCTTCTGAAAAAGCTACTGGCAAAACAGTTCAGGTAGTAAGTCTGTTATTTTTAGTCTGTGTATCTGAAATGTAAGCCTGAAGTGGACGGAGACACATTTAGGGTACGTAGTGTCAGCAGCAGAAATTTAAAAGTTAGACCAAGAAATGATAGTTGGGTCTTCTGGTTTATAGAAATCACACCTTGGTTTTCAGGGGTCTAAAACAGGGTATTTTTTGGAATTCTGTGTAATTTGAAGTGTGTTTAGAACTGGCCAGGGGAGGAGAAAGCCTTGCTAAGTTGGAAGGTGGTTAGGGAGCTAGAGAAATGGTGGTGCTGTGTTTAAAGTTGTCATGGCTAGGAAAAAGGAAAGAGAGCAAGGGACCAGCCCGGGAACCAGGCCCAGCTCTGTTACTCATGCAAGATTTGGCAGAACAGGTGAGCAACCTCAGGGCTGGAGAAAGCCCAACAGCCATGTTTACAGTTCTTAAAACTCTATCCAGAATTATCTCTACAGAAGTACAAAAAATTAAAGGCTTGGCTGGACCCACTTCCCTGTACACAGGAAAAAAATCAAACTCACTGTAGTCCTGTACTAATTATCACTATTTTTAAAAAATCTTAGGCTCTTGACCAAGGTAAGCACTTGGGGGGAGTGTAGAAAACAGCAAATTTAAAAACTTTTGAAGAAACTAGTACTGGTTACATCAATTGTTCTTTTACTACAAGACAAACTCAGTGACCATTCCTGCTCAAGCTGCTTTTTTAAATATACCCAACTTTTACCCCTTCATCCAGTCCTGAAAGCCTCATTTCTGTCATCTCTTGCCTTCCAAGAGTGGAACATGTTTTCCCAGCGAGACTGAAAGGATGCTGCCTCCTCCTGCTCCTCCCTACACATCCTTAGAGATTCCTGACGTGCCTCAGATGTACAGCTTTGCTTTGTTTGAATGCCACGGGCGTGCACAACTCCTCTTCTGTGCTTCAGGCATGTGGAGGATTCCCAATCCCTCCTACTCCTGTTCCCAACGTGACAAAGGAGCAGCCCTGAAGCCAAACCCCAGAAGTGCTCCCAGAAACCCTCAACAAGGAACATACACATGGAGTCAGGAATGTCCCACTGCTCTGGTTTTAATGATCCCACTTCCACCCCAGCCTTCCAGCACGGCTCTGCCACCCGAGTTCCAGCACAGAGCAGGAAAGGGTTTGTGAGACAAAGAAACTGCAGTGTTGGAGCTGAGGAGCCAAACGATTCCCAGGGCCCTCACCTGGGTGGGCTCTGGACACACCAATGTCCTGCAAATGCCAAGGAATGTGGCAGTTGAAACATGAGCCCACAGCGGCAGGCGAACACGCTGTGACAATGGCACGGCTACCTCAGCCCTCCAGGATGCGGTTGATGAGCTTCATTTCCTCGGCAGACATGGGATTCAGGTTAAACCCCTTCAGCTCAGGTTTACCTGAGAAAACACACGGGAAAAAAATCAGGATTTTGCCACAAAAGAAGTGAAGCAGTTCATGCTAAACTCGAGAGGGGCTGCGGGGAGGGCAGGGACAGTCCTGGAAGCTGCAGTGGGGTCACCCCAGCACAGTGCCAGAGGGGGTTTAGGGGGCTGGTGGGTGACAGCTCCACACAGAGACAGACAGTGCTGCTGGGGCAGGGAGGGAACTGCAAAATCAGTGGTAAAGAGGCTGCAGGAACACATGAAAGTAAGGAATTTCTGAACCCTCCTGATGCACGAGTCTGCTCCCAGGCACTGAGCAGCTTCCAGAGGGGGAGGGTTTACCTTGAGCTTCATAGAGCCGGTTGACCTTCACACGCAGCTCCTTCCGGAGATTGTTTATCTCCTCATCCAGCTCTTCTTGGTCTGGGATAAGAGAGGCAGGAGTGAGGAGGACTGCGGTGGGCTCTGGGATGAAGGCTCAATCTTCTATGGGACACTCAGCACAGGCACAGGGGGTCCCTATCCCACCCTCCACCACCCACGGAGCCGAACAGCTTCCACAAGTGCTTCCCAGGGCACAGCACGGATTCAGCCTCTCGACAGGTTCTGGGCACCTCAAAGCCCATCCCTGCACGGAACTCCGTTAATTTAGCCAGCATCCTGTTAATTATGGTGCTTATTAAAACAGTTACAGCTACACGGAGCTCTCGGGGTGACCTCACCCTGCCGCAGCATCTCCCGGGTCTTCGCCTTGGGCAGCTCGATGAACATGTTGCCAAAGCAAACCATGGCCTTCTCTGGGGGACAGGAGGGAAGGGAAGGCGCTGTCACTGGAGCTGCTCCCGGACCTGCGGCCGCGAGGTCACGGTGGGCGCAGCCAGCCCGGCCTCACCGTCAGGCTCCGGGTCCTTGTGCAGCGCCCGCAGGGCCTCGCGGTTGCGGTTCCGCTTCACGTCCAGGTCCACGATCTGCAAGGGGAGCGAGAGAGGCGGGAGCGGCCGGGGCTCGGGGCTGCCGGCGGCGGGACTGGGCGGGGCGGGGGAGGCCCGCCGGAGCCGGGCCGTACCTGCTGCCGTGCCGCCAGCACGTCCTCGGCCAGCTCCTCCACCTCGGCCAGGTAGCGCAGCACGAAGGCCGGGTCCCGGGCCATGGCGGGGCTGAGCGGGGCCGGCACCGGGGCCTCCACCGGGACCGGTCCGGGTCCGCCGCCGTTGGGCTCCGGGCCGCAGCCGCAGCCGCGCGGGCGGGTTCCGCGGCGGGAGGGGCCGGGGCCAGCGCGCCCTCTCGCGGCCGCCGCCGGCAGCGCTCCCCGGTTTGGGGGTCGCGGCGGCCCCGGTGCTGGGCGGGACGGCGGGGACCCACTGGGGCTGCGAACACGCGTGGCCGGGAGCGCGACAGGGCCCGTGAGTGGCCCTGGGCTGGGAGGGAGGTGCCCGCGTGCCCGGCGCCAACGTGGCATCTCGTCCGTGGTGTGGACCAGCGATCCCGGGGCTGGCTCCGGGATGCCTCTGTCCCCACGGGACTCATCGCCCGGCAAAAGGATGGAGGGATCGGTGTAGCCATGTGGCGCTGAGCCCCAGAGTGGGGGTCCCGGCCCCGCAGCCGGCCCCCAACCCACTCCCCTCGCCACAGCCCGGAGGGACAGGGGGCTGAGAGCTGCTGCCTTCCCTGGTCCCCTTGTGTGTGGATTATTTATAACCTGTCACAGCCCGTCCCCTCGCCCCCAGCACTAATGTCTGTCTCCTCTTCCTCGCTGCTTCCCAGCACGGTACCGCTGTTGGCAGCTGGGCCCTTGGAGCATCAGGTGGCGTCTCTGTCCTTTTTCCATCCCAGATGGCAATAAAGGGCACTCAAAGCGCCGGGCGATGAGCTCAGGTTTCCTCTCGTGCAGCTGGTGGCTCATCTGTAGCTCAGCGTCCGGGACCTGCCATCCCCAGGGAGTGGAGCCAATTGTGGTGCCGGCAGCTCGCCTCACCCTCAGCCAGCCCTTGTGCCCTCCAGTCTGTGGCAGGCAGGGGCTGGTCCCGAGACTGCTCTGGCAGGGCACCACATCCATCTGCTGTCCTGAACGACCTTGCCTGCAGGATGGGAAATATATTGCACCTCAAAATGCTTTTTATCCTTTCCTTCTGCCCGACCCAGCCGTGAGCAAGAGGAGCTGGAAAAATGGGGTGTGGGAGATGCAGGGAGACTCAGCACTGATGGTGAGGACTGGCAGATCCTCACCGTGTGTTCTCTGCAGTGGGAAAGGGGCCCCAGGAGCCCACCCAGGGCTGGTGGGTAACAGGGGACATGGGTTTTCATGTCCCATGTCCCTCTTCTGGACAGAGCCCTGAAACAGCATCTCAGGTTTCCAAATGCAGCCCTGTCCCCAGCTGTCCCTCTCTGTGCCACTCAGCTGCTGCTTCCCTGGTGATGATGGAGGGACCTCTGGTCTGTCTTAGATCTGTGCTTTGAAGGGAGGGAGCCTCAATCACTTGCCTGAAGCAGCAAACAGGGGCCAGGGAGAGGAGGAGCCCCAGCACTTGGGGGCCCTGGCACACGCACTTCATGAGACTCATTTGAAAAGGAGCTCCTCGAAGGTGGTGACCCCAGTGCTGCTGCCCCTCTGGGCTGCCAGAGATGAGGACCACAGGGGACAGGGATGGAGGGAGAGAGGCAGTGGCTGACTGGTGGTCACCACACTTCTGTGGTGTGGTAAATAATCCGTTAAGGGAGATTACCCAGATCAGAAGATTACTGGCCCTAATCCCATAAGGTCATTTGTTTCAGTTAACTGAGATCTCTGTCTGCAGCAGCATCGAATGAAGTACAGAGGCTTCAGGGGAGCAGTGGGAGCGAGCACTGGGGCACACACAGGCACTCTGGGCTGGGAATGATCCACACTCGGGTTAGATTCCTTCCTGACATCAACCAGAAAATGTACTGGGATTGGGGCTGGATGCCAATGCTGGGAAATGCTCATTTGTCGGTGGGAGCAGCTGGCTGGGGATCTGAAAAAGCAGGAAGGAGGGAGGGAGGGCGTTCAGAATCTGGGCAGGAGGAATGGGGATGGGGATGGGATGAGATGGGGATGGGGATGGGAACGGGGATGGGAGCAGGCTGGCTGTGTCCTGGCAGCAGTGGAAGGAAGCACTGACTCTGGGGTTGCCAATGACAGTGCAATGAAGGCAGGGTTTTGCCAGGAATGTTGGGCTGCATGGAAGGGCGGGGGCTGCTCTCCCTGGCAAGGTGGGGCCCAGCTCAGCACAGGCATGGGGGAGGCTGCAGCTGAGGGATCTCAAAGCCATGGGCATCTGGAAAACATTCTCAGGGCAGTGAGAAGTGGCTGGTGCTGCACTCTGTGGCCTCTCCCCAGCCAAGCTCTGGGCCAGCCACAAATCATCATGGATTTCTCCTCCTGGAGCCAGCGCCAGGGCCAGACGTTCTGCTTGGAAGCTGGACTCAGACTGGAACCAGAGGTCCATTTGGACCAGTTCCCCTGGGAACTGGGCAGTCAGAGGGAGCAGTCACCCGCCCACTGCCGGGAGCTGCTTTGCTTTGCTGTGTGTTTTGTGGAAAAAGCAGGTTTGGTTTCATCATGTTCCTTTTTCTTCCTTGCAGCCCTTTTCTGTATGCAGCCAGAAACCCTCCCTGCCTGCTGGCAGCTGCACAGGAAGCTTCGGGGATGTTTATAAGGTTTTTTTTCTCTCTTCTCCTTTCATGTGGCTTCTGGGGCCTGTTGTTAAGATAAATCAGACTTCAAACCACGGTCTCCATGTTCTCAGGCTGTGGATCTTTAACTGCTGCTTCAGAGGGGGTGTTTCAGGGTCAGGGGAGAAAGGTGGGTCTGTGTCTCCTTGATTTCTAAGTCCCCTCTCCCTGGTGCTGTGCCCACCGTCATGGCAACATGGTCCCTGCTCCATCAGCCAGCCAAGACAGAGTCCCCAAGGACCAAGCCCAAAGAGGTCTGGAGTGGCCAGGTGTTAACAGGGGCTCTGGCCAGTGGAGCCCATCCTTGGAAGGGGCCCTGCCCTGCCTGGTTGTTGACGAAAGTCTCCTTTCTTCAGTCTTTGGGATGCTGGGAGCATCCCCTCCCCCAGGCAGGCATTTGTGGAGGGGATCTGTCAGGAGCATCTCAAGGTGAGGTGTTTCATTATCAATGCTAATACATGCAGCACGGGGAGAGCCTCGCCGAGGGCCCGGCAACTCCCTTGTGCTGAGTAACATCTTCACCCCCTGGATTGTGTCCCAGGAATCCAGGCTCACCCCACCCCCGGTTGGTGCTGGTCCCTCTGGCCGCCTGCAAGGCAGAATTTGGAAGTTGGCCGTGTTTCCCGGGATCAAACACGCTCCCCGCTCTGTGTGCCACGGTGTGCTGACCACGGGCCAGGCTTCAGCCAGGCTCCTCCGCAGGCAGATGCACCAGGCTGAGCCTCGGGGGCTGAGCCGCAGAGCCAGAGCCCGGCGCCGTGGGCTGGGGGCTGGGGCTGCCTTCAGGAGGCAGCTGCCTGTGTGCAGTCACCCTCCCTGGAGACCCACCACAAAGGAATGAGATGGGGATCCCTCGCAGCCCTTTCCCTCGCAGCAGTGCCAGGGATGCCGGCACAGGCTGCTCCTCCTGTGGGCGCTTGTGCCGGGGGTACAGCCCCTGGCTCTGCCGGACACTTTGTGCCCAAACTCCCATGGGCAACAAGCGGAGGAGAGGTGGCGCGGCAGAGCCGAGGAGCAGGGCGGCATCGGGGCCGTTGTGCACCCAGACCCCAGAGGCCTTGGTACTTCACTTTCAGGGACATTGCTAAGGCTGGGGAATAACATTTGTAACTCTTTCACAAATTTCATTTCAGGAACAACAAAAGCCTCCTACCAAAACCCATCTTTGGTCTTTTTAAAGAGGATACACTTCTTTGAGCAACCTGGTCTAGTGGAAGATGTACCTGCCCATGGCAAGGGGTTGGCATAAATAGATCTCTGAGGTTCTTTCTAACCCAAACCATTCTATGATGATTCTGTAACTCTCCCTCCAAAGCAGGGCTCAGGTCCAGACCAGCCAGTCCTGCTGGTACCCTCTCTGACTGTGCCAGACAGGATTTTGGAGGTTTGTGGTCCTGTCTCAGCCCAAGGAGAGAAGAGAAACCCACACCTCCACCCACCGGGACCTCGGGGGCTCACACCGCCCTGGCCCAGCCCAAACCTGGACCCACGGGCAAGGTCTACCCAGGAGCTTCCCGGGATGCTCCGGTCCTCGGAGGGCTGGGAAGGGGTGGTCGGACAGCATGGACAACGTTGTTCCGCCGGGACCGGGGTGGGGTGCAGGGTGGTGCCCACCGGCACCGTGCGGTGCTCGGCGGGCCCGGGCGGTCCTTGCCGGCGGGGACACGGGCGGTGGGGGCCGGTCGGGGGAGGGGCCGGTTGCCCTTCCCAGCGCGGGGCGGTGCCCAGCGGCACCGAGCGCTCCTCCGGGACCCGGCG
>VZTR01033232.1:141682-153666 GCA_013400775.1 Chaetops frenatus | reverse complement strand
GTATCGCGGTGATGGGGATGCTGGGGGGATGGGGGTGCTCCTGGGCTTGACACATCTGCTGCAGCTGGGGCAGGTCTGGAGGTACGAGGGTACCTGAGGGTGAGGGTACAGGGGGCTGGGATGGGGCTGCTGCAGGACCTGATCCACCTGCTGCAGCTCAGGCAGGTCTGGAGGCACGGGGGGAGGGGGGACATGGGGGTCATGCAGCCAGGCGGGGCCTGGAGGGAGCGGCACAGTGCAGCAGGGACATGGGTGGGGATAACAGCATGGAGACTTCAGGAGGGGTTGGCAGGGCATGAGGGAAGTGGGTGGGGATGGAGAGGTGAAGCAGAGGCCCAGGCAGCTGGGGGAAGCACAAGGATCAATCTCTCTGCAGCCCCAACAGGATATGTGGTGGGGAAGAACCCCCAGCTGTGGGCACAAGGGGGTGTGGGTAGGAGCTGTGGGAGTGGGTGTGGGTGAGGAGCTGCAGCCCAGCTCGGTGCCACAGCCCTGCCATTCCTGCTGCCAGGTGATGCTGGGCCTGCTGGGGACCTGCCTGGCCATGGCAGTGTGGTCCTGGGGGTGTGAAGTGATTATGCTGGGCCCTGAACACCTCAAGGCTCCTGTCCTGATCTCACTGTACTTTGTGGGGTGGTGGGCAAGGAGGTGCTGGTGGTCCTCAGCCTGTCCAGGCTCTGCTGCTGCCCCATCCCAGCCCTGGGCACAGACTGGTGGTGTGGGCAGGGCAAGCAGTAGACAGACAGGCTGGGGCAGCTCAAGGCCCTTCATCTGCCTCTCTGCAGAACCCCCAGATGCTGAAGGTGGTGCTTTCTTGGCACCTTCCTCTGCTGTGCCGTGGAGCCAGCCCCATGCCCTCCCAGCTCCAACCTCGGGTGCTGGGGAAGAGCTGGGCCCTGGCACCGAGCGGCTCTTGAGGAGCTGGTGCCGGGAGGGCAGACAAAGGCAAATTCCCGGAACAATGCATGGAGCCAGCAGCACTCCCGGCTCGGATTTCCATCCTGTTTCCCCTCCTGAGTGCTGTAGTAGAGGCACTTTGCTCGATCCCCGTTGGTGTCTGCATGTTCATTCCTCTGCTGCTCCTTCTGGGATGCTCCAGGGTGTTTAACTTTGTTTGACGGTGCAGTATGTGCCATGCTCAGCACACCTGCCCTCCCCGATCCCCCTGACAATGGGGCCACTCTCAGGGTACTCTGACTGCAGGGTGGGTGCAAAACCTCCTTCAGTGTGCGAGAGGAGCCGGTGAGAGAGAGGACAGGAGCTCTCTGGCCCTGCCTGCAGCTGGTGTGAGCCTGACACACCCGATCCCAGCCCAAGCTGGAGCTGAGCCCCAGCAGGGGGCTTTGCTCCTGGGGGTGTCAGTCCTGCTCTTGGATCGGCTGTGCCATGGAGGCTCCTAAGCCAATTAAAGCGGTAACTCTCAGCACTCACCCTCCAGGACATGTTGATCTCAAGCAGCAGCTGAGGCTCTTTCTAATCTCTGGATTTGGGATTAGTTCGGGTGACCAGTTAAATGCAGTTTGTTAAACCCATTAGTGGGGTTGGATCCGGTGCAGGAGGATGTGGTAGTTAGAGAAGTGTTGGATAAATGCTGCAGGTGAAAGGAAGGATTTTCCCTGGTCAGAGCACTGTGCCCCTTGCCAAACATCTCCCCCTTCCTGATTTACCTGCCTTCTCCCTCACCTCTGCAGATCTCACCTCTACCAATCTCACTGCACGGCCCCGAGCCCCACTTGTGATAAAAACCCCCCAATCCCAAAACAACGGCTTGCCACCTGCAAAAGGAGCCCTGAGCACTGGCTCTGTGGCTATTCCTAATTAAAGCTGTTCAAGTTAGTTGTCATTGATGGGCTCATGGTGCACATGCACAAACTCCATCACAGGCGGTCTCTGGAGATGCTGCTGGTGGCATGACCATGTGCCCGTGTAAACAGCAGCAGCATGAGCCTGTCCCCAGCTGGTCTCACACCACCACTGTGCTTGTGGGCCATGCTTGGATGGTTTTGCAGCTCAGGAATTGTTATACACTCACAAAGTCCCCAGCTTCTTCACCAAAGCAGCTCTGCAGGGCAGGGATGCTGCGCATGCCAGTGTGCCTCCTGCCCAGAAGCCTGTCAGGGTCCCCTGCCACCACTGTTGGCTGGCAGCTGCTAGGGTGTGCTGCAGGTCCCATTGGGCTGGGGACAGCTCTATCTGTGGCTGTTAGCTCAGGATCACACATGGTTTGGCTGCCTGGGGCCAGACCTGTGGTTGTCTCTCTTCCTGAAAGACCCCATCAGCCTGTGTACCTCCATCCTCTGCTGGCTTGGGAACCCAGTGCCACCCCTCAGTCCTGGTGCCAGTCTGGTGGCAGTCCAGGAGGCCAAGGACATCCTGGGTGGGCTCACGAGGGGTGGCAGAGCTGGGACCCGCAGGTTTGCCCACCATTCTGCTCCCTGGAGCTTTGCTGTGTCTGTGTGTGGGCAGGAGCTTTGGGGTGTCAGCTTGTCCTGCTGCAGGACCCAGTTCTGGTGGTCCCCACCTGGCTCTGGTTCACAAGACAAGGGTTTTTTAGGGCCAGACCAAGCCTTTCCCTGAGCACAGGTGCCCTCAGGTACTTCCATCCTCCCCAAGTACCCAGGGCATCTTGGGGTGTGGGGCTGGTGGGACACTGTGAGGGAGGTGACTTGGGCACATGTGCAGCTCTCCCTGATGACCTGACTCGGTAGGATGTGTAAGGGATTAAAATGGCTGTAACAGAGAAGCAATTTTCTCCTTGTTTAAATACAGGATTAAGGGATGAGATCCCAAATTATCTTCTAGGAAAATCACACTCCTATTGCTCACTCTGGGGCTGGAGGGTCTCTTGTCCTTTTCCATCTGAGGATGATGATTAGCAGATCTGTTTGTAACCAGTATTGGACTTTTCTCCTCAGTTATTTTTTCTAACACCTGAAAACTGGGCTCAGTAGTTGGCAGTTGGGGGCAAATGGTGACACTGGTGACAAATCTGGCTGTAGTGGGGCTCTGACAAAACCAGTGCCCACCCAAGCCACCACCTTCCTGCTGCAGGGTTTTTGTTGGATCACTCTTTGCAATACAAAGGAGGGAGCAATTAGCCCTGAGAGCTCTCGCTGTCGGTTTCTGCCTCATCATCAGTTTTTTTGAAAATTAAATGATTTTTTTTCAAGTGATTGATTCTGTGTTTCCCGTGCAGCTGCCGTGGCGCAGGGCTGGGGAGTGCCCGCCGCGCCGGCAGCGCCGGGATCGCTCGCTGGGCTGAAACACCACGGGATGATCAAATGCAGAGCAAATAAGAATCAACATTTCATTCGGGAGAGCTGATGGGAGATGAAATCTCGTTTTAATGAGACCTATGGAGCTGGCAGACAGAGGGATAATTGTGCCCTTGCTGAAAGCTGGGGAGGCCACGGGTCACTTGTTGAACAGCGCAGGACCCAGGGCTGGGGCTCTGTGTGCGGGGGCTGCTCTGTGCCGTGGACAGTGGGATGGCGGTGCTGATGAGCCCAATTATCAAGACTAATTACAGGGAAAAGATGAGGTCTCCGGCTCCCAAGCCTGGTTCATGCGTGGACACCTTGGGACAGCAGTGATGCCCTACAGTAGCCAGAGCTCTACATTGCTTCCCCAGCTGTTTCCCACTATGCTGTGCCTTCCACCCCTGGGCTGCCCACTGGTTTGCTCCCCACCAGCGAGGAGGATCCTTCACAGGGCACTTCTGAGGGGCAGTGGCTGTGGTGGTGCCACAAAGGCAATGCTGGCCTGGCTGCCATGAGCAGGTGGCACTGGGGTGCAGATCTGTGCCAGGAGCCAGAAGCCAGGTGGCCACAGCCTCTCCTCACCCCGAGCAGTGAGGGACAGGCTGCAGCAAAGGCTAAAATTAGGTGCTGCCCCCGAGGTGGAGGTTAAAACGTCATTTTGACACCAGCACAGAGAAGCCGGTGAGGCCGGGAGTGGGGCTGGGCAGGGCAGAGCAGATGGCAGCAGGGTGTCCTGAGGGCTCGGTGGCCCCAGCTGATGGCCCTCACTGTGCTCTCCAGGCTGTGCAGCCACAGGAGTGGGAGCACTCTGCTGTCCCTGCAGCGGGAGCTGGGCTGGCTCCTGCCTCCTCCTGCTGACGGATGAGCTGAAAGTGCTGCGATCAGGCTTTCTCCATGCTCTGGGCTGATGGAGTTGTCTGGCAGCACATTCTGGAGCTGATGGAGGAGCCGTTGCTCTGCCAGAGGATTTTATTCACTGGGAGGAATCTATGGCCTGACGTCCTTCTGCTGCACCTGTTTTCCTCCTCATCCAGCTCCTTTCTCCTCCTCGCCAGCAGAGCCCTGGCCATGGTGTGGGCAGGGCTGTCCGGGGAAGCCCTGCCTGGCCAGCCCCAGGTCCCCTCCTGCGGTGCCGGATCTGGCCCGGTGCCGTGGGGAGGGTCCCTGGTGGCGGTGACTCAGCCGGGCGTGCGTCGGTGCCACGCACACCTCCGCTGACCCCCGGCCAATGAGCAGATGGCCAGGGCCAGCATGGGGCTGCGCCCACAGCCCTGCCAAGAGCCCAGGCAACACCGGCATGAGTGCTGGGAGCTTCCCGCGGGCAGCATGGCACAACCAGCTGGTTTCTTCACCCTGGCTGGGGCAGGAGGAAGCAGGGTGGGCTCTGTGCCAGCTGGGACCAAAATATCCCTTTTGAGAAGAAGCTGGATGCTGGGTTGGGGCAGCCTGAATCCACGGGTGGCTGGACGGTGGAGCTGTGGATGGGATCCCCAGCTGGGGGAAGCCAGATCCTGCATGGGTGGTTAAGTATTGGGGTGGTGAGTGGGTAGGCATTGTATGGCCCGGGGCTTTGGGGAACTGAACTGGCTTTGCACAAGCTGCCCTTTCCCAAACTGGAGCCCTGGCATGGGACAGGGATGTGTCATCATTGTTGCTGCCCTGCAGCTCCTGGCACTCTCGGCCTAGGGGGCTTTCCATGGCCCCAAACCAGCAGGAACAGGTTGGCAGTGGTCACGGGGCATTCCTGGTGCGGGCAGAGCGGGATGAGCTCAGCTGGCAGCATGGGCTCATCTCACCCTTGCCCTGCCTGGCACAGGTACCTCCGCACGCTGTACCTGGGGCTGCAGAGCCGGTGGCAGGCTGAGCACCGCCGCCGCCACTTCTACTGGCGGATGATGTTCGAGAGCGCGGACATCAGCATGCTGCGGCTGCTGGAGGCCTTCCTCAAGAGCGCGCCCCAGCTCGTGCTGCAGCTCAGCATCATGGTGCAGCAGAACAGCATCGAGCCGCTGCAGGGTAAGGGACAGCCCTTGCAGGGGACAGGGTGGCGGGAGGGGGGGTCCCTGGCTTCCGCGGGCTCTCATGGCCGCTCCCTGCAGGACTCTCAGCCTCGGCCTCGCTGGTCTCGCTGGCCTGGATGATCGCATCCTACCAGAAGGTGCTGCGGGACTCCCGAGAGGACAAGATGCCCATGTCCTACAAGGGCGCCGTGGTGCAGATCCTCTGGCACCTCTTCACCATCGCCGCTCGTGCCATCGCCTTTGCCCTCTTCGCCTCCGTGTTCCAGCTCTACTTCGGCATCTTCATCGTCACCCACTGGTGCATCATGACCTTCTGGATCATCCAGGGCGAGACGGATTTCTGCATGTCCAAGTGGGAGGAGATCATCTACAACATGGTGGTGGGCATCATCTACATCTTCTGCTGGTTCAACGTCAAGGAGGGACGGAGCCGCTACCGCATGTGCATCTACTACATCATCACACTGTCGGAGAACGCCGCCCTCACCATCCTCTGGTTCCTGTACTACGACCGCAAGACCACCTCCGACTTCAACGCCTTAATCCTCGTCTGCGTGGTTAGCTCCAGCTTCGCCCTCGGCATCTTCTTCATGTTCATTTACTACTGCCTCTTGCACCCCAATGGCCCCATCTTCAGCCACCGCTCCGTGGGCTGCATCTTCCGGCAGCAGCCACCCCCGGTGCCGGGGTCCCCCGTGGAAGCCGTCACCAGCCCCCCGCGCTCGCTGCCGCGGACTACAGGAGGGGAGCGGGAGGGGGCGCCGGGGGAGCGGGACAGCTGCGTGCCCGTCTTCCAGGTGAGACCCTGTGCCCCGCCGGCGGCGGCCGCCCGCGCCCCGCGGACAGAGAGGCCCGTCATCCGCATTGACCTGCCCAGGAAGAAGTACCCGGCCTGGGACGCCCACTTCATCGACCGGCGCCTGCGGAAGACCATCCTGGCGCTGGAGTACGCGTCGCCCATCACCCCCTGCCTGCAGTACCGCACCCCCGGCGCCCCGCAGGAGGTGCTGGAGTACGAGACCACCGTGTAGGTTGAGGGGCGTGAGGCTGCGGCGGGAGCCCCGGTGCCACCCAGGGCACCCTGTGTCTCCGCAGCTGTTTGCCTTCCGTTGGGTTTGCCGGCGCTGCCGTGTCGCCACGCCAAGCACCCCGTGGGCGGTGGCCGGGGAGGTCTCTTGGTGCTATCCCCTCCCCGCGCCGCCTTCCCGCAACCCAGACCCGTCCCACCCGACGGCGGCAGCCCCAGCGCCCTCCAGGGCTCGTCCTTGCCAAAATACCTCACCGGTGCCTGAGCCCAGGCGGTGGGTGCTGTGGCCCATATCAGTGGTGCAGGATGGGGACCGGGAGCACCCTGGGGTGGGGGCTGGCAGCTGCCAGGGGCACGGTGGGGCACGGTGGGCAGCACGTGGGAACACAGGTGCCTGTGCCACGGCAGAGCCGTGGGGATGGAACAAGGCTGCACTGTGGTGTGCATGGGGCTTGTCAGTCCCAGGGAGCTGGGGCAGGGACAGCTGGGGTCCATCCAGTCCCCTGCCATGTCTCCCACTTCCCCCACACTCTGCCACACCAACCCTAAGTGAGCCCCTTCATATCCATCCTCAGTTCCCCCGGCTCAGGGTTGAGCAATGTCCCCAACTCTGTGGGGTCTCCACTATCCTGTGGGGCGTAGACCCTGGCCTGGAGGGGGCCCTTGTGGGTGGGCACGAACCCTGCACCCCTGATTCTCAGCTGGGTCCTCAGCTGTGGTCAGGATGGCTGCACCCCATCCTCCCCCCCATCCCCACTGGAACTGCTTCATCCCATTGGGTTTGTTTTCACCTGAATGGTGACATTTTGTGTGACATTTTCTACCTCCGCTGGGGCCGGGGGTGGCAGGGCCTGGCTGGCACCACTGAGGGGTGTGTGCGGGGCCGCCGGCGTTCCCCGGATTCCCCAAAGTGGGATTCACCCCCAGCCGTTCTCCTCTCCTGGGCTGGCATCCCTTCCCATGGGAGCGTTTCCATTCACTCCTTCATCAGCATCACACCTCTCCAGCTCCCCAGTATAAACCTGAGCTGGGACCCTGCCTCCCCTGACCTCACCCTGTGTCCCCCCTGCCTCTCCCCTGCCTGTCCCTGTCCCTGCCCCGCCTGCCCCCACCTGCTCCTGCCTCCCCAGAGGAGTGGGGCTGCTTGGGCTCCGGGTTTGAATGTGTCCCTGGTCCTGCCCGGATCTGCCAGCCCCCACCGAGGGGCTGTGCTGAATGTACCGTGTTCCCCCAGGCTGGGACTGTCCTGGGGGGGTTGTGTCCATGTGTGTGTGTGAGTGTGTGTGTGTGTGTGAGTGGGCAGGGGCTGGCAGGGGTTCACAGGGCAGGGGAGCTGTTGGACCCCCCAGCCTTGTGCTGCCCCAGCCCCTCGCCCGCCGCACCCCCGGCCCCTGTGCCTTCCCTGCAGCCCCTGTGCCCCCACCATGGCTCCACAGGGTCCTGGCATCTGGCTGCCACAGTGGCCAAGCCCTGCTCGGGCTGGGGAGCATGGGCAGCACTGAGAGCCCCTCTGTGCCATGGGGGCACCGTGTGAGGCACTAGAGGATGGGAAGGGAGGGATGGGAGAGCTGCACCTGGGAATGGCTGGGGTGTGGGGTCCCTGAGGGCCAGTGTGGGTGCCCGGCCCTGTGACACGGCCGGGGTGGGGGGGTGTGCAGTGGCGGTGGCATCACGTTGCTTTTGTTTCCCATTTCTTGGTAGCTGGGGTGACAGCAGGCTGGGCAGGCCATCGCTGGGGTCACTGGTGCTAACTGGTGCTAACTGGAAGCCTTGGAAACCCTTTGGGAGGAGGGTGCAGAGCATGGCTGGGGCTGGGCAGTGGGCTGGGCCTCTGCCACCTGCACCCCTCCTTCACTGCCATCACGGGCCGCCCCCGGTGGTGTGTGCTGGTCATGCTGGGGCGGCCCTGGCGTGGGGCGGCTCCCAGAGCGGGGTCTCTTTTCCTCAGGGAAGGTGAGGGGCAGCAGCCAGGAGTGCCAGGCTGGTCCGGGAGCTCACCACTGCAGGCAGCAAGCAGTGGCACCGCAGCCCCTGTGCGGTGCCCAGGTGGTGGCAGCTCCTCCCTGGGCCCGGTTCACACACAGAGGATCTGGGGCCACATGGGGACTGTGTGCCAGCACGGGGCGGCTCCTCTGGGCTCCCCCTGCCCCAGCCCCTCTCCCTGTCCACCCCAGGGCAGAGACGCCATTTGGGGTGACCTGCACCCCCCATGCCCTTCACGCCGGGGTTTGTGTGGGGACCCCAGGGCCGCGCTGGTGGGTCAGAGGGACACTTTTCTATGCACTCAAGCCACGGTACCCTCAGCCCTTGTCTGCTCTGGGCAGAGGAGTCTGGCCACGTGTGGGATTCGGGGGGAGCCCTCAGTCTCGCTCCTGCCCCAGGCCACCCCCCTGTCCTCCACCCAGCCTGTGCCACAGGGACAGCCAAACCCAGCGCCCTGCTGCCAGCAGCAGCACCGGGGTGGCAGCACCTGCCCACCGGGGTGGCAAGGGGGCACGACCGGGGGCCAGGATGGGCACAGCTCCAGGGGTGCTCGAGATCCCTCGGGGCATGGGAGGGTCCTGGTCCCGGGGGTGTCACCCAGGGGTGGCAGCAGGGCTGCTCCAGCTTCAGGGAGTGAGGGAAGTTCGTTCTGGCAGGGGCTGCCGCGGGGTCTAAGCCACATCCCTGAACCCCCTAGCGCTGAGACCCGGCGGCTGCTGTCACGTACTGTAAATACTCTGTGTGCCACCTTCTTCTCTGGGACCCTCGGCGTGGGCGGGGGCGAGCGGGAGGCCGGGGTCCGTCCCGAGACTTTTTTGTATACCACAAACTTTTTGTATATTTTTAATTTTGCTGCAACATGAGATATTAAATTCATTTCAATAAGCCCTGCTTACGAGATCCTGTCCTTGTCGGCACCTCCAGCTCACAGCTGGGGCTCCAAAGCAGGGCAGGATGATGCCTCTCTGCCCCGGAGTGCTCGGGGACATCATTAACAGGGCCGGATGGCGGTAGCAGCGCTGCCTGCCTGGTGCTGGTGGCCCTGACCGGTGCCAGTGGCGCTGGCGTGGTGGCCGGCAGGGAAGGGGTGCACGGGCAGGATGCAGCATCCCGGGGAGGAACTGCCGGAATGGCCACTGCCGGGCCAACCTCCTCCCTGCCGGAGGCCCCGATCCCCGGCCAAGCCCCAGACCCACGGTGTGTTTGGACCCCATGGGCAGCTGTGGGGATGGGGTGCTGGGTGCAGCTGCGTGGGCTCCTGCCAGTGCTGCTCCCAGTGCCAGGGCCGCTCCCAGTGCCAGGGCCCAGTGTGAGCAGCACAGGATGTTGGCAGCAAGGGCTGGGAGCCCCTAGAGCTGTCCCATGAGGACAGGGCTGATGTGGAGTCACAGGGAAGCAGAACCAGCCCCAGCCCCAGGAGAGAGCCCTGCAGTGAGGGGCAGGAGCTGCTCCATAGCAGAGTCCTGCAGGCACCACCAGCACCTGCTCTGGTTCCAGCACCCGCTCTAGTTCCAGCACCCGCTCCAGTCCCATCTCAGCCCACTTTGACTCCAGTCTGTCCAAATCCCAGCCCCAGTCTCGGTCGAAGTGTCAACCCCAGCCCCAGTCCCAGCACCTGCTCTAGTCCAAGTCCCTGCTCCAGTCCCATTCCAGCCAGCTTCAGCCCCTGTTGCTGCCCAAGTAACAGCTCAGCCCTTATCCCAGTGCCAGTAACAGTGCCAGTCCTGTTCCAGTCCCAGTGCCAGCCCAATCCCAGTCTCAGTGCCAGCCCAGCCCAGGCCAGCCCAGCCCAGTCCCAGCACCCCCCAGGAGAGGCAGGAACTCACATCCCGGCTATCCTGGTGGAGTTTCCGACACAGGAAAGCGCCGCGGCGCCGAGCGGGGCAGTGGGGGCGGCCGCAGCACCGCGTCCTGCCATGGACAGCGAGGCCAAGAAGGGGAAGAAGGTGCGTGGGGCTGGGGGTTGTGTCCGGAGGGCTGGCAGGAGGGTGGGAGTGGGTGAGATGCACAGGTTTGAGGGGCCCTGCACCTCTCCCCACAGCGCAGTGGGGAGAAGTGGGGACACCCAAATAGTGGGAAGAGCCAGCAGAGAGGAGCTCAGCCGTTCCCCCCGCAATCCCCCCAAGGTGCTGGGTGCCGCGGACTCCGTGTGCGGGGGCCAGGGTTGGGTGCCCGGTGTTGACCCCTCCCCGGGCTCGTTCCCCTGCCAGGGTTTCGTGTCGCCCATCAAGCGGCTGGTTTTCCCGAAGGCTGCGCGGAGGGCAGCGCTGCGCAGCAGCGTCTATCGGCGCCCGCTGCATTCCGTGCCCCTCTACCCCCCCGACTACCTGATCGACCCCCAGATCCTGCTGCACGACTATGTGGAGAAGGAGGTGAAGGTAAACGGACCCCCAAAGGTGTCAGGGGTCACTGCCTGTTTGGGGTGGGAATATGAGGCCACCACACCACGCTGAGAGCCACACACAGAGTGGCCACGAGGGTCCGGGTCCCTTCCCGGACCGCACAAATACCCAAGGAGAGGAGGTGCACTGGCGGTGCAGGGAGGACCCCCTAAACTGCAGGGTGTCCCTGAACCCCAGGGAGATGTGTCCTGACCTTGGGGCCATGGGGCGGGGAGGGAGAATGCATGCCCCAGCCTCCCCAAGCTGCCCTGGGTTTTTTCCCTCCCAGTTTTTAGGTCATCTGACATGGGTAACATCCTCCCTGAACCCCTCCAGCCGGGATGAGGTGCTGCAGCTGCTGGACACGGCCAGGGTAAGAAGGGTCCCCACTGCCCAGAGGGTGGGCACTGGGTACCCCGTACTGCCGGGTGTCCCACGCCTCCCCCGCGCTCTGTCCATGCAGCAGCTGAAGGAGCTGCCGCTTCAGACCACGCCAGAGCAGGACAGCATCCTCAGCCTCTCGGCGCGCTGTCTCCTGCTCACCTGGCGCGACAACGAGGAGCTGATCCTGCGAATCCCCACACATGAGATCGCAGCGGCCTCCTACCTGCGCGACGATGCCCTGCACCTCCTCATCCTCAAAACCGGTGCGGGGGTCCGGCCGGGGGCCACCAGCCGAGGCACAGCCGGCCCCGAGTGGCCGGCGTCCCCTGGGCACGAGGGGCTGGAGCACGGCGGGTGATGGGTGTCAGAGTCTATCAGGGCGACAGCACGGTCTGAGAACAAAATCCCGCGCTGTCCCTGTCTTGGTGTGGGTCTGCTTCCCGGGGCTGCCTGAGGCTGCCTGGGACTCCCCGTTAGGTGGGTCCCAGCTCAGCACTCCCAGCTCTCTTTTCTTTATTGGCAGAGATCTTTATTTCTTTATCCCGTCCTCTGTCACATACAGAGTCCCGGAGGAGTGCCCCCAAATCCACTGGGGCTCCCACGTCCACACCCCCCTTCCTCTGCATCCCTCTGGGCTGGTGGGTCAGGGAGGCCAGGGCAGGGCTTGGGGGCCAGGCAGGGTGGGCAGCGGAGCCCCCCGTCCTGACGCCCTGCCTGTTCCTGTCCCCCAGGCCTGGGAGTGGACCCGGTCCCCGCCGGAGCGCACCCCGAGGCAGCCCCGGCCGGGGTGCCGGAGGCGTTTCCCGCAGAGAAGCGTGCGGGGGGCTCGTGGCCGGAGGGGCGGCTCGGGGGCCCGATGGAGCGGCGGCACACGATCTGCAGCTTGGACTGGCGGGCGGCGCGGGGCGGGCAGGAGGGCCGGCAGGGC
>VZTR01033232.1:94331-141610 GCA_013400775.1 Chaetops frenatus | reverse complement strand
CGACGCTTACTCCAACCTTATTATCCTCGCCGTGCCCAACAGGGTGAGCGGTCCCGGCGTGTGCCACCCACGGCCCACTCGCCCACCCACCCGAACTCACTGCCCTCCTCCCTTCCCGCTGCAGGATGCTGGCGAGGAGTCCTGTGCGCTCATCTGCCAGGTGTTCCAGATCATCTACGGTGACCAGAGCATCGAGTGCGTGGACCGTGCCGGGTACCACTACACCTCCACACCCACACGGCCCTGGCTCTCCAGCAGGAGTGAGTAGCTGGGGACAGCAGCAGGAACATCAGGTGGGGTGATGTGGGGCTGATGGGTGGGGGTGTGTGGGCACAGCACGGGGCTGGCAGTGGGGGTACATGGACATGTTGTACGGAGTTTGTCTCTGCTGTGAGATCTCAGCTCTCCCTCCCCAGGCGAGAGCTGCCGCACAGATGGGACATACGGCTACGATGCTGACTACAGCTGCTGCAGCTCCTTGTGAGTCTCACTCTCCCAGGGTGCCCTTGGACTGGAGTGGGTGCAACTGGGCCAATGTGGGATCCCCCTGCCCCTGGTTGGGTGCCCCTGCCCTTGGGCGGGTGCCAGTCCCAGCTGCAGTGATACCCCAGCCCTGCCTGATGGTGGGTGCTGTGCAGTGGGTGGGGGGCAGCTGGGCACACGAGGGGTACAGGGACCCTCTAAACCGTGTCCTTCCACAGCAATGGCTCCCACGAGACCTTTGAAGCCTATTACAGCGGCACCTCCTCGCCCTCCTTCCACCGCTCCCACCACAGCCTGGCCACCGCTTGCAGTGGCAGCGACCAGAGCGGCGCGGGGCTGGAGCAGTTGCAGGACTACATGGTGACGGTGAGGGCACGGGGACGGGCACGGGGACAAGAAGCAGGCCAGCAGTGCCAGCGGCTTGGGCGGGAGGCAGCAGGCAGGTCTGGGCTCCCTGCACCAGAGAGCAGCTGTTGGACACAGAGTGGGGGGCTGTGTGTTGCCGGTGTCCCCAAGCCCGACCTGTCCCCGTGTCACCACAGCTGCGCAACAAGTTGTCACCGCAGGAGATCCAGCAGTTTGCCATCCTGCTCCGCGAGTACCGGCTGGGCACGCCGGTGCAGGAATACTGCACCGAGCTCCTGCGCCTCTACGGGGACCGCAGGAAGTTCCTCCTCCTGGGTGAGTGTCTGCGGCCACCCTGTGTCACCACGTCACCCTGGTGGTGTCTACGCATCCCTTGGGGACATGGTGATAGTGCTGGGTGTGCTTCAGGGGATGTCAGGACCCCGTTGCTTACTGGGGACAGGATGGGACAAAACTCCTGCCCAGCAGCCACTAGGGCTGGCATTGTACCCCAGTGCTGCCCACCTGGGCAGCCTCCCGAGGATAACGGTGTCTGTGACAGGAATGAGGCCCTTCATCCCTGACCAAGACATCGGGTACTTTGAGACCTTCCTGGAGAGCATCGGGATCCGGGAGGGCGGGATCCTCACTGACAGCTTCGGCCGCATCAAGCGCAGCATGAGCAACACGTCGGCCTCGGCCGTGCGCAGCTACGACAGCTGGTCCCTGCGCTCCGAGTCCGAGTCCTTCAACCGCATGATCACAGACATCACCCACGACATCGAGGCCCTGGCACGGGATGAGGAAGAGGAGGAGGAAGAAGAGGACAACTACCTGTGAGCCAGTGCCAAAACCCAGCTGTCCCCTCCCTGCTCGCTGGTGTGGTGCTGTTATCTCCAGGATGAGACTCAGCAGGTGCCCAGCTCTGGCCCAGAACCAGGGAGGGCGCATTTGTCACCATGGGAGGGGACAGGTTTCTGCACTGCCCTGTCAGCTCTTCTCAAGTCTGTTGGAGTCACGGAGCGGTTGTGGCCGTGGGGCAGACACATGCTGTAATTTCTGCAGATTTCAATTAAATGCTGGGGCTGGGAGCAGAGCAGGTTCTTCCCTGGGGAAAGGCCCTGTCACAGTGCAGGGGCTGCTGCCATGTGGGGGCGAGCTGGGCCAGGGGGCTGCTGGGCTGGGCTGGGCACCTGCCCGTTCCGGTGTCACATGGAGGTCACTACCAGTGTCAGGGTGCTGCCGGCTGTTCTGGCTGGCCCCAGGGAATGCTCAGAGCAGTGGAGGGGGTCAGCAAGAGTGTGCTGGGAGAGGAAAGGGCTGGTGGCCACAGCTGGCCGCTGCTGCCTGCGACGCCTGTCCGACACTCGTTGGGCCGCGGGCTGCGGGTGTTACACAAAAGGAAGTTCCTGCGCCGGGACCCGGCTTCCTGCAGTCCCGCCCTGCAGCCCCTCCGCCGCCGAGGGACAGGGCCGTGCTCCCCGCCGCCCAATGGACCTCTGCTGATGTCCCCTGGTCACTGTCCCCGAGCCGATTCCCCCTGGCCGCTGTACCCCAGCCAATATCCCACGGCTGCTGGCCCTTGGCTGGTGGCCCCGAGCCAACAGGCCCTGGCTGATGTCCCTTGGTGGGAACGGGACGCTGCTGCAGCCCCAGGGTGGTGTGTGGGCAGCAGACGCTGGGGCTACCAGAACAACTTATTTTTTCTACTAAAAAATTTACATATGGAAACCCTCATGAAGTGAGAGACTCTCACACCCTGGCTGCTTCCTCTGAACCCAAGCAGCTCCACGATCAGGGTCACACAGAGCCGTGTGCCTCCTTGCTGATGGTGCCTCCATGCTGAATTCAGGGGTTGTCTGGGCAATCCAGAAGAAAGGCAGGAACACTGCGGGGCTGGGCAGGGCGCCGAGAGGAACTTTGGCACGGGAATACCAGGGCCAGCACGGACACCACCAAGACCAGGGGTACCCGGACCTCTCTGAGCTGCGCTTCACAAAGCCAGCCCCACGCACCCCACTGCGTCCTGCACACCACAGGATGCTCAGGGCTTTCTTTTCTCCTTCCTGGGGACAGAGACTCAGCCTGACGCGGTGTCCTGTGCTCTCCCCCCCCGTCCCCCCCGCCCTCCATGGCCCTGCACCAGGCGAGAAAACATTCGGCGGGCTGCTCTGGGGTGCGGGACCAAAACCCGTCCGGTGTCCCGGGGACATCGGGTGGACAGACGGGCTCTGGCAGCAGTCTGGGGGTCCCTAGGGGCAGTGGGGTCACGCAGGGCAGGGATGTCCTTGCGGGTGCGGTTCGTGGGGTGGTGGTCTCCGCTCCCAACCCGGCACAGGAGGCACCGGCCGCACCCCCGCCGTCGGAGTCGGGGGCGGGGCCGTATCAGGAGGGGCGGGGCCGTACCGGGAGGGGAGGGGCCGTACCGGGAGGGGTGAGGCCGTACCGGGCGGGCGGCGGGAGAGCAGCCGGGCAGAGCGGAGCGGCGGCGGCAGCTCGGGTTCCGCGGCGGGGACTGGGAACGGGACCGGAGACAGGGACGTGCCCCAGGACGGCAGCGAAGGTGAAAGCTCCGCTGTAGGAGCGGTGCGCGGAGCCCCGAGGGCGGCGGGGGAGCCCCGCAGCCGGTCCCGGGCAGCCCGGTGGGTCCGACCCCGAGCCGGGCCGGTCGCGCTTAGAGCGGCGGACTCTGGGTGACCGGGACAAGGCGATGGCCGGGAGTGTCACGGGTTCCGGTGCAGCCCCGCTTGGGCACAGTGTAGCCCCGACGAGGGGATCCCTGCCGGTGGCTTTGCAGGGGCTGTCGGGGACCGAAGGCACGGGGCAGCAAGGGCAGGGGGCTGCAGGCAGCCGTGCTCTGGGAGCGATGGGCACCCTTATCCAACCTGGTCCTCGTGACTGGGGACACCGCATGAGCCCTGGGACCTGGCTCTCCAGGGTGGGACACATCAGGAATGCCAGCTATGCCACAGGAGCCAGTGCGAATGACCCTTGGACCGCCTGGGATGTTTGTGCTTTGAAGGGCTGGATGCCCTGAGCCGGTGTGAGACGGGCACAGCAAATACCTGCAGTGGTGATGGTGTGAGCCACGTCTAAGTTGGGCAGCATGTGGGTTTTTCTGGCACAGTCCCCAGCCTGTGCTAAGGGTGTCTCCAGTGAGGGGGATGAGCTGTTGTGGCTGCCACTGCTGCTCCTGCTCTGCCCTCGGGAGCAAGGCTGACCCAGGCTTTGGCACGCAAGGAAAGACAAGAAGTGACCATGGAGTGTTGTGGAGGTGACAGTGATGTCCCTCAAGAGCTGTGCTGTGCACATCAAGAGCTCAGCCCCGAGCTTCCTCCTTCACTGTCACCACCAGCACCTTCTTCTCTCTCTGCGCCCAGGTCTCCCTGGCCAAGGGAAGTACGTTTGCAAGGGGTTTCCCACTCTTGCTGCTTCTTGCAGCTTTTTTTTCCCCACTGAATTCTCGGGGAGTTGGGGAAAGTTGAGCATTTGCCTTTGCCTGGGACTGGATGTTTGGGGCAGCTCCCACCCAGCAGAGAGCAGGGGAGCACAGTGGAGAGTGGTGACCTGTGGTGATGGGGGGGCCGTGGGCACCAGGGGTGCTGTGTGAGGACCCCCAAGCTGCAGCAAAGCTCACCATGATAAGAGCCCCTCTTTGCAGAAGATGCTGAGTGTGGCTGTCTGCTGCCTTGGTGCCCAGTGCCTGCACCCTGTCCTGCATCCCAGAAGGGCTGGGAAACTGCTGTTTGTCTGTCCAGATTTTGCTTCTATGACATGTCCAAGAGATCCCTTTCCCTCTGGCGTCACTGGGCATTCCAGTACCCTGAAGGTGTGGGAGGAGCAAAGCTTTCTCTCAGCAGTGCAGCTGGGTGGGCACTGGGGCCCTGTGCTGGGTGGGAGCTGATGGGAACGGGGCTGGAGTGGGGCTTTCACCTCTGTTGCAATGGCCTCACTTCCCCTTCCTTGGCTGCAGCATGGGTTGCGTGAGGTCAAAGGAAGCTGGTGTCCAGGAGAAGATGATAAAAACTGGCCCTGACCCTGATCCTGGCCCTACCACCCAGCAAGGCCACTATGTGAGGGACCCCACAGCCACCAACAGGAGGGTGAGTGATGAGGGGTTTCAGGGCTGAGCTGTCACGGGGGGCTCAGCCCCTCTCCTCAGCAGTGATACCAGCACTGAGAGTGGAGCCAGCTGAGGGCACTGGCAGTGCCCATGCACTGGGACAGGGGCTTGGCTGTGGGGTGGGAGCCCAGGCCACACTGAGACAAAGCACAGAGTGGACCTGATGGGAATTCAGGAATTATGGAGAAAGGGAGAGGAAAAGGAAGGTGTTGGGAGGGGGTGGAGATAGGTGGTGCTGGTGCTGCCCCTCAGGTGCCCTCCTGCTCCTGCCATTGCTGTTGGGGCCAAGACCCTCGGTGGAAAATGGGTCTCTGCCACCTGTGACATCCCTCTTTGATTTTGTTGCACTTTCCAGAACAATAATGTCCCCAGCATGGCTGTGCCCCTGCCCGAGGATGGTAGGTACAAGGGGGCTGCAAGTGTGTGCAGGGGGTGGGAATGTGTGGGGGCAGCGTGGCCAGATCCCCTCTGACCTAGGGGCAAACACTGCCAGTCCTGGCGGGATGGGAGCTCTGGGCTCCCCCGAAGGCCCAGACGTGACACGATGAAGACGGAGGTGCTGGGTAGTGTGGGGGTGCTGGCCAATGTCCTGGCCAATGTTCATGGCAGGAGTGGCCGGGCACCCCGTCCCAGCATGGGGAGGGGTGCCCAGGGAGCTCCCTCGCTGCAGGCCTGGGGGACACCGTGGTGCTGGCGCTCTACGACTACGAGGCAATGAATGCTGGGGACCTCAGCTTCCAGAAGGGGGAGCGGATGAAGGTCCTGGAGAAGTAAGTGCTGCTGACAGACCCCTGCCCAGGGTCTCCTGATGGCTTGTATGGCCCTGTTAGGATTTTTTTCTGCAATGTGCCCCAGAGGAGCTGCTGGTGCCCAGGTCCAGGCGCCATGAGCCAACCCAAAGCCATTTCTGTCACAGGTCAGGGGAGTGGTGGCAAGCACGGTCACTGGTGACAGGATATGAAGGCTTCATCCCCAGCAACTACGTTGCCCTAGACAACTCACTGGAGACAGAGGAGTGAGTCCATCCCTTTGCACCAGATCCTGACCCCATGCTGTGCCCCACTTCCTCACTGCCACCCTCCCTGCTCCTGCTTCATGTCCTGCCCCACACCGGCATCCCTTGGTTCATTTGGTTCTGCTGCAGGTGGTTTTTCAAGGACATCAGCCGGAAGGACGCGGAGCGGCAGCTCCTTGGCCCTGGGAACATGATTGGGTCCTTCATGATAAGGGACAGCGAGACAACCAAAGGTGTGGAGGGCTGTCCACAGCACAGTGGTGGGGAACAGCTGCCCAAAGGACTTCCCTCATGCACTTTTCCCTGAAAGAGAAGCTCCCTCCCCAGCCCTGGGGATCTGCTGTGCTGCAGGGAGGGACTGGAGGGCCCATGCTCTTGCTGGAAGTGCCCCTGCAATATCCTGTGGTGCTGCCACATGTCCGAACCCCATGGCAGGAATAAGGGGATGTGTCCCTTTGAGGCTGCTTTGGCCATTTGGGGTGCAGGTGTAGCTGGCCTGGGGCTGAAGGGGTGGTGGCAGCACAGGAGGATGGGTGCTGCTGGCTCTGCTGGACGATGGCTCTGTGCATGCCAGGAGTGGGCAATGATGGGGTGCAGCAGGAATGTGCTCCCGAGGGAGCTGCCAGCTCGCCCCTCCCTGCCCAGGCTGTTACTCGCTCTCGGTGCGGGACGGGGACGAGCAGCGGGGCGGGGCAGTGAAGCATTACAAGATCCGGACTCTGGACAGCGGTGGCTTCTACATCTCCCCACGAAACAACTTCAGCACGCTGCAGGAGCTGGTCCAGCACTACAAGGGTGAGCCCTGGGGTGCCTGGCCCCCCTTCTCAAATAGGGCTTTGTCCCTGAGCCAAGCAGCCACTGGGAAGCTGGGGGTGTGCAGAGGCTGAGAGATTCCTGCCCATCACCCCTGGGCTCCTGCTGTGGCTCTGACTGCAACATGCAGTGACTTCCAGACCTTCCCCTGTTGCCATGGCTGGCCTGCTGGCTGTCACAGCTATGGTGTTGGTGGGCCTGAGCACCCATGGTGCCCAGAACTCCCCCTTGAGGTGTGGCTGGTGAGACAGGCTGGCTGATGGCCCTGGATGGTCCCCTCAGGTCAGAGCGACGGGCTGTGCCAGAAGCTCACCCACCCCTGCCATGTACCCAAACCACAGAAGCCCTGGGAGAAGGATGCCTGGGAGATCCCTCGGGAGTCACTGAGTCTGGAGAGGAAGCTGGGAGCTGGGCAGTTTGGAGAAGTGTGGATGGGTGAGAGTAAAGGGGAGATGACTGGGAGAATGATGAAGGTGATGGTCAAGGAGGAAGGGTGAGGGATGGGAGAGAAGGTGGAGGGATGCTGGGGTGGAAAAGACAGGGAGGGAGTTACCTGAGGGAGAGAAGCAGGGGGACATGGAGGTGGCTCTGCCTTAATGCAGGTTCTGGTTGGGGCTGGGCATGTGGGGACAGCCCTGGGCTGTGTGTGGTCTCCAACCTTCCTGCAGCAGCTTCATCTGCAGGACTGGGACTTTGGCTCCAAAGCCCAGTGCTCCCAGGGCAGCCTGGCAATGGTCTGTTGTGCCACCCCCAGCTACCTACAACAAGCACACCAAGGTGGCAGTGAAGACGATGAAGCCGGGCAGCATGTCCGTGGAAGCCTTCCTGCAAGAGGCAAACCTGATGAAGACGCTGCAGCATGACAAGCTGGTGAAGCTGCACGCCGTGGTCACCAGGGAGGAGCCCATCTTCATCATCACCGAATTCATGGAGAAAGGTGCCATCTGCATCCCTGAGTGATGTCCGTGGGCCAGGCCAAGTGCTAGCACTTAGGTTCCCTGGGATGATGCAGGATCAATCCCTTCCCCATCGCCAGGCTCGGCTGTGGGCTCTGCACCAGCTCCCAGGGTTCTGGGAGCAGTTCTGGCTCCTGCCACAGCATGTCAGTGCTCTGGGGCAGGGTGCTGGCAGAGGGGATGTGGTGGCAGCACTGGGAGAGGAGGGACGCCTAAGAGGGAACAGATGAGTTCAAGCACTCCACAAGGAAGGAGGGAGCCTGCAGAGGTGCTCCCCTCTTGGCCCAATCCGTGGGAGCAGGATGGGGGATCAAGTGTGTTTCCAGAGTCCCCTTATCCTGCTTGGCTCCTTGGGACCCTATGCCACCCTAAGGGTGGGTGAAGGCTCCAGCTAAACCATCAGCCCTGGCACCTTTCCCTGTCTGCAGGGAGTTTGCTGGATTTCTTGAAGAGTGATGAGGGGAACAATCTGCTGCTCCCGAAGCTGATCGATTTCTCTGCCCAGGTGAGGAAGGAGCAGACTTTCCCTGGCTCAGGGTCCCCTGAACTTACCTGGGGCTTGTGCAGGGCCATCCAGAAGCCTGATCTAAACAGTGCTGGGGCTGCAGTGAGGTTTTCCTGTGGGCAGCCACTGCCTGCTCACCATCCCCATCCTACTGACCTCACAGTCAGTAGGACTGTGTGAAAGGAGAAGTGGCAGCTTCCCCCACGCCACGCTGGTATCTGCAGCACTCAGCCAGCCCACCTGCACCTGAGCAGTGCACAGCAGAGCTGCACAGACCCTGGGAGAGGATTGGCCAGGCTGCTCCCTCTGAGGGGTTAGAGCATCGATGACTTCTATGTCTGCCATGGTTCCTGCAGCCCTCACAGCCCACAGGGCCACTGTGCTTTGTGGAGAAAGTGGGGATGAGGATGGGGCTTGTTTCCACAGGTCACATTTGCACAGTCCTTTCTCTGGGACATGCTGGTTCTGGTTGGTGTGGCCCAACCAAGCCCAGGGCAATGTTATCAATTTCTGTAATTGATAACTATCGATATTGATACTATCATTTCTAATTTGCTGCTGCTGTGACAGTTACCTGCCAGTCTTACCTGCAAACTTGACCAAAGCCCCACATACCCAGCATGGGCACACACCCACCCCATCCCCAGCACTGCTTTGGGACAGTTGCAGGGTGGTGTGAAGCCCTGTGGGTTTAACACCCACATGCAGCAGGATCCTGTGTGCTCCCAACGCCTGACAGGCTGAGCCAGGCTCGGTTCCCAGTCTCCAGGAGGGTGCATAGTGGCCTATGATGCTCCAGGGAAATGCCTATGGGAGGGCTGTGGTTCAAAAAAGTCACCAGAGGGCTGTCACAGGCAGGGGAAGGCAGCTGGAGAGGCAGGAGGACTCAGTGATAATTATGTCAGGGATATTTTCAGGAGCTGAAATGGAGTACAGCAGAGTGGGCTGTTAAACACCTCACTCCATGTTCAATCATTTGCACAACTGCTGAGTCCCTGCTGCTTCTCCAGTGCCCCTGGGTGAGGGTGGAAGCCGGGGACATTTTGTGCTGAGCTCAAATATTGCATAGAGGCACCTGAGCAATAGAAAAGCCAGGATGGGAGCCCAGACCCTGTGGGCTTAGATGTGGTCACTGGCTGCTGGAGCTGGCTGTGCCAGGGTCTGTGGATCAGCTGTGCACTCCTGCACACCATCTGTTCCAGCAAGCTGGCTCATGCCAACCCCGGCTTGGCCCACGGCTTGGAGGGGCTGCTCAGGGAAGCACTGGGGAGCAAAGGCTGAAGGGCTGTCATGGGCAGGAGCAGCCTGGCCCTTGTGCTGGGGCTGAGTCACTGCGGGCAGAAATGCAGCTGTGGTCATGGAAATGATCCTTCCGCTCTTGCGCCACCTGGTTATTTCTGTGTTTAGTGGGGAGAGCTCTGTGAGAGCTGCACCTCACCCCTGGCCAGCTTGTGTGGGTGTGATGAGGATGCAGGAGTCTTCCCTATGGCTGCTCCTTCTGGATTCTGGTCACATCCAGGCATGGGGTAACAGCACAACTTTGGGGTTTGGTTGTGCACACACCAGGTCATCTCTGCCTGGTCAGGGCTGAGAGCTGCACACACAGCACTGAGTGCAGAGACTTCAGAAGACAGAGTGGTGAGGGGGGATTGTCAGGGGCCATCACAGCCATCCTGTCTGCAGGCAGAGGTGACTCTTCAGAAACTAGTCTGGAAAAACTCAGGCATCTTCCCCTGTGCTTTTCTGCCCTGGTTAAGGAAGCTCTGGAATGCTGACCCTTGCTGCAGCAATTACAGTGAGCCATTGTGGGTGTATTTGGAGACTGGTATCACATATTCCCTGAGCAGAGAAGGATTTGCTCCTCTCCATATCCTTCCTCATGGCTGGGGATGAAGCAGTTACACCTTGCCCTGCAAACACTCACAGACACTCTCTGGTGATCACATGAGCTCTTCAGCTACCAGTTCTCATGGCCTTTCTCACGCAGCAGCTTAAAGGTGTCATGTTGGGCTGGTCACCCAAACCCCAACCTCTTCTGCAGGGAATTCCCTGCTCAGAGAGCAGTTTCCATGCAGGAAAGTCACCAAATGGTCTGGGTTGGAAGGAACCTTAAAGTTAATTTAATCCCAATCCCTTGCCATGGACAGGGACACTTTCCAGTAGACTGGGTTGCTCCAAGCTCTGTCCAGCCTGACCTTGAACATTTCCAGGCATGGAACATCCATCTCCTGCTGTGGCTTAGCCTCCTTTCACCCTTTTCTGAGTGCTGGCCAGAAGCAGTTGACTTCTTTGGTGCTGAGGGGGTGTGTGTTATATGAAGCAGCCTCTTTGCATTTCCCTTGTTCCTCTGTGGCAGATTGCAGAAGGAATGGCTTTTATTGAGAAGAGGAACTACATCCACAGAGACCTGAGAGCCGCCAACATTCTGGTGTCAGCAATGCTGGTGTGCAAGATTGCAGACTTTGGGCTGGCCAGGGTCATCGAGGACACCGAGTACACGGCCCGGGAAGGTGCTGGGGGTGAAAGGTTGGGGGGTTCCCTTAGAGTCACTTGCCACTGTGGTGGTCCCAACCCGAGGAGGGACGTGCTGGGTACAGGGACAGTGGGAAGCTCTTCTCATTGGCATCACTTCACTTGTTCCTCTTCTGTTTGTTTCTCATTCCGCGTATTTCACCACCTATTTCTCAGCAGCTGGGGTTGAGCTCATGTTTCCCATTGGATCTCTTTGCCCAGGTGCCAAGTTTCCCATTAAATGGACTGCACCAGAAGCCATCAACTATGGATCTTTCACTATAAAATCTGATGTCTGGTCCTTTGGGATCCTTCTGACTGAGATCATTACCTATGGGCGCATCCCCTACCCAGGTAAGGAGCTGAAATGCCTCTTCTAATCTGGTTCCAAAAGACACATTCCACCTTCTGGACCCCATCCATGTGACCTGAGCTCCTCCAGCTCCATGGGAAAACCCTGTAAATCCTTAACATTAGGGACCATTCTGTATTTTATACTAATAATTATTTTGGTACCTTTTTTCAATGGGAAATTACTCTGTAAATGCTGCCAGAAATGGACCATGAAGGATCTGGGGTGGCACAAAGGACTGTTCTGAGGAGCAGCTCTGCCCCTACATGGACTTGTTTTCGTTGGAAGCAATTGCTCATCACAGACATAGCACATGAAGATTTTAATTTATACAAAGTGATTATAAACCCCATCCGACCTGGAGCATGAAACTTTATCCTACAACAACCTAGCATCTCCTTTGTCCACATGTTTCCCTGACCAGGAACAGCAGTTCCCCCTTTCCCAGCCCCTCCAATCACTTTTTCCTTCCTGGAGACATTGCCCAAAGGGTGAGAAATTTTGGGTTTGGTGTTTTTATGACTTTTAAAGAATCAGTGATAAACCAGGTGATGTTCACTTGTCTCACTGTGCTTTCCCAGGGATGTCGAGCGTGGAGGTGATCAGGGCTCTGGAGCGTGGATACCGGATGCCCCGCACGGATAACTGCCCTGAGGAGCTGTACGATGTCATGATGAGGTGCTGGAAGACCAAACCTGAGGATCGTCCCACTTTTGAGTACATACAAAGTGTTTTGGAGGATTTCTTTACTGCGACAGAGAGCCAGTACCAGCAGCAGCCGTAGCATGGGACACTCGGGGCAGACACTGCCAGCTTTTCCCTGTCCCACCTGTGCCTGCTTCCCCTGCCAGCCTGGCCCAGGAACCACAGCCTTCCCAGAGCAGCCAGGCTGGAGAGTGCACAGGAGGAAGAGCATGATGGAGGGAGAAGAGACATGGGCATACCTTGTGCCTTTCCCAGGAGCCTGAATGCCCATGGGGCAGTGGCTGCAAGAAGTGCTGGCTGGACAGTGGATGCCCAGGCCCCAGGAGGACGCACAAGGATGGGGCCGGGCCTGCTTTTGCTGCAAAGGAAAAACCCAGATCAGTATTTTTTTAGTCCTTTTGAGATCTTATCATGTCGTTCTGCAGAAGTAGGTGCTTTAGCGTGCAGTGCCTGTGCTCCTTGTGTGATTGATCCCAGGGGATTCCCACGGGGCATGCTGCAGTGCAGCCCCTTGGCTCATCACCAGCACAGGATCCTGGGGTTTGGATGTCCAGTGTCATGGACACGTGTCCTCCTCTCTCCCTCCTGGGTTTCCTTCCCCAGTATTTTCAAGGCACCCTTTGCACAGAGTGCAGATTTTGTGAGGCTGTGCCACAGGGGCAGATGGCCATGGACAGTGCTTTTCCAGGCAACCCTGCATGCATCCCCCTCCACTTGCCCTGGGAGCAACCTCTGGAGCCCAAAGCCATGGCAGAAGGAGCCCTCTCCCTCGTGGCAAAGCTCACAGGCAGGATTTGTTGTCTGCTGGGGCATTTGCAGTGTCAGCAAGAGCCACGTGCTCCCTGCATACTCACTTTATGTTGTTTATTTTTAGCATTTCATGAGGTTATTTGGGGGAAAGGAATAAACAGTATTTTTTAAAGACAGCCGTGTACCTCTTACAGCAGGGAGACTGGGGCCTGTGATTGTATATACAAAGAGGCAAACGGCATCGCTTCTGCTTTGGGATCTTTCTTTTTGTAATCAATAAAGTATTTATCAACCTTTCCTCTCCTGGCCGTTCCTGCTGCGGGGGACACGCAGATGGGGCGAAGTTGGGGCCCGCAGCGCCCCTCGGAGCGGGGGCTCCAGGGCCGGGCAGAGCTGCAGCGCTCTCGGAGCAGGCCCCGGCCCGCGGACCACCCGGGTGGGATCGCAGGGACCGGAGGAACCGGGAGGTTCAGAGCGGCCCGGGCGCCATCCGGCCCCACTGCCCGGCCGCCCTCAACAAACATGGCGGCCGCGGCGTCGTGCCCGTCCTCCATGCAAAGGCCGCTGCCCTCAGCAAAGATGGCGGCGCGGAACGTCCCTTCCCCGGCCAGCTTCGCGGGGCCGGAGACCCGCTGGGGACCGGAGCGGCGACCTCCGCCCCACCCCGCCCGGCAGGAGGGCTGGGCTGACCCGGGACTAAGCTGGGCTCGTTCCCGGCAGCGCGGAGCGAGGCCGCCCGGCGCGGTCCTGCCCGGCCGCCGCTGTCGCCATGGCGATCGGCCCCGCAGCCAACCGCGCGCCGCTTCCGCTGCCGTCAGCGCCGACACGTGGATCCAAGATGGCGGCGTCGGCGGCGANCTGCACCGCGCTGGGAGGGATGCGCGCCCGGCCCCTGGCCGGGGGTCGCTCCCCGGTCCCGCCCGGGGCCTTGCAGTTGCCCCGTGTCTCCCGGTGGTGTCACCTGTGGAGGGCAGAGCTCGGGCCGCCGTTCGGTGCCCAGAGGCCCAGCGGAGCCGAGCGGGCTCCTGTCTCGCCTGCCCCGCGCTCCCTGGGCAGCAAAGTTGGCTGTGTTTCTGCGATTCACGGCGTTGTCTGGGCGGGAGGGGCCGGGCAGGGGGCTCGGAGCGGTGTGCGGTGTAGGGAGCACCGGCACTTCCTTTTCCCTTCCCTTCCGAGGTGTCAGCCGGGGCCCGGTGCTGGTGCCAAGCACGCAGGCTGTTGCTCTGTGTGTGGTTTTCACAAATGTTTGGTGGTGACTGTCGGGTCCAGGTTTGAGCAGCTGCTTCACCTTCCCGCGTCCCAGCGTCCCTGTTATTGCTATTGAATTATTCCTTGAATCCTCGGGGAGCTGACGGAGTTCTTGGTGGGAATTTGCTAAGGTAGGTAAGCATCAGTGCTACCTCACAGAGGAGAAAACGAGTTGCTGAGACATTTGTTATCTGCCTTGAAGTCTTGTAGGAGTGAAACGGATTTCCTACTTGTTTTCATAGGAGGATATTTCTGTGCCAGTGCATTGCAGGAATAGCGGTATGGATAAAGGATGTGTGCTGATACAAAGGTTGCTGCTGGCTGGGCTGTGAGGTGACTCACGGAGAGACCCGGGGGGGATCGGGAGAGCCGAAGTTTTCCTTTAATTTGCTTTAAGCATCTTCATACCCTGCTGGCTTTCCCCCAGGCAGGGAGGAGAGAGTGCTTGGCTGGCTTTGAGAGCTGGGAATGGTCCCACTGGGAATTTCCTCGTGGCTCTGTTGTGCGAAGGGCAGCGAATGCTGCCAGAGCTCTCCTGGTGCCACAGGAGCTCTGAAGTCAATGTGAATGCAGCACTTGTCTCCTTCCAAAGGACTCTCAGCAGCTCCTCCAGTGCAGGATGAGCAGGGCAGGGATATATTAAAGATGAGCTTATCCAAACAGTTGTCAAGATCATCCAGGGAGGTAGCCCTTGGAAAAGGAGTGTCAGGGTGCATTGTTCTGTCCTGTTAATGTGCTTGAGGGCAGAATGAAGGGTACACGTGTGAGAAAGCTTTGTGGATTTTTTTCCCCTTCCACAGAGTAGTCGGCTGTGTCTTTCCTCCCTTTCTGTCACCATATTAAAAAGTTTTAGTAAGTGGAATGGAACAGAAGACCAGTGTGACTCTATTTGGACAAATGGGTCTGCACAGGTCGTTTTCCCTGTTTTTCTTCAAAGCTGTCTTTGAAAGTTAACAGCCCTTTGATTATGGCTGTTTGATGTCCCTCTTGCCCTTCTCTGCCAAAAAGAGATGGGGCAATTCATTATCATCTATCACTGTCACTTCCTTTTCCTCTCTTTGAACAAATACTGTGTTCTGTCCTTCAGTTCCTATGTGGATTGTGAAACTCTTAAGACCTAAACCAGCCCTGGTACAGCACCAGCCCAATTCAGGTGCTTGAAATTGCTGCTGCTTGAGAGTTTTTTCAAGTTGTTGGCAGTAACCTGGGCAGGGATGTCGTGGGTGCACATGGCCAGGCCTTGGACCCTCTGGAGCATGTTGGAGCTGTTGCAGAGTGCCCCAGAGAACAGCTGCTTTTTCCCTGTTCCCTTAAATAAATGCTGGAGTTCAGACTCTGGCAGTGGTAGCTGGAGGGACCACGAGCCCTAGGGAGGGAGAAGGGTGGTAATAACTGGATGTTTTAGGGCCTCTTCATGCTGGGTCAGACTGGGGTTTAGTGAACAAGTCCTCTGTTTTGGCAGTGTGGTTTGTGCACCTTCTGTGAATTCACAGAAAGTGGCAACGTTGTTTTAAGTCCTTCAGAATGGGATAAACCTGGGGTTGTCTGCAAATCCCAAAAGTAGAGATAATTATGCAGAAGTGCCTTCTTGGAGAAAGTGTGTGTGTGTGGACTTAGGGTCTGAGGGACAGGTATGGGTGATTGTGCGCCTGCAGTTAGTTCTTTTATTTAGATCCTATTCTCCTTAGGGTCTCTCTGCATCTCTGCATATAGGAAAATAATCAGGCTTAACAGTCTGAACTATTTTTGCCTATTTGTAGGTTTCTCTCAATCTGAGGTTGTGCATATTTGTGGTGCTACTTGTTGCACCATTACATGATTTCCTGGTACCTCAGATGCAAGATTGTCATTTGAGGGGGTTTTGTGCATGTTTTTGAAATGTAAATACTTGGAAAAGGCTGTGAAGGTGTGAGTCCTGTTTGCTGCAAGTCTGGGCCTTGCCAGGGCTCTGTGACTGAACCAAAACAGAGCTCCCTCCTGGAAGTTCTGACCTGGCATAGGAGAGAACTCAGCTTGCAGGTATCTCCCACGTGAGATGATTACCTGGCCAGGACCATGAGTTACACTGATGTTTTGGGTGGTGTCCATGTTGCCATTGCTAAACTGCTGCCTTTGTTTGGAGAAGATGAAGCAGTACAAGAGCAAAGATCCTGATGAGAAAGGCCCCTGGCTTCAGCTTCTCTGTGCTCTGCCAGCTCAGGAACCTGTACTGGGCATTTCCTTCATATTTCACTTCCAAAGCTCCTCCACTTGTTGCACAGCAGCATCCCCATTTCTTGCTACCAACTGTTATTTCCTGGCAAGGCTTTACAGACCCACCCTCTTGGCTTTCCTGTTGCCAGGTGCTGCCTGAGTCATCATCATCTGTATGCAAAGACAGCCTGATTTCTGCCAAAATTGTCATCAAAAATTTCACTTTCTGCATGCTTATGTGTCTCCTGAGTGTCTGCCTGGTCTTGTCACCTCCCAGCCTGCTGGGGCAAGGGTGGCACTGGTGTGGTTTTGGTTTTTGGGTAACATTGTGTAGGTCTGTCACTTCAGTGACAAATGGGATAAGGGCTACAGGTTGCTGGCTGCTCTGGAGTGCAGTGTGGGACTGCACATTCCTTCCAGTGCTTCACCTGTCCAGGAGAGCTTTTCCTACTCAGTGGAGAGCCACTGAGCACTCCTTTTAAAGATTGAGAAGGCAAAATTTAGTGTAGCACAGAAAATAAGCCCCACGTTGCCTTAAGGCAGATCAGTATTGAATGTCAGGCAGTTTTACCAAGTGTTTCCAAGCTGGGGCTTTATGCCTGCTCCAAGTGTATTTGGCTGTGCTTAGAATAGATCTGAAAATCCCTTTTGTAAGCAAAAAAGATCACAGAATGGTTTGGGTTGGCAGGGTCCTTAAAGCCCATCTTGTTCACCCCCTGCTGTGGGCAGGGACACCTTCCACTATCCCAGGGTGCTCCAAGCTCCATCCCACCTGGCCTTGAACACTTCCAGGGATGGGGCAGCCACAGCTTCTTTGAACTGTCTGTGCCAGAGCCTCATCACCCTCATAGGGAAGAATTTCTTCATAATATACAATCTAACCCTGCTATGTCAGTTTAAAGCTGTTCCCCCTTGTCTTGTACTCTGTGGTCTTGTAAATAGTCTCTCTCAATTTTTCTTGTAGGCTCCTTTCAGGTACTGGAAGGCCACATGTATCTGATGATTCAGTATTCACATTTTCTGTAGGTGCCTAGCATTTGCATCTTAAATACATTTTAGATTTTCAACCCTCTGATATTTCTGCCTTTTTTTTTTCATCCTGCTCAATTTCACTAATTCTGGGTGCTGTGGTTGGCCCTCACTGGTGTCTGGGCCAAACATACCTTCCTTGCCTTAGAATAAGATGGGAGGAAGGTGATAAAGAGGAAAGGGTTTGAGGACAAAAAACACAGGATTTTTTTTTTGATTTTTGATTTTTCCACAACCAGAGGAAGGGTCCCCATGACAGAGCTGCTGTCTGTCCACACCTGGCCTGTGGAGTGTTCCTCTGGTGCTGTGTCAGACTGACTGATGGTGCTGAGGACACACAGAGACAGTGGGGATTTGGTTTCTTATATCTGCAGCATTAGCCTAAGAGTTGTCCCAAACCAAACTCCAGGTTTTGTGGGGTTTTCCAGTGGTGCCATACACACAGGGAGTTTAGGAGAAGGGGCTGAAACTGGTAGTGCTGTGGGATTACACTGGAGCTGATGTCCTAATCCAGGCAAGCTGCTGCTGGTTATAATACTCTTTAAAGCTCGATTTTCATTTCACAGCCTTCCTGCCTGTGCTTAAGCTGGGTTACCTGAGGTTATGGGAGGAGCTGAGGAAGCAGCAAGGTGTGTTAAATAAAGGGTTTGCTGCTGCTGTGTTAGAGTCTGGGTTCTCCTGGAGCCCCTATGAGGCTGATTGAACCTTCCAGCCTGACTTGTCACCCTGCTCCCTAAAAGAGGGGTGAAAAGTTTTTGCCATGTTACTGAGCTGTGCTGTGGCCCAGAGGAGTGAGGAAAGCAGAGTTGAGCAGGAGGGAGTGGTGATGTGACTGTCCCTTTGGGTGCAGTTACTGGTGTCACACCTGACCCCACAATAACTGCTCTTCTGCAGGTAGTGGCCTGTGAGCATCCATCTGCAATCAGCTCCAGGGTAACTGCTGCCATGCAGAGCTAACACACATCCAGTGCCAGGGCTGCAGCCCTCTTCTCTTCTAATCCATGGAGTTTTCTAACACAAGGAGCTCAGATGGTGGGGGGAGCAGAAAAGTAAAATGATGGCCTGCTCTATGCTTCATGGTGCAGATAAAAAGTGCATTTTTCTTGTGGTTGAGCAAAGCCAAAGTTTTTCTAATTGCAGATTAAGAGGCAGAGACACCCAGAGTGGAAAGTGACTTGATGAGAGTCACAAAACAAAGCTAAGAACTTTTTTCAATTTAATTTCTGTTTTATCACCTGACTGTGCAGCCTTTCTAAATCTGGGATGAACATTTCCAGTGTTGTTGCCCATCTCTAATGTTGTTCTAGAGTTTCTGTTGTATTTCAATGTTTCTTCTCCTTTTTGCAGGAAAGGCTGAGATATGTGCTGGGCCTGCTGTTGTTGCTACACAGCACAGACTCATTCTATGTCCCTGGGGTGGCTCCCATCAACTTCCACCGCAATGATCCCGTAGAAATAAAGGTAGGATGAACTCAGTGCTGTTAGTCTGTTTGGTCTGGGGGTTTTTGGTCTTTTGAGTTTTTTCNCATCAACTTCCACCGCAATGATCCTGTAGAAATAAAGGTACAATGGTCTTTGGAGTTTGTTTTTTTTATACCATAGCAGCTAAGAGGGGCTGGAAAGTTAAATTTGGGGATCTTGTTGCTAAAATTTTGCGTTCAGGTGTTTCCTCTGTTTCACAACATGTGGGTCCCAACGTGATTCCTGTTCTTGCCCCTGATCTCTTCTACCAAATTCCTTCAGCATGTTGCATGAGAAAAGGGTCCCTTTCTCACTGTGGCTTTAAAGTGAAATTAATTTCTCCAGTATTATACTGACTCTAAAAGTGCTTACACAGAGTGTGCCTTTGGGTGGAAGGTATATTGTGGAATAAGGTCTGAATAAGACCTTAAAACCCAGTTTGCTCATGTTGTGCCTTCAGGGAAATCCATGAGAAGCTCTTCCCAAGTGGAGGTGTTTGAGCCTTGCAGATCTTTCAGCCCAGCCTTGCTGGGAGCTGTTCCTGTGCAGCATTGCTGGTACTCAGTGATGGAGCTGATGCATCTATCCACAAGGAAGCCAGGCTTTGCTTTCAGACATCAGTGATTTATAGCCCATTTCATTTATTTTTCTAAAGCTGTGGCCTCTGTCTCAGCAAATCCAGCCCCTGTGGGGCTGCTGAAGTTGGCTGCTCCCACGTAAAGCACGGCACAGTTTTCTCTTTGGCCACAGGCTGCCAGACATAGGCTATTTTTAAGCAAATGAGACTTCCCTGTGGCTACAGTAAGCTTCCCAAAAGAAGAGGGTTTTGGAATGGCTGTTCTCAAAGGGATTTCAGGAGCCAAATGCTTCCTCAAGTGCTTAGGCAAGTCAGTGTGTTTGCCAGCTCTCTTCCAATAAACAAGCTTGGCTGTATTACAAAACATTTCTGTTTTTCAGCAACTGTGGCCTTGGCTGTTGTGGTATGTCTCTGCACTTCCCTTGTACCCTGTGATTTGTGGAAACCCTCCAGGAATGTTTGTGGTTGGTCACCTTGTCTTCCCAGACTGATGGCTCTCTGGCTTTCCTTGCAGAGATTAAAATTGCTGAACTCTTCATAGCACTGGAGGCCAGACCTCTAGGTCCAGTGGGATATGAATTTTTGCTTGAGCAAATCTTGTATGAAATGTGACTCTTGAATCTCTTTTGAGCTCTTTGTCGTTTCTTAGGACTCCACTGAGACATAAATTTGTGAAACCACTGTGCTTTGTTCTTTGTGTCTCTGTGAATGAATTGCTACTGGAAGTCTCTCAGGAACATCTGTCTCTGTTACTATTTTTAATATTCCTAGTAGTAGTAGTAGTAGTAGTATCTTCTGGAAGTGAGCTTTATGGAAGGTGCCTTGAAGTAAGCATCAGCTTCTGGATGATGCTGAGAGGACAGGAAATTATCTGGAGTTTTTTCCAGGGCATAATCCTTCCATTCTTCCTGCAGGCTGTGAAGCTGACGAGCTCCCGGACCCAGCTGCCCTACGAGTACTATTCACTGCCCTTCTGCCAGCCCAGCAAGATCACCTACAAGGCTGAGAACCTCGGTGTGTACCTGTCAGACACTGTGGGGGGGGGGGGGGGGGGGTGTTTACAGGGGTAAAAGCAATTGTAAATGTCACTTCTGTTGAGCTGTGAGAAGCTGCTTCCTCTGATTCACTGTGTGCTGGCTGTCTGCAAACGGCAGTGTCCATGTGTTGGACAGAGAAGTGTTTGTCCTGAGGGAGAGCGTGTAACCTGCTTCATAAGCAGTGCTTGGTGCTTCCAACAAAGTAGCTAAACTGTCCTGCAGTCTTACCCTTGCACCTGGGGTAGCAAAGGACACTTGCTGTGGTCCCTCTAGCTGCACAGTGCCTGGCAGCAGGAGCAGCAGCAGGAAGCCTGGCAGTCTCTAATCCAGCCCGTGTTTTCCTCTTTTCCAGGTGAGGTTCTTCGAGGGGATCGAATTGTAAATACACCTTTTCAGGTTTCCATGAATGTGGAGAAGAAATGTGAAGTTCTGTGCAACTTTCCCAACAAGCCAGTCACTCTGACAGTGGAGCAGAGCAAGCTCATCGCTGAGCGTATCAGGGAGGATTACTATGTCCACCTGTGAGTCACCTCGGGCATGGGTTTGTGCCAGGGAGAATTTGATGATGTGGACAAATTTGATCTGAAATCTGTGTTTTCAGCATTGCTGATAACCTCCCTGTGGCAACACGGCTGGAGTTTTATTCCAATCGTGAGGAAGAGGAGAAGAAGAAGGAGAAGGATGTGCAGTTCGAGCATGGATATAGGCTTGGGTTTATGGACAGTAACAAGGTAGAGAATGGAGGTGCTGTGTGAGGGTGCCTGGAGGAGAGCTGTGTGTCTGTTAGAGGCCTGCTAGAGAGTATCAGAATTGGGAATGCAACCAAAAGGTTTTATTAAGATTGGAAATATGAGAGAGGGGCCTCTTGTGGGTATAAGAGGGTGGCTGCTGGACTGCTGGTACAATAGCCAGGAGTCCTTGCTTTTATTCACTGTGTAACTTCAGACAGGCTCATGCAGTGATTTCCCCTCAGCAGAGCAAAGGCACTTTGCCCTCATGGCTGGCTGATCTCTGGTGTTGGAGTCTTTAGTTTTCCCTCACTGAAGCTGTTTTCTGAAGTTATTGCTTCTCAGCTTCCCATGGGGTGCTGATGTTTTATTTTATGTCATTGTTTCAGTTCTACCTGCACAACCACCTCTCCTTCATCCTTTACTACCACAGAGAGGATGTGGAAGAGAGCCAGGAGCACACCTACAGGGTGGTGCGCTTTGAGGTGATTCCCCAAAGCATTAAACTAGAAGGTAAGAGACTCCTGAGGAGGGGAGCAAGGGGGAAAAATCTCCTGTAGGGACAAAAGTTGGATGCCACTGATGTATCAGGGTGCCCGGTGTTGCTTCACGGGGCACAGATGTGAGTCTAAATTATAAGAAAAATAAACCACTTTGTTATTAAGGAAGTACCAACAATAGAGACATATCCATGAATTGCAATCCCTGGAAAATCAATTCCTGTAAAAAGATCTGAGTTTGAGGTTTTGGGGTTGGATTTTTTTGCACTGTGTCATCTGGTATGAGGCATGTCTGGCATTCTAGCTCTTGTTGTGGTGCACATCTCCCTGACTGGGATGCTCTGTGCTAGTCCAGGGACACACAGGATGTTTGGAACTGTTTTGGGAGATTGAAATTTAAAAATAATGGTTAGGGGAAAACACTCCTACTTCAGTGAGCCCAGTGTAAAAGGGTGTCTAGAAGGGCAGTTGCTCATGGTGTGGATCACCCCATGCATCTCTCCTCTGGCAGGGCAGGCATTGCTGCAGAGGTCTTGTTTCTCAGCATGTCATGTGAAATAGATTAGTTCATGGTCCAGATCATTGGCTTCAGAACCTCTGGCTTTTATCCTTCCAGTTAAGGAGAGCCCTGTGCATAGCTTTCCTGAAAGTTTGTTAATGGTGCTCCACTGCTGGTCAGGAGAATAGTTTTGCAAACTGCAGAGCAGGTGAGCAAGGAGGGAGTGCTTCCCCACCTGGAATTACTGCAGCCCAGTGCCCTCAGGGTGATGCTCCATGGGAGAGGTGGTGCCTGAGGGAAGGGCTGACTGTGTGCCATGCTTTTCCTTACAGACTTGAAGGCTGATGAGAAGAACATGTGCACGCTGCCCGAAGCCACGGGCTCTGCCCCTCAGGAAATAGACCCTACTAAAGAGAACCAGCTGCTCTTCACCTACTCTGTGCACTGGGAGGTGAGGCAGTACTAGGGAGCTGGCTGGCAGTCATGCTCCAAGTGCTTTTCACTGGAGTTGTGGAAGATATTTGGAATATGCTGGTGTGAGAAGAACTCTCCTGTTCTTTCAGGAAAGTGACATTAAGTGGGCTTCTCGCTGGGACACATACCTGACCATGAGTGATGTGCAGATCCACTGGTTTTCTATCATTAACTCGGTTGTGGTTGTCTTTTTCCTTTCAGGTGAGTGGGTGTGTGGGGAGAGGAAAGCTTTACCATCTTCTACAGGGAATTTTCTTTAAGCCTTATCTGCAGGTGGCTTGAGGAGGATGTGGCCATGTCTGAAACTGGTCAGAAGGGGCAGGAAACCAATTGAAAGCCTCCCAGTTCAAGCAGTGTCCTGTGCAGTCAGGCAGCTACCAGCCTTTCTCTTATTGGGGTAATTGAGGGAGTAAAAAAACCCACAAGAAAGCCACAGTGCCCTGTTTCTGCTGGAATACTGCCTTCTCTACTCCTTGGGGTTTTGTTTCTGTCTTTGCTGATGGCTCAAGACCTCCTCTCCCAGCCAGAACAGTGTGTTGGTGGGAGCCATGTAGTTGCACAGCATGAGAGCAGCACAGCCATGTAGGAGCCTCTGAGCTGAGCTCTGTGCTTGTTTTCAGGGATTCTCAGCATGATCATCATCCGGACTCTGCGGAAGGACATCGCCAACTACAACAAAGAAGATGACATTGTATGTGTTTGTTCCTCGGGCTGGGATTAGAGGGAGGAAAGCACATGCCAGGAGGGATCTAGTGTGCAGACTTGGGTTTATTTTCTCTTCCCTTGCCCCTGTTTTGCTTCAAGCCCTAGCCATGGGAGGGGCAGTGGTGTTGTGCTGTCACACATCTTGTACCATGACATACCAGTTGAGGTGTCTTCAGACATAAGCAGTGACTGTAGACAACTCCGTAAATGTGTGCCCTGGCACTGACAATTCAGGTCTCAGCTGTTTTCAGCCCAAGAGGAAAGAAGTTTCTTGGCTAGAGTGGTAAAATTAAGTAGAAAAACAGGATCCAGGGAAGCTAACCTCTTAGGCTGGCTGTGGTAGGACCTTAATTTCCACTGGTGTATCGCATCTAAATAACCTCCTTTTTCTGTTGTTGCTATAGGAAGATACCATGGAGGAATCTGGTTGGAAACTTGTGCATGGAGATGTCTTCAGGCCTCCACAGTACCCTATGATCCTCAGCTCTCTCCTGGGCTCTGGAATTCAGCTTTTCTGTATGATCCTGATTGTCATCTGTAAGTGGCACATGTTGCATGGGATGGCTGTAACATGAATGAGGCTCGAGGATGTTTGACTTCACTCTGTGCTCACCTGGGCTGGAGTGAGTCCCATGAAGCTGCTTCCTGTTGCCATTGGCCCGGGCTCAGCACTGCAGAGCTGCTGGATGACATTGCCCAGCTGAAGGCAGATTTGTGTGATTATATTTCCTTTGCCAAGCTGTGAGCCCTGGCTGATAGTGGGCTGGGAGACTTTTGCACAGGTGTGCCTTGCCTGCTAAGCTGCACCTGCTCCCATCCCTGGGGAGGCTGAGGCTGAAGCATGGTCTGTAGCTGAGATCAAAGCTGTGCCTTCCTCTCTGCCAGTGCTGGAGGCTGTGGATGCATTATGCTGTGAAGGATATCAGGCCTGTGCAGAGATTCCAGGCAGCTGTGAGCTGCAGATGGGACAGGCCCCTGTCCTCCAGCTGCTGCAGCACATGTTCCTCAGAGCTGCTGTTCCTTGTCCTGTTTCCCTCTGCAGTTGTTGCTATGCTGGGGATGCTGTCGCCTTCGAGCCGGGGTGCGCTGATGACAACTGCCTGCTTCCTCTTCATGTTCATGGGGTAGGTGCCTCCACGGCTTCCCCACTGTGCTGTCCTGCTTTCCCCAGCAACAACAGCTCACTTTCCTTGTCTTGGCCTGTTTCTGTCCAGGGTTTTTGGTGGATTCTTTGCTGGCCGCTTATACCGGACTCTGAAAGGCCATCGATGGAAGAAGGGAGCTTTTTGTGTGAGTCTTGGATGTTCTGTGCTGTTTAACCATGTTTGCTGATGGCAAGATCTGTGGATAAGCTTCACATGTTTGTGTTAGTTGGACACAGTCTGGCTGTGCTTCACATTTGCTGTGGGTTGAGTCCTTTTAGCTGTACAAAAAAGGCACCACCAGAGCATGTACTAGAGCAAAGAGGATTGCCCAAGATCCTCCCCACAGCCCAGCTCTGTGCCCTTGTCCTGTAGTAAAAGGGACACTTCTTCCACATGTGCCTTGTCCCAGGGATGGACTCATTGCAGGGAGCATCTGGCTGAGTCAGGTGCTTTCTCTTACACTGTGGTTCCTCTTGTAGACAGCAACGCTGTACCCGGGTGTCGTCTTCGGCATCTGCTTTGTCCTCAACTGCTTCATCTGGGGGAAACACTCCTCTGGTGCGGTAGGTGCCACCTCAGCCTGGGGCCTGCTGGGTGGGAGGGGGTCACCAGGCTGGTAGGGACTCACTTGGCTTCCCAGGCCTTTCCAGGTGGGTGACTGGAGGGTTGGCTTGGCCAATGACATCAGTCCCCAGGGCAGGAGAGCTGTCAGCCTCACTTCTGTGGTTCTTGGTGTGATTCCAGGTGCCTTTCCCTACCATGGTGGCCTTGCTCTGCATGTGGTTTGGGATCTCCTTGCCCTTGGTCTACCTGGGTTACTACTTTGGATTTCGCAAGCAGCCGTATGACAATCCTGTACGGACAAATCAGATTCCCAGGCAGATCCCGGAGCAGAGGTGGTACATGAACAAATTTGTGGGGTGAGTGATGAGTGTCTGGGAAATATGGTGAGTTAAGCCCCCTCCCCTCGGTTCCCTTGGGTTGCTGAGTGTCACCTTCTGCTGCTCTGTGGACATGGACAGATGGCAGATAGGGTTTCTTGAGGCAACATTGATAATTTGGATGTGGTATGAGGGGTACTTGTAGGTGTGGTATGTGCTTGACAGTGGGAGCAGCTGTGCCATTGCCTGTGAAATTTAGTAATCTGGAAATGTAGAGCCTTTGCTTGGAGTGTTCAGTGTGGTTACAAGGAATTTTTAATGTCCATACAGTTATATTGTGCTGCTTATGGTTTTTGTTTCTGCTCTGTAGGATCCTCATGGCTGGTATTCTGCCTTTTGGAGCCATGTTCATCGAACTGTTCTTCATTTTCAGTGTAAGCATTTAACCCACTTTCCTCCTCAATAGGATTCCTTTCATGCCAAAGCTTTTGAAAGGGAGGGGTCTTCCACTGGAGCAGTCTCTTATTCCTGTACTCTCTGAAGGGGGTAGCTGGTTTCTTCCAGGCCATTTGGTAGTTTCCAGAGAGAGCTATGGGACTCTCCTGGTGGTTTGAAGGATTGTGGTAAAGATGACATTTACTGTAACATTACATCAAGAAGGGGTCATGGTCTTGAGACAGTCACTGTTCCAGCTGCTGCCCATTTTTCATCTTGTGTGGATGGGGAAGAATTTGCTGTTCCATTGCTTGGGAGATGGTGGGGAATGAACAAGCTACCTCAGAGCTGTCCTTGTGCACCTTTTTGCAACCTGAATCCTTTGAAGTGACATTGTGAAATGTATTAGATCTGTGTTTTCATCTAGGTGAGGCTGAGGGGCTACTCATTTTCCCCTGGCTGGCTGCCAGAAGTTAGTCCCACCTTCAGTGATTGATCACAGTAACACAGAAACAAATTTCTGCTGTGTGTTTGTTTCAGGCAATCTGGGAGAACCAGTTCTATTACCTTTTTGGCTTCCTCTTCCTGGTGTTTATAATTCTGGTGGTATCCTGCTCCCAGATCAGCATTGTCATGGTGTATTTCCAGCTCTGTGCTGAGGTGAGATTTCCATATTTGTAGTTTGGGTTACCTCAGGGTACTTGCTCCTGGAAAAGTACAGGTCACATTATTGCTGCTGTTCAGCAAGGATGAGCGTGGCCCAGCTTCACGGGTGTGATACCCAATGTTTCTTCACTCTAAAGGGAATTAAAGCTCCTTGATTATCTGTTAGGCTGGGAACTGGTCTCATGCCAGCAATTCTGCTGGGCACAGGGTGTTTTGAGCTATTCCCGAACTGTTCCATTCCATCCACATACAAAACAAAATGCAGGGCCAGAGGTGAGCCATGTCCTTGGGCCGCAGGTGCTTTGAGCCTGACCTGGCTTTGCTTCACTGTCAGCTTCACATCCCTTGGTTTGGAAGCACTTCTGTGACAAAGAAGTCCCCCAGTCCCAAATTGTGGCTTTCCTTTGAAGGAAGATGGGTGGTGTTCTCCCTGTCCTGGAATGGTCACAGCTTCCCTGAGGCAGTGCCTGGGAGAAAACCTGGGGGATAATAAGGCTCTTTATCATGTCAGGATTATCGCTGGTGGTGGAGGACCTTCCTGGTATCTGGAGGATCTGCCTTCTACGTACTGATCTATGCTGTCTTCTACTTTGTGAACAAGGTATTCCTCCTGGGTGAAAGTGCCATGGTTTTGGGGGTTACTGTGGGATTTAGGAAAGGAAATGGAGGGCCTGCTGAGTCCCAGCCTGCCCATGCCAGTCCAAGGCAGTGCTGCCAGCCATTCCAGACACGAGAAGAGGGTGTAGGTGCCCCAGGACTTGTGCAGAGCAACATTCCCTGACCCCACCTCAAAGAGGATCTCCCTTCAGCTGGACAAAACTGAAAGTTTTCCTCCCTTTGCCAGAGCTCCCCTTGCAGAGGGCGCTGGTTGGTTTGTCTCCTCTGTGCGTTAATTTGCTGATTTTTTTTTTTTTTCCTCCTCTTCTGTTTCAGCTGGATATTGTTGAGTTCATTCCCTCCTTACTGTACTTTGGCTACACTGCCCTCATGGTGCTGTCCTTCTGGCTCCTGACGGGCACCATCGGCTTCTACGCAGCCTACATGTTCGTGCGGAAGATCTACGCCGCCGTGAAAATCGACTGAAGCTGGAATTCCCCCCAGCAGGAATCAGACACCTCCGAACATGTGTCCTCCCAGGAGGGACAGGGACATCTTCTCCCAGCTCTTTTTAAGGAAACAAAAATCCAGTGGGAGAGTCACAAGAGAAATAATTAACTCCTCGATTTGGAATGTAACTTTGGCACAGTGTACATGGATTCTGGGCTACTTCTGCGGGGAAAAGGGGTCTGTAGATACCTTACATTTTAACTTTATTATCCTGTTCCATATTTGAGGGAGTTTTTTAGCAGAGAAGTATCCCTCTGTATAAGTAAACCCCCTTTTTGCTAATCCATCCTTTTTTTTATGTTGATGATGAACGGATTTGAGACAGCAGTGGAAACACTTGTGAAAATGTTTTCTTCCAGCCCCTGGGGTGCTCTAGGATTCAGGGAGACTCTTTGGACAAGTATCAGACTGGGTTTTTCTCCTGCCTTCGTGTCTGCACAGAAGAGAGAGCTTGACTATGGCAGAATAACTGGAGCCTAGAGGCTCACCCAGCAGGAGTCCGGCGCACTCCCATCACCGAAGTCCTGGGTTCGGCTTGTTTACAATTTGCTGGAGGTGCCATTCAGAGCCTGGGAAGTGCAATTTCACCCTGAGAGAGCTTGAGAACTGCAACTTTCGGCATCGCTTGTCCCTCCCTCCAGCCTCAGGCAGCACAGGCTGCTGCAGGAGGGTGGGATTGCCTCTCCTCTCCTTCAGAAGGCAGGACACAGCGTCCTGGTGGAAGTGACGTGGTTGTGCTGGAATACAGGACTGGAAGGATGTGCGAGGTAACTACGAGGGTTTGTTCTGTCAATAGCTCTGCTCCAGATGAGTGAGAAAATGGGACAGGCTCCTTCCTGGGAATGCCACTGGGATCCTGCAGAGCCTGTGGGAGATGGCTGTGGTGCCGTGGTGTTAGTGCCAAGTGATCTGTGGCAGTGTTGGGCCTGAGCTGCCTGAGGGCTGTGCAGGCCATGCTGAAGGGGCTGGCACAGGCAGGTGGCCCAGTGAGCTGTCCCAAGGCTGTGAGCGGGGCTCTCTTGCTGTACCTGTGCTGTGGCTGCCCTTGCTGCTCTCTGCTCCTCCTCTGAAATTCTCTACCTCCAGGGAACAGGAAAAGTGAATACCCCATAGCTGTATTTTGTTCTTCTCCACAAAAAACAGTCCAGGCTCTCCAGGATAGCTGACATGGGCTCTTCTTTTCCCATGGCTTGATGCCTGAATTGGCCCATGGGAAGCTCTTTTTAAAAGAGGTTAAAGTTGGGTTGTGGTGGTGGTTTTTTGTGGGTTTTTTGTTTTTGTTTTTGGTTTTTGTTTTTGTTTTTTTTTTTTTTGGTCACTTCAGTGATATTTATCAGTAAAAAAGTTCCACATTGCAGTGAAGGCTTCCTCCATCCCCAGACTCACTGGATTCAGCCAGGACTACAGAGGAGAGGGTTTTTTAGTGATATCTATGAAAATTTTTCTTTTTGGAGTAAGGTCTTCCAATGACCAGCTGCCACAGGTCACATCATTCCAACCCAAAACTGTCCAAAGCCCTCCCTGCTCCCAGGGAGGGCTTTGGGGCCTTTTTGAACCCCAATTGCCACAAGTTTCCACCAGATCCATGCGAGGGCCTCTGTCCCTTCCTGTCAGCCCTGCCTGTCATGCCAAAGTCTAATCAGCCAGGAATCATGGATGGAAAAAGGGAGGAGGGGATGCGTGAGCCAGCTGTGCTGTGGAGTCCTGTGTCAGTTCTGATTTGAGGTCCTTCTCTGAGATTTTCGTTGATTTCTTTTCTCTTTTTCTTTTGCCCTTGCCCCAGTGGAGAGACTCAGCCAGCATTGATTTCTCTCCCTTCCCTGAAGTGTTTTCTCTGTATTCTTTGTAATTTTTAATTAATGTATGTATTCTTTGTGTCCTATTGTAAATAAATCTGCCATTGTCCTGTCATCCTGCTCTCTTGGGTCCTCCTAAGCCACTTCTGAAGAATTTCTTTTTGTAACACTCGGCCTGTTCGACACCCATATGGTCTGTGATGTGTGGCTTCAGCCAGAAGCAGAGCTTGGAATACTCTGGTTTTCTTTGTAATATTTTTCTCCTGGTATACTAAGTTTCTCCCAGTGTGGGATACCCTGAATGCTGCCATATATTTTAATTATGCCACGAGTTGAGGCATTTGGATCTGCTGATGTTGTGCTGCTGGCTAAGATCACTTAAGCAACTTGTCTCTTGTGAGATACGTTGTTTGATGTGTGGCACTGAAGGCCAGAGCAGCAGAACTGTTGAGTGGCAGTGCTGGGCAGATCCACGGTGCTTTAGAGCAACAGAGGGGAGAGGAGAGGAGAGCTCGGGAGGGAGCTGCCATTCCTTCCTCTGAGTGGGAGTTTGAGGAGCACTCGTGCTGAGGAAACTGAGCCTTCCAGCTCCATGGCTTCCCAGAGCTTCTGTGTTTCTGCTGGGGAGGTGTGGCAGGGGATCAATGAGCCTCTGCTGGGATGCTGACTGAAGGAGGCAAAGTGAATTCTCTTTTCCTGAGGTGGTTTGTCCAGCAGAGCAATGGATGTGATTCCCCAGGTTACAGTCCAGTGTCGGGGGCTGCTGAATGTCTGTGACTGAGACCAGAGCTGGCAAATAATTGAATTGAAACTCAGAAATCATCAGAATAATCTCTTCTCCCTTTAAAAAGGCAAAGGAAGCTTCAGCTCCACCACCAGGACAATCCATGCTGAACTTATTTCTCATTTTTGGCAGATGAGTGTATTCATGTCCTGTCACAGCCCTCAGCTCCAGGGGAAAGCTGCTGAGGAAAGGGCACGTTTTAATGGTGGCTGAATTAGGAATGAAAACTAGAACTGAAAACTAGAATAATTTTTAGACAAGCACCTAACACTGATCATGGCTGTCAGCTTTTAATCCATGTTCTGAAGGAGAATCCCAAGAGGGTACTGTGTGCTTTGCCCTCTTTCATATTCAAATGCTGCTGGTGCCTGCAGCCAGTTATAGCTTAACCTGAGGTTTGGTCCTGGTTCTCCTGCCTGTGGGGGGGAGCAGAGCATGTCAGGGTTATTTGGGAGGGGGAGTGGGCTGGACTTGTCTGAAATGCTGCCACATGGGCTGGAAATCTTAGTGAAACCAAGCGACCAGAACTTTCTGTCTAACAAACATTATTCTCGTTGACAGGGGATAATGGTGTCTGCTGTGGCTGCCTCCCCAGTGGAGTGCTAGGTTTTTTTCTTGTGGCTATAATTCTTTGCCTGGAAGAATTTAAAAATCTCTGTGGCTTCATGTAGGGAACTGTGTCTTTGACCTGCCTTATGATTCTGTCCTGTGTTAATCCAAACAAAACCCCAACTCTCCTCCATGAACACCCGGAGTAGATCATCCAAATGCTTTTAATAAACAACTTCATTATAAAAGATGCTTTCAATTTGAACTTCATTTTGCAAGAGCTAATTTTAGTGATGAACCATACATTTCCTAATGGCACTTAATTACAATTTAAAAACCTTGTTTACAGCCCCCAAAATACTCCATTAAAAGAGGTTATTCACTCTGTGTAAAAGTGCTAGAAAGTTTGTTTTTAGAAAACCAGTAGAGCTTTAACAATGGGAAGTTTCTGGCTTTGGCAGCTGTAGCTGCAGGGGAGGGAGGTCAGGCACGGGGCCTGTCTAGAACCAGCACAAGAAGGGACAGTGTGAATGGCAGCCCTGGGGAGGGACACTGTGGCTTTTCCATCCCCTCCCAGGGCCCATCCCAAACCCTTCACCTTCCAGTGGGATGTTTACAGGCTCCTGTGGGAGATGGCAGAACTTGTGCTGGGAGAGGGTTCTTGGCATGGCTTGTGGCTGCAAAGGCCACTCTGTAGCTTTTCTTGCAGCAGCAGATTCAGAGCTTGGCTGCTCCCAGGGGTTCCACAGGTTCCATTTTGTCTGTCCTGTAGCCATCCAGGTCTCAAGAGTACATCAGCAGACAGCTCTGTGTTCTTCATTATCCTCATTTAAGGAAAACACTGGCTCAAATGTTACAAAACAATCTTTCTAAAAATTGCTCCTAGATATCAGGAATCACTAAAGTGGGAAAGCTCCACAAAGCATCAAGGCTGAGGCACTCAGTAGGGTGAGAACTCAAACTCCAGAGAGGCTTCAAGCAGAAGTTCTGGGGTGTGCTGGAGGGTGCAGGACACACCCTGAAGTGGATTGTGCTACTGAGGGCTGTGAGCAAAGCTCCTGTGTTATCTTCAAGCACAAGACACTGACTACAGAGGGAAAAGGGCTGCAGGCAGGTCCCTGGCCTGTTCACCTGGACACTGAGCCTGCCTGGCCTGTCCCAGGTGCTGGAGGTTGTCCCTGCAGATCCTGGAGCTGTCCCCAGTCCACTCTATACATTCCATGCTAGAGGTGGTTATCCCCTTGCACAGTAGTTCAAAACAAAGACACAGTTTGTGAACGGAAGGTGAGACTGAAGGTGAAGAGAGCTGTGAAAGTGAGGGATGGCTGGTTTGTAACAAGACACTTCAAAGTTGAGGACTCTTCCCCCAGCTGAAAAGCTGACCTATTTATAGTAATAAAACAATTAATTCCCAATTCCCTAGTTATTTTTTGCAATGCTTTTAACTTTCCTTGTCACTGTGATCTGATACAGAGAAGCTCCCTCTGTGTCACGTATGCTCTTATTTCCATGCTGGTATTTAGGCAGTGGTGGAAAGCACCACACAGACCTGGCTTCAACCACAAGCACAGAGTGAGGAAGGTGCTTCAAGCTCCTCCTGCAGCACACCAGTGCTCATGGAAATAAAATGTACTTTGAAGAGGAAAGCCAAGCTCATCTCCTGGTGTGGATTTGTGAGAAGCAGAATGTGATCTGTTTCCTGCTCTCATTTCTGATCACCAGCTCTATTTTTGCTCAACCTGTTTGCATGCCAGACTGAAGCATTTAGTGGTGTTTGGCCCGTGGGAAGATGTAGAGCTGGCTCCATGTAGAAATTACAGACTGTACTCCGTGAGAAAACTCCTTACCTGCAGCCACAAGAATAGCTGACACGTGCAGGATTCCTGGAGGATCCCAGTTATTCTCTAGAAGGAAGCAAGTCCATCACTGGGAATAACCAGAGGTGAGCCTAAAGTGAGTGTGCGTGGATTGTGCAGCAGAGACAACAGAACCTGAGAGGTGCTGGGGAATAGGAATAGGGGTCCTGTAAGGCTGCTGGATCTGTGGTAATGGCATCTCCCTGGCAGCTTCCAGCTGCTTTCCAAGACAGGCTCAGTATGGCTGGGGCACGTTATGGGTAAACAGGCATGGAAAGGGTGAGAGGTGCCAGAGCTGGGGATTGGGGGAAAGCAATCTGGGCTTCCCAGATCCAGCAGACCAGGTGAAACCAAACCACCTTCTCCTATGGCACAGGGGTCAGCCAGGATGGGATTCAGAGCTTCACGTGGCAGCTCCCATCTCTGGGAACTGGGAAAATACAAGAAATAAGTTATGGAACAGACAAATTTTGGATGAGGATGGAAACCTGAAGTGGTTCTGTTCAAGCCATTCATCCTCTTCACTGTTCAGTGGTAGAATAGCTCCAGGGCTTGGGCAGGCAATTAACTAAAAATAGGCACCTGAGGGAGAATTCAGTCAGCCTGACTAAGTGGGATTAGAGGATAAGCAAGAAGGTAGGGTGATGGGAAGCACATCTTTGAAGATTTATTTGTGGAAACTTTAATTGCAGGCAGCAGAAAATGCCTCTGTGGGGTTGTTCTGTCCAGAGAGCAAAGGTGGTGCAATGGTAGAGAAAGGAAAAGGGGATTTTTTTCAGTGAACTGGGGGAAATCTTCCCAGCAGCTGCTATTCACCTGTCGGCAAGGAAGGAATTAAAGAACAAAGAGCTGAGCTCAACAAAAGTACTGAAATCATCAATCTGCCAGAGGTGAAAGAAGGATTCCAGTTGAACTGACACCATTTTTCAACACTGAGGCTGAAGAGCAGCAAAGTTGTGAGACAGAGAAAGGGGTCTGTCACAAGGCAGTGTGTGGGTATTCTGTCATGTGAAATTCAGTGGAAGCAAATGCAAGATAACATGTTGTTCCTTCCTACAAATGGATTTTGAGTGAGCTGTAATCCCAGGGGGAAGATCTTCAGCCTTTCACAGGGTTCTGGCAACCTGAGCCTGGAAGGATGGGCAAGAGTTAACCCTCTGCTGTCAGGGAGTGGCTTGGCTTGGCTATTTGTTAGCTTTTATTTCTGGGAAAACATTAGGTCCTTGGCTTTCTGAGAATCCAGGGTCTCATTTATAAGGGCTGGCAAGCTCATGTCCTGTCCTTTTGCTGACTGGAGGTCTATGGGTTTTTATCATAGTTGACTGCACTGTTCCTATTGCTTTGGACACCCCCCAAGCCAGCCAGTTTAAAATATTCCTTTATTTAACTAAACCCTCCAGATCAATTATGTGCTGTAGTTGCTGCCCTTGGGCTCAATCTGGTGCAATCTTCCTGATACAGGTGTGCAAGGAACAGAGAGATCACAGTGAAATGGTTTGCTGGGCTCTGCCTGGCTGACTCACAGCTGTGTCCTGCACCTGCAACCCCCAAACTCATGGTCCAAAACAAAAACCAAACCCAAACTCTTTCTGGGGTGACTTTTTTAATACCACATAACCAGCACAGTGGTTGCCTCAAAGCCCTGCACAGACACCACAGAACAGATTGTAGGCTGTGCTGCAGCAATCCCCCTCACAGCATGCCAAGGTTACCCTTGTCCCTTACCTCCAGCTGCACCAGCAGGAGCTTGGCTAAGCTGACTTCCACTGACTTGCCCAACAGCTTGGTACATACGTCCTAATGGACTGGGATTCCCAAGTGCTGCAAGCTTGGATGCTCAAAGCCTTTTCTTATAAACAGGTAAAAGTTGTTCACCATAATTTATTCTGTGAATTGTACACTTGCTATTTCCAATGGAATTAGCCTCATTAGTTTTAGAATGACTGGTAAAATACTTTTGGATTACAAGCTGTTGTGGTAGAGGAACTTTGAATCTATTTTCCTGTGCAAACACCTGGAATCAGCTCCAGTGCTGTCTCTGGCCATGCTGCCTTTGCTGGCTTAGATGTTCCTTGCATTGACAAAGGTTATTGCAGTTCTGCTTGTTAAAGTAGCTGTGGAAAGCAAATCACACGTGCAAATCATAGCAAAATGAATTCCATTTATTCTTTGACAGACTACTGGTAGGAAAAAGATGCCTGGCTCTAAGTTTAGCTACCACTGCTAAAGGAATTCCAGTGATGACATCTGTTCAGAGTACAATGCAGGCAGGAAGCAGGAAAGCTGAATGTTCTGCAGTGGGAGAAGGTGTGTGATGGCATTGCATAAATCTGATAATCCTCACTGGCAGTGAGTGATCAGTTCTGACCATTCATTTCTCAAAAAATAATATTCCTCTCAACTGAAGACAGGGATAAGGCTTGCATATAATTGATAACAGTGTGAAACTCTTTAATTTGCAAAGAGCAAAGCAATAGAAGACAGGCCTGAGGTATTCAATGCTGGTAAACAGACTGGCTGCAATGCCCTGTTTACCTTTGCTAGGTTAGGGAACAAGAAGGCACTCATTGGACTTGGAAAGGCAACATTTTCCAGTGGAGAAAAGGAAAAAAGTACTGCATTCAACTCGGGGAGATCATTGCCACAGGATATTGCTGAGGTAAATAAATCTTATATTACATTTTGATACAAAAGTCTTATTTGCAGCATTGCTGGCTAACCTAATACAACCGATCTATGTTCTGGAGAATCAATGGATTGCTAAAGAGTCATTCTGGGAAGAATTACTAAGCTAAATTAAAAATAAAATTCTGGAGTAAAATGGAAGGGGGACAAGCCTGTGACCAAAAGAGGCACAGCTGATGTCACACAGTGGGATCATGGCTCAGCAGAAAGGAATCTGCATCAGCTGAAGTGGATGTGCTCTGGAGAGACAAGGGAGGACAGCATCTGGCTTCACCCAAGGAGCTGAGATAACAGAGTAGAGGTAGATTTTGCATTTTCTAGGTTTATGGAGAACAATATTGACAAATTTCCTGGTTTATATTGGCCTACAATGGTTCCTTCATGCTGAGGTATGAAGATCTGCCTGTCCATAGTCATACACATGCACCAATGCAGTGAGTGACCTCCACCTGCAGTGTAAGTGCCCAGGAAAACAGGAGCAGGAGACAATACAGGTGCTAAATGACACCAGCAGCTGGCTGCCACCTCCCAGTATAACCCTTCTGCTCTGGTAGGTAGAGAGCCCATGGAAGAGTATAAGAGGTAGAGTAGGGAGCAAGGGAAGCAGGACTTTAACTTCAGGAGGCAAGGCTTGAGAAGAAGAGAACAAAAAAGGCCAGTGGAACCAAATCTAAAGTGAAAAGTTGACTGCAGGCCCCAAACCTCAGCCTTTGTTAGAACTATTGGTGTTGGGGAAAATGCTTCCAATACACTGACAAAGTGTACATGAAGCCGGGACCAATTTTTCCTTGATTCTTGGATGTTACCACCATTGAGGTTAAAATATACCTTTGCAACTGCTTTCTGGATAAGCCAAAAAGGGTGCTGACCTCAATGAATGGCTGTGATTAAAAAACCCCAAACCTCAGAAACCCATACTCTGTTCCTCATCCCAAGGAAACCTATGGAGCAGGGCCTGCAGCCTGTTCTCACCCACACCTGGTATGCCAGTGCTCGACATCCTGAGCTCCTTACCCAGCTCTCTCACATGCTTTGGTTTCCAGATTTGTTTGCCTGTGGGAGATATTTAAAAGGGCTCTGTCCATACACCACACACCAAGCTAAGCTGTGAGAGCTGCTCCATCCTCTTCACTCGGGATAGCCAGCAAGAAAAGGCAGGAAGCTGCTGCCTACAGGGGCAGAGGCTGAAGTGGTCCAAAAGCAGTGTATTTCCCCATGGGGGAAGAACATGATAGGTGAAGAGAAATCAGTGCAACCTGACTTCGTTGTGTAAACAGTGTTCTAGCTACACCAGAGATGAACCCAGTGTATTCTGGTGCCTCCTATTTTTGCAATGGCAGAAACAGATTTGTGTTGTGTAAACAATGTTCACCATAATGAGTTTATCCTAATGGCTCTGAAGAGGTGATGCTGAATTCACTATGTAAACGGGCTTGTTGCTTAACACTGATGTGGAGTAAGCTGTGTTGGGTGATGGGATGAGAGGTAGCAGGGAAGGACAGCCTCTTCCCCATTGGCTTCATACAGAGCGGTATCGTGACTTCTTCTCCATGTGGAGGTGTTGGCTGGTTTGCCAGAATTGCAGTGTGGTAACGTGAAATGGAAGCTGGACTCTTCAAAAGTTTAGCCCAGGATAAAAGAGTCTCAACTCCTTCTGAGGGACAGTCCCTTCCCAGAGAGGAACATAGCTCCAGCATTCTCAGGGAAGGTCAGTGCTAAGCGCGGCTCCTGATTCACAGATTAAAAACTAGATAAAATATATCCAGTCTATCAGCTGAAATCTTTCCGCTGTACAGGACTGGGACTCGCACGGGATATCGGCTCTTCCAGTCTACAAGTGCTCCCTCTGAGATCAGAAACCTCCCGTCTGACCCAGCTCTGCCAGAGCTTTCACACCCCCAAGGAAGGAAGAGTTGTGCGTTTTTAAGGCTCTCCACAAAAGGGTGACTGAAAGATCTGTTCTCCAGTGCTATTTCCAGCTTATTGGAACGCCTGGTGGAACCGTGGCAGCGTGGTTGTGCTCAAGCTGGAGGTGAAGACAGGGGGCAACGAATGAAGGGGCCCAAAGTTCAGTGAGGCCCCAGCTCCGGGAGACTCTTGAGGTTGATGTTGCAAAGTGGTGAGCAGTGGCTGCGCCTCCCCCTGCGAGTAGCCCATGACCAATCCCCCTGATGAGACAGGTGGATTGCAAGGAGGAAGATTTAGGGGGAGGAAGCCAAGAAGATGAGAAAAGTCCATGTTAGCAGCACAGAGAGCCTCTGAGAGGTTAGCAGGGCTCTTGGAAAGCAAAGCCTCATCCAGGGTGGGTGGCTGAGGTGAAGAGGACTGAGGATCACCAGATGAGAGAGACAGGCTGCCAGGGAAGTCTGACAAAAAGCTGTCCACCTCTACTTTGGGTAGTTTCTCAGGCAAATATGAGGTAGATCCAAGCTGATACTTTGGAGGAGGTTGCGGTGGGGAGGAGATGGGAGAAGACTCCAGAGGATAGCTCATTCCCATTGGAAGAGAATTAGGAACCAAAGAATGGGGCATCCCTGAGCTTGGCATGGTTTGGAGATGTGTGCTGTACATGCCCACGGGCAGCATGCCAGGGAAGCTCTTACCACCCATCATGTCTCTGGATGCCATACACAGGACAGGACTCAGCTCTTCCTTCACTGCCACAGAGGAGCTGCAGCTGAGCAGACCCAACATGTCCACTGGCTCCGTCTTAATCTTCAGCAGTTCCTGGGAGTGGCTTTTCTTCATGTGCCTGGTCAGGTGGTCTTTCCTGCCAAACCTCTGAGCACAGTATTGGCACAAGAAGTCCTTCCGCCCCGTGTGCACTACCAGGTGTCTCCGCACGTCCTTCCGGGTGTAGAAGCGCCGATCGCAGTGGTCACACGGATGCTTCTTTTCCTTTGCCCCGCCAGAAGCCCGCCTGGAATGAGCTTTGAGGTGCTCCAGCAGGACCTGGGTGCTCTCAAAGGTCTGGAGGCACACCTTGCAGCTGAGGTCACCGCTGGCAGCCGCGTGCATGGCCAGGTGTCGCCTGAAGCCCAGTTTGGTGTTGTAGTTCTTGCCGCACTCGGGACAGTGCAGGGCCTCCTTGTTGGGATCGTGGGTCTGCAGGTGGTTCCGCAGGTGATCCTTCCGGTGAAACATCTTCTCGCAGTACATGCACTGGTGAGGCTTCTGAGCAGAGTGTGTGGCCATATGCCTTAGGGGAGAAAAGCAGGAAAGGTCAGACAAACATCCAGCCCCTGAGGGAACACATGCTAGTTTTCCAAAATCTTCCTTGTGCCCTACACCTTATGCCACAAAAATCCCAGATGGCATTTTACCTCCACTAAACAAGGAGTACCATGCTTCAGGCAAAACCTGCAGTCTGTCCCAGCGGCTTTCTCTTCTCAGCTCCTGCTCTCTGCTGAGGCTGCCAAAGGGAAACTGGCAAAGAAAACCTCCCTAGTTCCTGACACTACGTGAGAAAACTTCAGTTCATCAGCAGGGTCAGGCTGTGCCCAAGTCTGCTGACAGCCACTGTGGTCTGATTTCACCTAGGTATCTCACACTCTCCCACAACGTGGCCCTTCTGATTTCAACTTCTCAGCCAACACTGTTTAATTATTTTGTGTTGTACTCCACTACATAAATGGGAACTCTACTTCTCCATACTGGAGCAACAGCTGCCATGGAATTATCCCTGTAGTTAGAGGCAGGACTTATGAATGCAAACATTACTCTTGCTTTTCATTTTGTTTTTTAATCTGTGAGCTTCACTTTCTGTTTCTATTTCCTCCCCAGTGAAACAGAAAACAGACTGAACTCAGGATACGGCTTTAGCTGAAGTTCTCTGGAAGGCGTCTAGAGAGATGCCAAGTATGGTAATGTCTGGGACTCAACTGCTTTGCAAGGTAAAAGGGCATTTCCCCTCCTCCAACTTCTCAGAAATTCAAGCAAAGACACATGAGGGAGGGGGTTTCCCCTCTCTCCTGGCACTGCTGGGCAGAGACACTTGCAGATACCTACCTATAGAGCTTGTACTTGGAAGCAAAGGCCTTGCCACAGTGCAGCTGGGGGCAGTTGTAGGGCCTCTGCTCCGAATGGGAAAGTGTGTGAGTTCTCAGCTTGTCCACGTGAGGGAAGGAGGGCTCTGATAGTTCACACTGGCATTTTCCCTGACTTTCGGTCTCTTCACCTCTTGGTCTGGGGACTAATTTCCAGCCTGTCTCTTCCTCCTCCTGCTTTGCATCTTGAATCCAGTTGGGAACACTGGGAAAAAATGCCGTCATGGCAGGTCTAGTAGAACATGGCTATGTCAAGCAGAACTCGAGCCTGTGGGCGTCTCGCTGTGATCTTGTCCTGGTTTTCTGTTGGAGCCCCCTGTGACCAAACTGCTTTAATAGCAAAACTTCTTCATCTGAAATCACAGAAGGCTGCTGTTAAGACTCTGCATCCTTCACCCATGCACACAATGAACATGAGAAGATGCGTGCTCCCAGACATGGGGAATTCCAATCTCCAACTCCAGCCAACAATGTTGTCCTGTTTTTTCCCCCTTAACCTGTTACCTGAATAAAATTATGTTAAACTTCTTCTGAATTGCATCTTTTGCAACTATTAAGAGCCAGTGTTACCTGTTGGGTGTATTTTCTCCTGAAATATCATAGAGAGGTATCTATTTGTAGCTCTAAATACTTTTCCCTGTGTGTTTTGCAGATCACTTCTAATCCCATTTTTTCACATTCTCACTTGCTCTTGGTCTCTGCTTACATGGAATTCCCTGCCAGAGATTCTCAGAGAAACCAAGGTTCTTTTGTATTTTCTTTTCCCATCCTTTCTACTACCAACCTGGTGCAACGGGCAAAACCATCTCCAAAGCAAACCAATCTGAACCCCCACATGTGGCTGAACAGGGCTGAGGAAGAAAACTCACAATTATCATCAACATCACACTTTTTTCTGGAAGGCAACGGATGCTGCTCCTCCTCAGGGTGGGATTACTCATTGTATTTTCACTTTTCGATTGTGAGGCAGATTCTGCCTCTCTGGATTAGCAAGTTTTCTACTGTAATGAGCAATTTTTAACTTTTTTTTTTTTTTTTTTTACACTCTCACCCATTAATAATGGAAGCTCAAACTGTTTCCTGTTCAACAAAATACACCTCCTATAAGCTCTTCTGGCTTTCATGCTGACGAGGTTCTATGTTAATCTCTCTCAGCAGGTTGTTCTTGAGTTGTGTGTTGGAGCAATAAAACGTTTTCATAGAGTTCTACCACCAGCTTGACTGGTAAACAGTCAGCTGAAATAAAAACCGATCTCTTTCACTCAATTTGGCTGCCTGAGAAACTCTTCTTAAAATAGCATCAAACCCTCAAGCTCTTTCTCACTCCATGATTGCTTCAGAGGAGGAACTTCCTGCTGCACATCAACATGAGTGTGAGTTGTGGGCAGGATGTGCAACTGCGAGGGAACAAAACCAACCCCCAAGACAGTGCTCAAGGAACGTTACGAAGAGCTGAAACAACAATTACTGTGACTATACCATCACCCCCAATACCATGGATGGTCCCCTCAGGGTGGAAAACACTTGGAAACACGATCACTCCAAGCAAACATGTCACTGTGAGCTTTGCGAATGCCTGTTAAGAACATAACTTGGTTGTGTGCAGGCTGAATCTACACGGTGAGAGCAGAACAATACAGGACCAGAACTGCTGAGGTGCCACTTTGGGACAAACCAGCGTGATGTGACAGCTGCTCTGACCCCTCAGGGTGCAGGAGGCCTGTGGATCAGAGCAATCTGTCGTTCTGGGTGCTACAAGCATGAATATTTCACTTCTCTATGAAATACGTCCCAGAAAAGATGAGTGTTCTCTACCTCTTGCTCCAGAGCTGTGCAGGTGTCCCGGGAGTCTCCACCACTTTCACCAGGGAACAGCTCCTTTCCCTCCGAAAAAGCCCGGCCATCTGGGCCAGTTTCAAAGCTACCTGGAAGAAAATAAGAGTTTGAATTTTGACGTCTTTAATAGCAAGGTGCATAAACGATCACACTGGAATAGGGAATTGAGAGGTGCTGTTGCAACCGCCTTGCAAGCGGCGGAGGTGCCGGGGGGTGGCCGCGAGTTGCTCTCCGGACACCTCGCTCCTCCCTCCGGCACCTCCACCGTTTACCTCGGCAGCCAACCCGGAGACCGCCACCCGCGGGAGCGCTCCGTGGATAATGCGGCCCCGGTGGAGCGGGATCACACATCCCACCCCCGCCCCGCAGCCCTCAAGGGAGGGAGGCGGGCCCGGCCTCCGCCCCCCCCCCCTCCGCCCCGCATCCTCCTCCTCCTCCTCCTCACACGCCCCCCTGTCCCCTGAGGGGACCCCGCCACCGAGGGGAGGGTACAGCCGTGCCACCGCCCCTCCCTGCGGTGCCGCCCCCTTCGCTCGCCCCCTCGCGCTCACCCCGTTCCCCCGGGCCCCGCCAAGCGCGGCTCCGGTCCCGGCCCCGGCGGCGCCATTGCGCGGGGCCTTGTGGGAGTGACGTCACACCTCGGCGGTGGCCGCCAGAGCGGCGCGCCGCGGGGCATGACGGGATGGTGGCGCCGGGTTTTGGCCGCCGCCGAGCCGCGATGGCCGCGCCGCCGGTCCCGCGGCTCCTCGTCCTTCTCCTGCTCCTCCCGGTGATGGCGGCGGGAAGCGGCGCGCCGCCCGTCTGGGACGAGGCCGGTTACCTGCTCTACTGTCCCTGCATGGGTGAGGCTCTCCCGGTGCGGGCCCCCTGTGCGTGCCCCGGTTGCATCCCCGGGCGCACGTCCCGGCGCGGTTCCCGCTGCCGACCCTGCGGCAGACACGGTTTCATCCCCCGGCGCGGTGCGCGGTCCGTCCCCCGCTGCATCTCCCGTTCTGTCCCCCGCTGCATCCCCCGGTCCGTCCCCCGCTGCATCCCCCGGTCCGTGCCCGGTCGATGGCGGGCGCGGTCCCCACCTGAGCCCCGTCTCTCGCAGGCCGCTTCGGTAACCAAGCCGAGCACTTCCTGGGAGCCCTGGCCTTCGCCCGCGCCCTCAACCGCACCCTGGCCGTGCCGCCCTGGATCGAGTACCGGCACCACCGCCCGCCCTACACCAACGTGAGCCCCCGGCGGCCGCGGGGAGGGAGCGGGGGAGCGGCGGGCAGGCCTGGGATCTCTCCGGGGACGAGCTGCGGGCCCGGGTAAGGGGACTCACGGGCTCTGTGCCCCCTACAGCTGCACGTCCCCTACTCGGAGCACTTCAGGCTGGAGCCGCTCCGGCGGTACCACCGCGTGATCAGCCTGGAGCAATTCATGGAGCGTCTGGCGCCCCGGCACTGGCCGCCCGGCAGGAGAGTGGCTTATTGCTTCGAGGCTGCTGCCCAGAGGAGCGCCGACAAAAGCACCTGTCCCATGAAGGTGAGTTCCTCCTCAGCCCCGCGGGCACGGCTTAATTCCAAAGGGTGCGACTGACTCATTCAGGTCGCCACTGATTTGCAAATTTAGGAGTTACCCACCGCAAATCGGTCTGTGTGGCGTTGCTTTCACCACTTGTGGAGTGGCCTGCTGTGCCTTCATCGGTTTTCTTTGTCTACAAGTGCTTGGGGATTGGGCATACAGTTTGTGCAAGGTTTTATCACTTCGGATTTAATTGTGACTGTAGTTTATCTCCTGCTCTCTGTTTCCCAGCTTGTGGTAGTTTTTCAGCTGACGTTAAAGCAACCTCTCTTAACTACAAGTTTGAAAGCTGTGGTGTCCTTGTTCTTTAGGACAACCTTTGCAACCTTCTCAGTGAATTTCCCTTAATGTATTTCACTGTCTCCTTCCTGTGGAGCTGGTGGGTCAAGCAGGCTGTTGTATTCCAGCTGCCTCCCTCCTGGAACAGACTTCTGCTTTGCACTCCAGGATCTTGCTAGATCCATCTTTCAGGCTCAGTGTATGCTCTGAATGAACACTTGTCTTTTCTCTGCAGGATGGAAATCCATTTGGTCCCTTCTGGGATCAGTTCCAAGTCGATTTTGATAAGTCTGAGCTCTTCAAGGGAATTTCCTTCAGTCCTGCATACAAGGACCATTGGATCCAAAGGTAGGAAGAAGATGGAAAAGTACTGGCAGGTCACTGTGTGCATTTAGAATCACTCATGAAAGCAGCTGCGACAGTGTATTGTGACTTTACATTTTGGGGGAGAGATTGAAGTGGTTAGTAATATAATTAAAAATATTAATGCTTTTGCCATTAAATATTTGCTGAGCACTTCCTGTGGGCATTATTTTAGGTATGAACTCTGTTAGGCTGATTGACTTCTGAGCCAGAAATATTTAATTGCAGCGTTTATTGACTAAATATGTAATTAATTTTCAAAAATAATTTGGTTCCTGGTTGGTGATTATGAGCTGTGTTTCGCTGCTTACCTTGTGTTTTCAGAGCTATGAGGGACTTTGGTGGTTATCAGTAAGTCTGGGTGACAGAATTGCTTTAGTCTGAGGTGAAAATGTAACATCCCATTGCTTGGTAGCTCCTCACTGCACATTTGAGGTTTTTCTCTTTTTGTCTGTCAAATAAAAGGTCTGAGGTTAAACACAGTCCTTGAGATTCCTTCAGTTCAGATGGCAAAACAGCTAAAATTACCTGAATTCGGAGCCATAAATGCTGCATATTTTGGGGTGTTCCACTCTAACCTTCACAGCAGCCTTTGTGCAGGTTAGGTCACATTTCAGACTGCTGGGGTTTGGTTTTCCATAGGTTTCCACCCTCTGAGCACCCTGTCCTTGCCTTACCTGGAGCTCCAGCCCAGTTTCCTGTCCTGGAGGAGCACCGGCCCCTGCAGAAGTACATGGAGTGGTCGGATGCACTGGTGAAGAAGGGAGAAGCCCACATCCAGTCCCTGCTGGTCCGGCCCTACGTCGGCATTCACCTGAGGATCGGCTCGGACTGGGTACGGCAGCAGCTCTGGGCTGGGGACAGGTGGGATGTGGACAAAGCTGCTCAGAAAGGAGCTGTGCTGGCACAGCCACCTGATTCCTGCTGGCATCCAGGAGCTCTCTGTGTGTTAGCAGTGCTGCTGGAATTCTTTCAGACAGGCAGAGGTGGGGCACGTGGTGGTGTTTTCTCACTCAAATGTAGTGCTTTGAAAATGGAAAAAGGGTTGTGGCCAGGTGGGGTTCAGCCTCTTCTCCCAGTGACAGGACAAAGGGAAATGGCCTCAGGTTGCACCAGAAGAGGTTCAGATTGGATATTAGGGAAAAACTCTTCACTGAAACAGTGATTGAGCACTGGCCCAGCCTGCCCAGGGCTGTGGTGGAATTGTCATTCCTGGAAGCGTCCAGAACACAAGCGGATGTGGCACTTTCTGATGAGGTTTAGTGGACATGGGGTATCTGTTCAAAGATTGGACTTGATCATCTCAGAGGTCTTCACCTTTGATGATCCTGTGATTCTTTTTTCCTCTTCTGATAGAAAAATGCCTGCAACATGCTGAAGGATGGGACGGCCGGGCCCCACTTCATGGCTTCACCACAGTGTGTGGGCTATGACCGGAGCGCTGCGGTGCCTCTCACCATGGACATGTGCCTGCCAGACCTCAGGGAGATCAAACGGGCTCTCAAGCTCTGGGTGGCAAAGATTGAAGCTAAATCTGTTTATATCGCTACCGATTCCGAGCCCTACACAACAGAAATACAGCAGTTCTTCCAGGAAAAGGTGAGGCTTCCAGAAACCTCTTCTGGCAGGAGTGCTTGGATAAAAACCTTCCTTGGACTCCAGCCCGAGGCTGTCATGGACAGCGGGCAGGCAGTTGTGGAATAGGTTATTGACAGCCAAATATTGGCATCTCAAAGTGAATTTGGCTCATAGCAATAAAAATTACCCTGTAAAATGTTGGTTTTTTTTTTCTGGGAGCTTGAAGAGCATTATCTGGCATGGTAGTAAATATTTCCATGAAAAGGGTTTAAATTAAATAAATGTAAGTGATTTTCAGAAATGCTCTGACATTGATCTAATCATAAATGAGTTATAGGGCAGAGAAAGGCAAAACTCACTTTCTTTCTGTTGTGTATTCCATTTCTAATATTATGCCAAGATATTGGATTGTGATAATAGCTGCCTGGATTCATCTGCTCTCCTCATTTCTCTGCAGCTCAAGGTTGTCAGCTTGCAGCCAGAAGTGCCTCAGATTGATCTGTACATCCTTGGCCAGTCCGACCACTTCATCGGGAATTGTGTCTCTTCCTTCACTGCCTTTGTGAAAAGAGAGCGCGATGTCCATGGGAAACCCTCCTCGTTTTTTGGCATGGACCACCCACCGAGGCTGCGGGATGAGTTCTGACCAAAGGAGGAAGAGGCTCCTTGGTTCCAAGGCTCTGGGCTGGGTCCCTTGGTGCTGCAGCATTCCCTGTGGGCAGTCATTGCTGGGCTGTGGGAGAGCTCCTGCCCTCCAATGCTCCTCACAATCCCTTCCAGACTGTTCTGTCTGACCTCTCCTGTGTTTCCAGTGAGCTCAGATAGAAATTTAAATCATGTAGTTTATGGGAAACTATAAACTATATGTCGTTTTCTAAGGTGTAGGTTTTGTAGCTCTCCATTCTCACGTGGGATTCACCAGCAATCATGATGAAGCAGCTGCTCAGATTCCCTCCTCTTTTCTTTCTCTGTTAATTCTTAAGTCTCACCTGGAGATGTTTTGTTCATGTCCAAAACTGACCATAATTGGTTCTTTTTGACAGTAAAACTTCTGTCAGGCATATCCGGTTCTCTGGAAGGGGCATGCAAGGTGAAGCTCAGGACTGAAAAAGCTCTTGAGTTTTACAAAGGACCACTGTTGTCTTACCAGACCTGTGTCACCTCAGTGCCTCAGTGTCCCTTCTCCTGTCCAAAGAGACTCCATACCCAGTGCTGTGGGGCCCTGGATCTCTGGTGGTGCTGGAGGAGTGCAGTGGGACACAATGTGACATGGCAGCTGCCTGTTCAGCCTCTCTGCAGCAGCCTGGGGCAAGGTGTGTGCAGGGACATTGGAGGAGATCTGTCACAGCCAGTCCAGAACTGGGGATTGAGGGCTCGTAGCTTTGTAGCTGTTGATGTCAGTGGGGTCTGTGGTAGAAGAGAAACTTTGAGCCAAGGTTATTGAAATAGCTGTAGTGGGGTTGGGTATGTCATACCTGGGTCTATGGTATTGTTTTGTTTTTGTACTTTATAATATAATCCCTCTGAGAGCATTACCCTTGTCTGGGGCAGTTTCCCATGGAGGTAACTCTGGAAAATTATTCATTAATGGGGAAGCAAGAGCTCAAACCCCTCTGTTTGGCCTGGTACGGTTTGATGCTGGTAACACTGATAATCCCAACGTGCTGAGACTCAACTTGACAAATGCCTTTTTGTACTTCTGTGACTCCATTTTCTGGTCCAAAGACTGAATACAGAAGGGTTCATTTTTCAAAAATGTCACTTGGGTGAGTCTGTGGTACCAGAGCTGCTGCCTCCAGTGCACTGCTGCAGTCTAGGCAAAGCTGTTATGAGTGGTTAACTCCAAATGTCTCTTTTTATGGTGGTCATTTCCTCCTTGAAATGTTTATGAGCTTTGAAGGAATTTAAAGGCTCAAGGGAGTGAGCAAAAGGGGCTAAATGAGAAGGTCCCCCAGGTGTCAGAGTGGCAAAAATTCATCTCTTGTTTCCTCAGGGCTAGCTTCAAAAATCATGGGGTTCGGGGGAAAATAATCAGATTTGGCACCTTTGGGAGCTGGGCTTTTGAAGACTTTGAACCTCCTTGTTTCATACAGTTTACTGATCTTGGGTGATGCCCTTGGGGCTGCCTTGCCTTGCTGTGGAGCAGGGGGAGCCTTTCCCCACACTGTTGGGAAGACAAAGTATTAAAACAAAATGTTGGGGTGGCATGTTTTTTGTTTTGTTTTTTTTTTAAAGGTATTTTTTGTACTAATAAAAACTTGATTTTGTATTCACTCGTAGTGCACCAGCATTCCTTCCTCCATTGCAGGAGTCTCTGGTACCAGAGCTGCAGCCTCCACTGCACTGCTGCAGTCCAGGCAGCTCTGGTTAAGGGGCTTTAACTCCTAAATGTCGTTTCTTCATAGTGGTCCTTTTCTCCTTGGAGATATTCCCCAGCTTTGGAGGATTTTAAAGCCCCCAGCCTGAGTGCGGCAGAGCGGCGGGGCAAGACCTGGCACTTTCGGGTTTGGCGGCGTGCGGGATGCCCGCGGCGGGGCCCCTTTGTCCCGGCTCCATGCGGGAGCGGCGGCCGGGGCGGGCGCGCCCGTTGCCAGGGAAGCGCGTCACGGGCGGGCGGAGCGGCCGCGCCGCTTCCGGGGCCGCGGGAGGAGCGGCCGAGCGGCTCCATGGTGACGGCGCAGGTGAGTCCGGCCCGGCCCCGCACCCCGCC
>VZTR01033232.1:81285-94277 GCA_013400775.1 Chaetops frenatus | reverse complement strand
CCGGACCGCGGTGCGGCCGCCGGGACAGCGAGCGCGGGAGGCGGCAGGACCCGCCCGCGGCCGGGCTGCGGGGGCGATGCCGCGGCTGGGTGGCCTCGTTCGGGTGGGTGTCCCCCGCTCCCGGTGCTTCTCCCCCACGGTTCTTCCCCCTCTCCACGGGTGCTCCCCGCTGTCCCCGGGCCCCTTTCCCTGCAGCGCCCGGTGTCGCAGCCGCGAGGGCGGTGGGTGATGCTGGGGTGAATCCGGGAACGAGCCCGCGGTCCCTGCTCCCCGGGAGAGGGAACACCCGTGGGGTGCCGTGCTGAGGCGACAGCGGGGACGGAGGTGACCACAGGTGACTCCAGACACCGAATGAAATCAGGGCACACCGTGGCACAGGTGGCACCGCCGGCCCGGCTCCAGCGGCAGCACCGGGATGTCCTGCCCGGCCTGCGGAGCGTTTGGCAGGGAGGCGAGAGAACAGCAGCACAAAGGGTGGTTTGGCTTGGGAAGGAGGGAAAGACACAATTCAACCGTGACATTACAAAACCACAAATATTTGAAAGATTTGAATGGCGAGAAGCAATGGAATGTTTTGAGTGGTACCTTGGGATGTGCAGGGATGCAAGGGAAGGGTTTGGGTCAGGGTTTTTTGGTTAGGTTAGGTTTCCAAGAAAATCTTTCAGAGTTGTTTAAGTTTAAGGCAGGAAGCAGAGCGGCCTCAGGGCATCGCCTGTCAGGGCAGGTGGCTGAGGTGAGCACAATGCCTGGGGCACAGTTGTCCAAGACAGCACCTCCCAACCCTGGAATTTTCTGAGGAAAAATGGTTGCCCTAGCTTGTATTCAGGTTGTGGCATTGCTGACTTTTTCAGGCACAACCTGAAATAAGTGTTGACTGAAATAAATAAAAATGCTTCAATTTCTGCCCATCCTTCCCTCTTGGTCACCAGGAGCGCATTTGCAAGTGCATCCATCTCAACCTTGACTTGTAAGGACCTGGCCCAAGTCACTTTAGGCTGAACTAATTTCATGAAAAAATTCCCATCTTTGATGGAGAAGAGTGGATGGCACAGCAGCATTCCCAGCCTTCTGGCCATTCATGCCCAGCCACTCTGGCAGCTCAAACATTGCCATGGGGTTTCTGGGGAATACAAACACTGCCAACTAATTGGTTTTATTTTCCAGTTACACACTTGGATAAATCTGAGAAGAGCCATAATTTGTTATGCTTCCAGTAAACTTCACTGCAGCAGCTAAAATAATTGGAGATGATTCGTGATGGGTTGTTATGAAAATAGCCCAAATCAGGGGTAAAATCAGTTGTTTGTGACTATAAAAAGAGACTTGCCAGTGAAGTGGGGAAAGGTGTTAAAAACCGATGGTGAGGAGATACACCCAGAGGAGCAGCAAATGTGCAATGTAATTTTTATTCAAGGTGTACCTCTGGCAAGACTAACTGAACTCTGATCATTTAATATTTGTCATAGTTGCTTACAAAACTGGCACTTCTCATCAGAACAGTATTTTAGATATTCAATATATAAAATAAATCCACGCTCTCCTTGTCAGAACTTGTGCCTAATTCAAATATTTGCCAGAGTGAACATGCAGATACGTGACACAGTGGTTGTCATGTGACCTTGTCAGAAAATTGTCTCTTGTGAACTTGAATTACAGGAATGTCTCTGGGAGCTGTGGAAGGAGAAGCGTGTGCTAATGTATACAACTCCTCAGGATGAGAAGAGGGAGAGTTCTTTGTGATTCTGCCAAGATTTGTCCTCATTTCACTTATTCTTACTGTGTTTGTGCTCCAGAATTCATGTTTGCTGTGGGTTAGGCAGGAAGGTCACCTTTATCTGGAGCTGTCAGTTAGGAGGGAAATGGTTTTATTCAGTAGCTATCCAAAATTCCTGTAACAGTTTGAACTCACTGTGCAGAGTGTAGAGTGAATTCTGAATGAGTGTCCAGTTCAGTGCTTTTGTGGGAAGAATGAGAAGCAAAGAGTTTTCCCCCACAGACCCAAAGAAATTCCCAAGGTCACATTGAGGTTTCTGTGCAATTCCTAACCGTGTTTATCTGTTACTTCTGGTTTACTTTTTGGCAAGCTGACTGTCTGTATATTGGGCTAGAATTGTGTTTCCTTTCCCATCCACTAGCTCTGGCCCTGAAGTTCTCTACCAGCTTGTTGGAGAAGCTCTCCTGAGATGTGCAATTATTGAGGAAAAAACAATTAGACAAAAATCCCTGCTGATCCAGCCAGGAAGGGAACAGTGAACACCTCCCAAGGAGGCCACACCTGAACCTGTGCCAGCACTACCTGGGGTTCCCTGTGTGTATTAATTTTACACTTAGTTCCAGTTGGCAGAAGGACCTCAGGGCTCTTCTTGGAAGATATTTTGGCAATAAAAAGGGTTATTAGAAATGCATGGCATTCCCCAAGCTGTGCCACTGAGATCTGCTGTGTGAGGTTTAAGCAGTTACTGCTGTAGCAGTTTAGGAACCACTGGCTTTTTGCTCCATTTTCAACAGCAGCTCATCTTGCTGATGACTGGAGGATGCACCAGTGTGTCCTTCTGTCTATCCAGAGTCATGAATGACTTGGATCTGTGATCTGGGTTTATGCAGTGTGCGTTTAGGTTGATGGTGAGTCCTGTAAACCTGATGCAGTTGGAACACCAGAGCAGGGGGTATGTCAGTAGGTCAGTATAGCTGAGCAGGGCTGGCTTTTGTGGGGAATCCTGATAAAAGTATATTGCCAAAAGAAAAGATAGTAGCTGATTTGTGCTCCAGAGAGAGCAAGATTTTCAAGATGGGAGATTTAAAACAAAAGGCCTGACTGCAAAGAAAATGAATGGCAAAGTATTCTTTTTATAAACAGTTTTAAAAGGTTTATTATTATTTTCATGGGTCAAGAAAAGGATCTTCACAGTAAAAAAGTGATTTGATGATGAGTTTTTGCAGCAGAGCTTGTAAAAATGATACCATTTGATGCACAGCCTTTGCTAAAATAATTCTGTCTCAGTTCAGGCCTTTACAAGGTTTTAATTTTCTACATTATTTTAGTTCTTCAAAATCCCTTGCAACTTGATGAATGCAAAATGCTGCTCAAACCGATGAGGCGAATCTTTGGCTTTGTGAAAAGCTGTCCCCTGCAGAAAACTGCCTTCAGAGGTTCCTGCTTTGTTTTTTGTTTCAGGTTTGTAGCACGGGATCATCCATCGACAGGACCACTGCAGCCGCAGCCCCGCCGTCATGTCCAAGTCAAAGAGCTCCGAGTCCGTGCGGGTGGTCGTGCGCTGCCGGCCCATGAACAGCAAAGAGAAAACCGCTTCCTATGAAAAAGTTGTCAATGTGGACGTCAAGCTAGGGCAGGTCTCAGTGAAGAATCCCCGGGGATCATCTCATGAACTGCCTAAAACTTTCACTTTTGATGCTGTGTACGACTGGAATTCAAAACAGGTCGAACTCTACGATGAGACCTTCAGGCCTCTCGTGGACTCAGTTCTGCAAGGGTTTAACGGGACAATCTTTGCTTATGGGCAGACTGGGACAGGGAAAACATACACTATGGAAGGGGTGCGTGGTGATCCTGAAAAGAGAGGGGTCATCCCCAATTCGTTCGAGCACATCTTCACCCACATCTCTAGATCTCAAAATCAGCAATACTTAGTTAGAGCGTCTTATTTAGAAATATACCAAGAAGAAATCAGAGACTTATTATCAAAGGATCAGTCCAAGCGGTTGGAGTTGAAAGAGAGACCAGACACAGGGGTTTTTGTTAAGGATTTGACCACCATTGTTACAAAAAGTGTCAAAGAGATAGAGCACATAATGAATTTGGGGAACCAGAACCGCTCTGTTGGTGCCACCAACATGAACGAGCACAGCTCTCGATCTCACGCCATTTTCCAGATCACTATCGAGTGCAGCGAGTTGGGACTGGATGGAGAGAACCACATCCGTGTTGGGAAGCTCAACCTGGTCGACCTGGCAGGCAGCGAGCGGCAAGCAAAGACTGGAGCACAGGGGGAAAGGCTGAAGGAAGCCACCAAAATCAATCTCTCCCTCTCAGCTTTGGGCAACGTTATCTCTGCCCTGGTAGATGGCAAAAGCACGCACATTCCGTACCGGGACTCCAAGCTGACCAGGCTACTTCAGGACTCGTTAGGTGGCAATGCCAAAACTGTGATGGTGGCCAATATAGGCCCTGCCTCTTACAATGTAGAGGAGACACTGACCACGCTGAGATATGCCAACCGTGCCAAAAACATCAAGAACAAGCCACAGGTGAACGAGGATCCTAAGGAGGCTCTGCTGCGGGAATTCCAGGAAGAGATTGCCCGACTGAAGGCACAGTTGGAAAAACGGTCTATTGGCAAAAGAAAGAGGAGGGAAAGGAGGAGGGAGGGTGGGGAAGAGGAGGAGGACACTGAAGAGGGTGAGGATGAAGGAGATGACAAAGATGACTACTGGAGGGAGCAACAAGAAAAGCTGGAGATTGAGAAGAAAGCTATAGTCGAGGATCACAGCTTGGTAGCAGAAGAAAAGATGAGGCTGCTGAAGGAGAAGGAGAAGAAAATGGAGGACCTGAAGCGAGAGAAAGAAGCAACAGAGATGCTGAGTGCTAAAATCAAGGTAGAGTTCTTCCTTGTCATACTCTTTGAAAGCAGTTTTTTTAGGCTGTGGGGGAAATAAAGGGTTTCCTAATTTGGAAAGATACTTCACAGGAAGTTTCCAGGATAGTGATTTGTGTTTAGGTTGGAAGATGTTAAAATAAACTATTTCTAGCCAGAAGTTGAAATTTCCACCATTAATTACATATTTCAATATTCAGGAGTTGTTTCATTGTTGTTACATGCTGATCTTTAGCAATTGGCACAATTAAAGGCAATGCATCTTTTCACAAGCTGTGGCACTAAAAATGTTTCATTGTGTCACAGGTTATTAACAAGTTCTTTACAGGGGAGCACACATATTGGTTCCCCAGCTTCATCACACATTGCAGTGGTGCCTTATTCTAAGCCAGTTACTGTTGCATTAATCCCACAGTTTTATAGGAATTTTAAGAAATAGTGATTCTTGTAGCAGCTGCCTTGAAAGAGAAGGTTAAATAAGGGAGGTGCCTTGGAGAATTTGTATCCATAGGAGAGAAGGTTACCTTCTGTGGTCACTGAGAGGAGCTTCTGACCCCGTTTTTTCCTTTCAGACAATGGAAAGCAAGCTGCTGGTGGGAGGGAAAAATATTGTGGATCACACAAATGAACAGCAAAAAATCCTGGAGCAGAAACGACAAGAAATTGCAGAACAGGTATGAGGAATGACATTTGTTATTTTGTATAAAAAACCTTGTGGGACTTTTGTAAAACATTGTGTCGGGGAAATAACTAGAAAGTTTTCTCAGGTTTAACCCTAATATTGGTTTAACGTCAATCATTTATTCAAAAGAAGGGGGAAGGGCTTGTGTCATATTTGTCATTATTTGAAATATGTAAAGAAGGTTTATAATAGTTTTCTTCTAGCTCTTCGTGGTAAGATTTACCTCCTATTTTGATTGGAGCTGTTTGTAAGTGAAGAAATATTTGTAAGACCTCTAAGTGTACCAGTTCAGCCTTAAGCTGAAGGGAGGGGTCTTTACTCTGTGCTAAAAGTTTATTTTCTGTTATGCAAATTCTGTTGATGATTCTTAAATACAATAACCAGTACAAACTGATAAAAAGGAAAGAAAAAAAAAATCTAAAAATTACGTTTGAGTCCTTTAGTTGAAGCTTGAGCCTTGTTCACACTATCTGATTTCAACTGCTTCAAAGATTGATGTTTTTTGTTAAGCTTCTGGTATTTCTATGGCAAGAGATAGGAAGAACTGGAAGGCAGAGAAGGAAAGCCATCCTGAGCATTGGTATCACGTGTGTCAGCTGGTGGTGACAAGGTGATTGTGGTGTTTCATGCCATATTGTCACATCCTTCAGAAACGTCGGGAGCGAGAAATCCAGCAGCAGATGGAAAGTCGGGACGAGGAAACACTGGAGCTGAAGGAGACCTATAGTTCTCTTCAGCAAGAGGTGGACATAAAGACCAAAAAACTCAAAAAGGTAAAAAAGAAAATGATTCCCTGTCTGCCAGGCTGGGAATAAAATCAACTTGTGTGTGAAAGTGAGAGGAGCATTGGCAAGTGACGGATTTTGGCTCTCGTTGTGTGCTCCAGTTATTTTCCAAGCTGCAAGCTGTGAAGGCAGAGATCCATGATCTCCAAGAAGAGCACATCAAGGGGCGCCAGGAAATGGAACAGACCCAGAATGAACTCACCAGGGAACTAAAGCTAAAGTAAGTCCCATCACACCACTGCCAGCTATTAACTGTAACAGAGAGGGTTTCTCAGGGCAGGGAGTGGAGGGACTGCCTTGCACATACTTGTGGAATAAGATCTGAACATGAGAAAACTAAATCACTCCTCCTTTTCCAGGGTTGTATTACATTAGTGGGAGAGGAGCAGTGAGGAAAGTAATTGCTAATCATGTTTCTTGTATATTTCTCATTTTTGTGGTTGCATGTAGGCACCTGATTATTGAAAACTTTATTCCCTTGGAAGAAAAGAATAAGATAATGAACAGATCATTCCTTGATGAAGAGGAAGACAACTGGAAACTACATCCCATAACCCGTCTGGAGTGAGTGTACTTCTGCTCTTGGGTTGGAATTACAGGTCACAGGAAACCCTCTAGCTGTCAAGAACAAAGGAGGGATTGAACTGGGGATTTAAACTGGCTCTCCATAGTTCACAGCTTCTTGATGCATAATAAAATAAAATAAAATAAAATGAAACAATTTATTCCTTGTAATATGTGCTATAAAATAGAAATGTACAGTTAGGAGAATTCTTGGGAGATTATGGTTTTTCTAATAGGCAAACCCAATAATTATATGTAAAATAGATGTAATAGTGCATTCACCCTTAAAATAGCAGTGCATTCCTATCATATTTCTTCCCTGCTCCTACAAATGCAGCCTGGGTGGTTTCTGCTATGTTGAAACAGATTTCTGCATGGAATTTGCAGATGTTGTAGCTCATAAACTCCAAGAGGAGCCTTTGGTTTTAGGGTGTAACAGACTGAGTCTCTGTTTTCCTCTAGTAACCAGCAGATGATGAAAAGACCGGTATCTGCTGTGGGGTACAAAAGGCCCCTAAGCCAACACGCCAGGACGTCCATGATGAGTCACACAGAGGCTCGGTACAGGGTAAGCCCAGACGTGGTTGAACCTTTGTCTCTCCACCCTTGTGATCAGGAGAATGTGAATTCCAGAGGGGATTGTGTGTTCTTCTTTGAGATGTAAATTTGTAGTATCCTGCATACATTTGTAAAGTACTTCAGATTAAGTTTCTGGAGGGAAAAGTAACAGTTTGTGTGAAAACATGGAGACTTTGACTGTGCTTTTCCTGTCTCAGGCAGAGAACATCGTGTTACTGGAACTGGACGCACCCAGCCGGACAACGAGGAACTACGAAGGTCCAGCCATTGCTCCCAAGGTCCAGGCAGCTCTGGAAGCAGCTCTGCAGGAAGAAGATGAGATTCAAGTGGACGCATCAACCTTTGAGAGCACTTCAAGTAAAAAATCAAAACCCAGGTAAGTTGGACCTTCCCTGAGCAGACTGGCCCACAGGAGAGGTGCAAGGTGCTGTTGGTCAGCACTTCTCATCAGTGAAATGAAGCTGAGCTTCAGAGTAAAGCAGAAAGAGAAAGGAACATAGAATGATAGAATCATTAAGGTTGAAAAAGACCTTTAAGATTTGAGTCCAACCTCCAACTGAATCCCACCATGTTATTAAACCTTATCTTGAAGTGCCATGTCCACTTATTTTTTGAACAGTTCAGGGGATGGAGATTCCACCCCTGTCCTGAGCAGACAGTGCCAGGGCTCAACCACTCTTGCAGTGAAGAATTTTTTCCTAGTACCCAGCCTGAACCTCCCTTTGTAGAAATTGAGGCTGTTTCACCTTGGCTTGTCACTTGTTACTTGGGAGAAGAGGCCAACCCTCACCTCACCACAACCTTCTTCCAGGGTGTAGGACACCAGACAGAATAAAAAGCTGAAACTGTTTACTAGAGAATAAGTCCAGTAAAAAAATCAGCTTTTTGAAGATTAATTTTGGAAAGTAACAGGTGACATTGTTAGAACTTTTCTTGTTTATATTTTAATTTTTGCTTCTTCAGACCAAAAACTGGAAGGAAATCGGTGGGATCCACATCAGGATCAGGCACTCCCAGTTCTCAGCTCTACCCACAATCACGAGGGCTGGTTCCAAAATAAAACCAGCAACTCCTCTCCAGGGAGGGAACAGCATTTACCTTCTGGGAGCAGAGACAAGGACAAACCTGCAGAGAGAGCTCCTGGCCAGCCTCCAGCCCCTTTCCCTGGAGATGGCCTTGTTGCTGTTTAACTGACTCGGGCCAGTCCAGGGGCACTGAGCCATGGGAAGATCTGTGCTTGCAATTCAGCATTTGGCCTCTGTGGGAAAAGGATTTTAGTTAGGAAATAAAAAATGCATGAGGTACGTTACAGTGTGTTAGGAGCAATGGGAAGCACGGGCATCACCTCACAGCATCACCGTCCTCCTCCTGCACCAGCCCTTCTGCTGCGTGGGGCTTTTTGGCTGTTGGGCACTAAGAAGACAGAGTTGAAAGTCATCTCAACAGAACCACCACTCTACAGCTCCACAGTGAGAGCCAAAAGAGGCTAAAAAGCAGAGGATCTGTTCAAACTCTACAAGGTGCGTGGTTCTTCCTCTTCCTGCTTGAGAGACTGGCATCATCACCTGGGGTTCAGGCATTGGTCTGAACAGGCAGGATGGCAGTGGCCAGCATGTCCTCACCACCAACACAGCTGTGCCTCCCCATAGGGCTGTAGGACAGAAAAGGGTCTTGGAAACAACTCTGTGGTCTCTAGAAAGGAAACAGTAGAATCTGAAGTCCTTTCTTTGTTTACAGGCATAAGTGAGAGCTCCTCTAAGCTGACCTACAGACCTCACCCCTACCAACACCTTGTCTGAGAACACCTCTGCATGCCAGTGTCAGCTCCACAGCTTTCCTCCTCTCTCTTGCCTCCATCTTTACCCCTGGCATTTAAAACCAGTGTCCATATGGCATCTTTAATGGCACATGGCCATTTTCTCATGCCTCCCACTGTTGATGGAAAACGTAGCATTAGTTCAGAGCTCTCCTTGCCAGGCTCAGACTCTCATCTGGTCAGAGCACTGGAACTGGGAGCTGCCTTTGAGTGCACTCCTGGGAGTTTGGTCCCTTCCCTTGGTGTCTAAGGAGGTTCAGCATTCAGTGCCTCTTGTGCCTCACCTGTTCCTTGTTGAGCAGCTTTCTCTCTGCACCTCCCAGCCCACTCAGACAGACCCTGCTGGGAGTGAAACCAACCTAACTGAGGCTGGTGATAGAATCTGGTGTTAATTCCAGGGGTTTTACTTTGAAAACAAGGGAGGAAGAACTCCTGCTTTTGACAGTCTCCTTGCAAAGCTGCCCTATGACTAAAGCAGGCTCGTGTAGCAGGGTAGAGGGAGGTGGAACTCCACGCTAAGGACAGAGTAAGGTGTCCCTGTCTAGTGTCCCACAGCTCATTTGTAAGTTTTAGTTCACTGTATATTGAGACTTGGGATGTTACTTTTTCTGGTTGCTCTTGGCTGTCATCCTGTGAACGTTTTTACCTGTTTCCCTCACTGATGACTCCCTCCAGACTGACACGTGTGAGTGTGTGAGGACTTGCCTCGTTGTAGGAATGCTCTGATGTGTGGACTCTGCCTTGTGCTCGTTAAGTGTCCACGGAGTGACTTCACCCAGGCTGGAGAACTCCTTTCTACTGACCCCCTGAGCAGGAGGAACCGAGTGCTCAGCACAGCTCACCTGTGCATCCTGCAGGCACGGTGCCCAGGTGAGCCAGGTGGGCCCCTCAAACACCAACTTGGCTGCTGCAATTCATGAACTGCTTTCCTGGGCCACAAGGTTGATATACGTATACACATATATGCACACAAATATATATATTAGCTTTGGTGGAGGAAGGAGGGATTTGCCTGTAATTGAGAAAGCAGGTACATGACCAATTTGTTTAAATCTGAACATGGAAACCCAGCATAATCTTAGTTTTTACAAAGCACTGTTTATATCTAGAGAGCCTTTTAACTGGCTTTTGTTGCATAGTATAACATCACCTTCTCTTCCCTCTCCTCCCTCTTTCTCTCTAGCACATAATCTTCTGTACTAGGACATTTTAAAAGATGATTGTATGGTTTAAATGCTCAGAGAATTGAAATTAAACAAGGGAGGGGGGAGGTTTAAAACCCTGAAATAGCAGCACAATATATAACCACGTCTATGTACATACCTATGTACACGTTTTCTGTGAATAATGCATACACAGGCACATCTGTGTCTGCACATGTGCACACTCTTCCTCAGTTGCTACTATTCCATAGGGAATTCTATTCTATATTAAACTCATATGCTGGAAACTGCCCTCGTGGCAGGGCTGGAACCGTGGAACTCTGCAGTGCAAACCTGTTTTCATGTTGATGAGCCCGTGTCAGAAAGGCTCTGCTTTTAACTCTGTAGAAATTCATTAGCAAGGTGAAAGAAACTCAGTAGAGTGGAAGAGAATAAATCTGCATATTTAGTCATTGTATGTAAATTGGGGCTGCGGGTGGAGATTTGGTCAGTGTATTCATGGGCAATCTCGGCCTGTTAGAGAAGCTTTTGGATTCTCATTCCAATGGACTTAACCTTCACCAGATGCTCAGTGGCACTGATATTAAGATACATTGTCTTAAACTGTACAAAACATACTGAGCTCTGGGTTGAAGCTTTTAAGAAACATTCCTACCGAGTTTGCCCTCCTCTGGTGTTATCTGAACCATCTGGGCTTCCTGCTGCTTAAGCAGAGGCAGGAAATCCAGCTGGACTCCTGGAAGAGGCCCTGGGACAGCCTTGCGCCGTCACCTTTTCTTCATAGGAATGTTTAACATTCAACAAAATTGTCTTTGCTCTGATCTGTATAATGGGATATTTAAAAAAAAAAAAAAGTGGCATGGAGCAGGAGTCGGCCGTGGGAGCGAGCTCCACGAGACACTGAAGCATAGGAATTAAAGCACTTTCTTAAATCCTTAACTTAGGTCTAGCGCCTTTTTAAAAATATTTGCATGCTGCTTGAATCTTCTAAGACACTTACCTCTGCCAGAGCACCTGGGGCTGTGCCGGTGCCTTATACAGATCAGAGCAGGCAGTGTTCAGTCAGGTTGAGGTGTTTAGGTCTGCCCTCGCTGAACATGCAGCGCTGGAGTTTCAGTGAGGCACCTGTGTACCTGGACCTGTCCTCTCTGCTGTCCGTGCTGGGCAACCTGCACCAGTCTTTAGACAGTTCAGTGGAATTCCTGGGGGTCTGTTCCTGCTGTGTTCAAACAGAGATTGGAAAAGAGAACCTGCAAAAGCCATAATTAGCTACAGAGATGGAACTGAAATGAGAACACTGGTCCTGTCTGCTGCACTGTGCAGTGAGGGGTTGACTCTCTGGGGTCCAGGTGCTTTCTGCCTTCTCCAGCCCATTTTCTTTTTGAAGAGGTGACCCAGGATCCTTCTATGGGCACAGCTGTCGATGACAACTCTCAGCTCCTTGGAGATACACCCACCTCCGCCTTCTCTTAGGTGATCTGTAGAAAAAGAACCTGTCCATAGTTCTGTCCATAGTTTTACAGCTTATATTTATTTGTATCATCTCTTTTGTCTAGGAATGTAAAGTGATCCTAAAATACAACGTGTAATAAAGTCAATAAGATTTATTGCATCTATCAAAACCTGTGTTTTTCATTGTTAATTTGGAGCAGGGCTCAGTGACTCCTAAGTTTTACAAAGCCTCGTGTTATTTTTCTTTAATTAAAAAAAAAAAAAAAAAAAAAAAGTCTGTGCGCAAAGTAAGTGGAAAAATGTAAATACAAGNGTGTATATATATATATATATATATATATATGGGTAGAAGGTGCTGATACCTGGCATGTGGCACCTTGGGAACCAAAAGTGCTGGTGAAACCCCACCAGGATCCCAGTCCAGGGTGGGCCATCGGCCTCGGTGCTTCGTTGCTTGCGAGGGCAGCGGGTGGTGGAAAATTTAAACCAGTCTTTTATCGGCACCGTGGAGAGAAGATGCCTTGGGGCCTAAGGGCAGAGTATGTCCTGAGAGGGGAAATGAAGGTGGGGAAGAGTGTAGCACATGTCCTATGACAAGGAGCAGCTGAAGGAGCTGGGCGTGTTTACCCTGGAGAAAAGGAGGCTCCAGGGTGACCTTACCACTCGCTACACCTCTGTGAAAGGAGGTTTTAGCCAGATGGAGTTGGGCTCTTCTGCCAACCAGCGGCAAGAGGACACCGTGTTAAACTATGGCAGTGGAGGTTTAGTTTGGACATCAGTAAGAATTTCTAGCAGACAAGGTCATTAGCTATTGGGATGCGCTGCCCAGGCAGTGGTGGAGGCACCGTCCCTGGAGGTGTTTAAGGTAAGACTGGACGTGGCGCTCAGTGCCCTGGTCTGATGGACATGGTGGCCTTTGGGTCATAGGTTGGACTTGCTGATCTCAGAGGTCTTTTCCAGTCTAACTGATTGTGTGATAACCGGGATGCTGGAACACCGACAGCCGCAGCCCTCAGCCGCGGGGGCTCAGCCTCGAGCCCTCTGCTCCAGCTCGGTCCCGCAGCCGCCCCCGGCCCGGGCGGTGCCGCTCCCCCCGCCGCGGCCATGCGGCCTCTCCCGCCATGCCGGCGCAGCGGCCGCCGGGATTTGTAGTCCGCGGGCCAGAGCTGTGCTGCGCTGGGGCCGCGCAGGAGAACTACGACTCCCGGCGGTCCTTGCGGTTTGTTTTCCTTCAAACCAGCCCAAGGCCCGCCCCTCCGGCCCCTCCCCTCCGGTCCCTCCGTGTCCCGCCGCGGCCACCGTCGCCGGGCCCCGCCGCCCCGCCCCGCTCCCGGCCCT
>VZTR01033232.1:61158-81013 GCA_013400775.1 Chaetops frenatus | reverse complement strand
TTCCTCAGCCTCAGTGGGAAGGAGATGCGCCCCGGGGCGGTGCGAGCGCGGCCCCCGGCCCTCAGTGGCGAGCTGCCCGCCCGCCGGGGGTCCCAGCGGCCTCCGCCGCCTCCCGCCGGGCGGGGCTGCAGCGGGTCCCGGGATGGGGCGCGGGAGGCGCCGTCCCGCAGCGGTTCAGTGCGTGCCGGGCAGGGCTGCGGGCAGCGTTCCGCTCATTCTCTTCCTTTCAGGTGTTTTTAGAGCTCTGTGGGAGGAACCGGAGCCTCCGGAGAGGGCACGGCCGCTGTCAAAAGTTTCTGGTTTAATTACCGAGGGTGCGGGTTCCTTCTGTGCACTGGCAGCGCCCGAGGGCCGGTGGCGTGTGCTGGGCTGCTGGAGCAGCAGCTGGACTGCACATCCCTGAATCAGCCCGTATTTGGTCTGCTTTGGGTTTATGAGACATAGCCGTGGAGATGTCTCAGTCCTTTTGTCTTAAAGAATCTCCCTGTTGAAGGCTTCAACTTCCAAGCCCAGCTCTTCTCTGGTGGTGTGTGTGGGAATGCCGCTGTCATTGGACCGTTGCAGGGGGAGGAAGGTGACTTCCCTCTGTGAAGCCTTTGAGCTGGATCTGTCTTGAACTCCAGTTCTGAAGTAGGAAATAGAAAAATAACTTCGGTGTTTTTCACTGAGCTAGTCAGAAGTTTGATTTAAGGGCTGCATTCTGCGGCTGTTTGGCATTTGGGTGGAAGAAGCTGGCTCTCTCCTGGTGACCCAGTGACACAGGTACAGCAGTGCCAAGGATGGAGTAAGGGATGATCCAGCTGCCTGGATGTGAATGGATCCTGTGTTTCCTCCCCGTAGCCCTGTCATTGGTGTACAACTCATGTGTTCCTTCTTTGTAGCCCATGGACTTCTGCAGAAATGGATTTACAGGGCTTGAGGGTGTTTTTTTTCCTTGTTTTTTTTTTTCTGTTGTGTGTGTTTGTTTTGGTTTTGCCAGCCCAGGTTATGCACTGAGGCATGTAAACATTCTGAAGGAACAGTGTGGGTGAGTCCAAAGAGGCTCGTGTCTTGTACTGAGGAGGTTCAGGATAAGTCTTGGTGCTTCTGAGTAGATTTTTTTGGCTATTGGAGTGTTTTCTTATTGCTTGCCAGGAGAAAACCTAATCAGACAAGCATCTGACTTCCAGCAACTTGCATCATCTTTTGTGTGTAAATGATAATATTTTAGACCCATGTGACTTTGCTTGAAAAACTAGAGAAGGGCATAAGGCAGCTACTGTAGAACTTCACTGCAGGAGCCTGGTGGTCTCACTTCTCCATCCTGCATTTTTCCTTGGGATGCAGGTTCTGTGAACCAGGTGTGTCACTGCAGGTGGCAGGGATGCTTTCCTGGTAGGTGACCCTGGGGGCAGAGGCTGTGCTATGTGACCTTGCAGAAAGTCAACTCATTCAAACATCCTGAGCTCTGACAGGTGAAAAAAATCAATGTTTATAGGCTGCCAAAGCAGCACATGAGACTGTAACTCTAAAGCAGTCACCTAATACACCTCATCACCTTCATGTGATGGGGAAGGCATCTCTTCACACAATTTCTCTCACCTGTCTTTTGGCCAGGACCTTGGGCATGGGGGGTGCATGAGATGTCTAAGCCTCAGCAGCATCTTAGAGCCATTGATGAACCAGAAATAGAACGATCTCATACTAGATTATCCACTTAAAGAGACCTACAGTTGCGTAGCTGCACTTCCAGCTTGCAGGACTGATTGTAAATCCACTAAAAATAGATCTTTATTTCACACTAGTCTTACACATGCTCCCTGTCAAAATGCTTTTAATTTCCCTCTCTGACGTGTGCTGGTGTATTTTGTATTCCACTCAACATTTCTGAGAATCACAGGCAAAAGTGTTCTTCAGTGTTGCTCATCCTACAGAGCCCAAACTCTGCACGTTCCATAAAATAAACCTTTAAAGGTTTATCTGGGTGCCCAAAGCTATGGCAGGATCCCACAAGTGCAGTCAGAGCTAGATGACCAGTAAATTGAGGAAGTGATGTAAACTTCCATAATTATGGGCACAGGGACCCTCAGCTATCAGTGGTATAAATAGTGGAGGGGGGAGAAATCTGTTTTGAGGATAAGGAATAGCCAGTGTTGAAGTTGTAGCTCTGGGTGGAAGGCTGATGTGGTGCTGGGAGTGTCACGTTGGAGAAGGATAAAAGGGGCAGTGCTGGAGACTGGGATTTGGTGTCTAAAGCTTGCAGGATCCTCTCTCCCCCAGTTCTTCCATTAAGTGCTCTATACACTTAATACAGCTCTTGATTGGAAATTGTTCCCCTGAGCGTAGATTCTTTTATCCGTATGTAAATGCTCCTTTGTGCTCAGTTTTAGGCCACATACTTCACTTGCTGTGTCTGTCACTGGAGAGAGGTTTGAATAATTCCCTGATTTTTTTGGAACAGACGTGTTGTATTTTGCAGATCTCACTGGGCTCGGAAGCAATGTTTCCCCGTGTCAGCTGTCTGCAGCCTTTGAGTGACGGGGTGACAGCTCAGGAGGGAGGCATGGAGACCTCATAACCTATGGAGGGAGGAAAAAGTGTGATGGAGCTGTATGGAATTTAATTAGTTTACTCTCTCTGAATATGGCTCATCACTTGCTCTGGTTTTTCTTTACAGTCTTTGTATTTTTGTTGGGTTTTACCTCAAGTTGGTTCTCAAATTCCCTTCCCCATGAGAATCTTACCTCATTCTCAGAAGCTTGTGAGCTTCAAGCATCTGCAAAATACATGTTGGGTGGATAAGATTTAAGAAATTCCATTTGTAGCACCAAGGTTTAGATTGGAAGTACCTTAAGGATCATCTTGTTCCAACCCCCTGCCACAGGCAGGGACAGCTTCCACTAGTCCAGGCTGCTCCAAGCCCCATCCAGCCTGACCTTATCACAACATACAGTTGACGTGCACAACTGCAGTTGGGTTTTTCATTATTTGTGAAGGGTGGAGATGATTTGAGATGCAAACGTTGGCCTGCACAGCTTTGGGGTGATTTTGCTCATGTCCCATTGGTGTGGCTGCTGCAGTGACTCACTTCTAGATGTTGCTGATGGAAATGGGGCATCTGGGTCCTTCCTCTGGCTTCCCACACGAGTCAGACTGAGAGCACTGTGTTGCTGACTCCTCAAGCATGGGGACAAACGACACCAGGTCTGTGCATCGCGTGGCCGTGATGCTTGGGGAATTTAGACCATGGTTATGATCAAAAAGTTCCTGAGTGAATTCCTGTTGCTGCTTTCCATGCCTGTTCCAGGCTGTGGCCTGTGCCTGTCTCACCCTCTCTTTGCTCGTGGCCCCAGGTCTGTGGAGCTGGGTGCCTTTGCATTCCAAGAGCAGCACTGTCTGCTGCCAGGGAAGGCGCATGGTCGGCAGCTGTAGGGTAATCTGCTCCCAAAGAAACTGCGTGGTTTACATCTACTGCAGCTTATTTTTGCTCATTGTTTCCTGTTTATGTGGATAATCTTCTTATCCACAGAAATGTCCGGTCTTCTCTTTGAGTCCTTGAGTTCTTGCTTCTAGACATTTTTGAGCAGTGAGTTCCACAGTCTTTAAAAAAATAAAGTAATAACCTCTTTACTGCTTTGAGTATAAGTGACAATTCTGTTCTTGATATAATATATGAGAGGATGAGTTGTTATTTATTGTATTGCCCTTTAATATCTGATTTGCTTCATTTTATGTCAAAGGCAAACACTCTTGAAGTCTTTTTAATGTCTCTAGCCAGATTTTTTTTTTCCAAATCCTTTACTGGATTTTTGTCCTTTTTTGAATTCTGTCCTTCTCTGACATGAATTCTGACCCTTAACTTGTAGTTCCCTTCCTGGGATGGAATGAAGATGAAATGAATGCAGTAATCTGAGGAAGGTACACTATTGGCATGTATTTATTGCACAGTAGTACTTTTAGTGACAGAAAAAGTATGGATGCTTTGTGGAGAGGTAAGAGAAGGTTTTACATCGTCAAAAGTCACTGACCACTGTTCAGTTTGGAAGGTTTATGTGGCAGCAGCTCCATCTAATGTATATTGAAGTCTGGTAAAGCTTCCACAGGGGTCGAGGCCAAATTGTGCTGCTTTTTCTCCTCCATGTTTGTATTTCAGTTACATAGGGAAGAGATGAAGGTAAAGCCTTTTGTGGCTTTGATCCATGTTCACCAGGATCTTGAGGTAGCCTGAAATTTTACTCTGTGTCTTTGCAGGTGAATCAGGTTTGAAGAGGCACATTATTGGGTCTGGGCCACAGCTGAGGGAGTAGTTCTGGGAATGCAGAAGTCGATTCTGTAATGATATTTGGTCTTTCTGTCTTTTCAGGTGCTGGAAAATTACTCAGATGCTCCTATGACCCCAAAACAGATTCTGCAGGTCATAGAGGCTGAAGGTCTAAAGGAAATGAGGTTAGTATTGATGATTTTGTCTCAACCAGTGTGGAGCATGGGGGAGGCAGTGTATGAAGGCTGGTGTTACTTCATACAGTTCTGCCTCATCCCCAGCCCACTTTGCTTCCCTTTTTCTCTTTTCAGCCTGGTAATTTCAGATGACAGTACAGACATTTATATACAGATTGTGAGGGTTTTTTTTCTCTGATAATAACTGGAAGATGTTCTTGGGTTTTTTTATAATATACAGAGTCCCTTCATCCATCTATTGTGAAATAAATGCTTCTTGCAGATCAGGCCCCTGCATTGTGCTGTACTTACCGCTCACTCGCATGATCCTCACATAAGTAGCTCCCAGCAGTTTCTGCTATTGTGACTTGAGTTTGAGAACAGTTTAAGTTTCCTCTCCTCTGGTGCTTCATTTCTAGAGCAGACATTATGTTTTAGAAGAGACAGTCTTCTTTATGTCACTGGCTTATGCTCAGACTCTGGAGGACCAGGAGAGCGCAGCTCACATCACTCAGTTGTGGCTGTGGCTCTTGACATTGTAGGGAGGAGATGCCCATCTCAAAGTGGGTTTCATATGGAAAAGAACCTGATATGGAGCCTTGGAAAGGGCAAAAGTGGGAGACTGCTTTCCTTGGTTAAGTTCCTGTGAGCTTCCATCTGTTTCCATGACAGTAGTAGAAATACAGAGTGTCTTGCAGGTCAAAGGAAGTGGATAACTGTGATAGTCCAAATGCCTCAGTTACTGCTGCCTGGCAAAAAAAAAAAAAAAAGAAAATGGGACTACCAGAGACATGAAAAGCTGCTGTCCAGTGATGGACTTCTGGGAAATCTAGATACAAGGACTATTTCTAGTCTTGCTTGTCCCTCCCTTTGTTTCTGTGGACTGTTTTTCATTGTGGTGTTTGCATTTCCTGAATCTGTACTTTACTCAACTACAGAAGATAAACTGATTTCTTCTGGGACCTAAATGTTAACTTGTTTCTGCTCCTTGTTTGTGTGAAATCAGGAAACAGCTGGGGTGTTCTGAATAGTGAAAATCAGTGACGTGTACAGAGGTGTTGGGTGTGGGACCTGCTGTTGTTTGAAGAGGCATGAGGCTGGTGTGTGCTGCTGCATTGGATTTGGAACTGTTGGAACCCACCTTCTATGGGCTTAATAGAAGGCTGGGGAGGGGCTTTTCACAGGGGCATGTAGTGATAGGACAAGGGGCAGTGGTCTTAAGATGGAGGAGGGTAAATTTAGATATTGGATATTAGGAAGAAATTCTTCCCTGTGAGGGTGGTGAGGTCATGGCACAAGTTGCTCAGAGAAGCTGTGGCTAGTCCATCGTTGGAAGTTTCCAAGGCCAGGCTGGACAGGGCTTGGAGCAATCTGGTCTGGTGGAAGGTGTCCTTGCCCATGGCAGGGAGTTTGGAATGAGATGGTCTTTAAGGTCCCTTCCAACCCAAACTGATTCATGATTCTGTGATGCTTGCTGAGATCTTCTCTGGTTTGGATATGGGCAGTGGTTTCACAGCTCTGAGTAGAATTCAGACAGATTTTAATGAGGGCCTTCATAGAGCTTTGCTTTAATCAATCTTCTACAACTCTCTCACATAAGTCCTGTTACCTAAGAAGGCAGTTAAAGATCTCTGTGCACAGGTTGTCCCCTGCCAAAGATAATAGCAGGGCTCTTCACACACATAAATTATCCTGTGCTTTCCCAGTTTATACAAGTGACCTGTCACAGTGTGTAAGTAAAGACCAGGCTTTGGAACATGTGTCGTGCTAAATCCCACAAAGCTAACTCATTCCTTTAAAGGTTGGTGGTTTCCCTTGGGATATCTGCTTTTCCTTCCGTGGTCATTAATTCTCTGCTTTAAGAAAAGATTGTTTTCTTTAGAGCGTGATTGTTTGCAGAATAAAGGCAGTGAGCCTGCCTGGCTGAATGTGCAGCAGGCTTTGCTGGTACTTGTATAGAAGCTCTTCCTGAAACTCCATTTCCTGAAGGAAATAGCTCAGTGCCTTGAGATGTTTTTCCTTCTGAATCAGTTCTGAGGTGGGGCTCCCTGGTTTGGGGGTCCCACTGCTCTGCTGGGAGGGCCGTGTTCCATACAGGGCACTGGCGTTCCCATGAGCCAGCACCATGCTGAGTTTAGCTCCTCTGGCAGAGTTTTAACTGCTTGGTTTTTTTCTTGTTTTGGGGAAAATTACTTTGCTGTTTTAAGAGAGCTCTGTGGCTGGTGAGTGTGCTTGGAGTGTCTGGTAAACACAGAGGGGGGAGCACTGTCTAAGAGGACAGAAGGCTGGAAATTTTGTTCACATGATCTAAAAATGATACAGGGTAACTTTGCCTGTTGCTGTGGCATGTGAAGGAATGTCCAAAACCCAAACACATACAGCGTGGAAACAGAAATTGTTCTATGTTTTCGATTTGAGAATGATTTTCTTTGAAACATTTTATCTCAGTCCAGTTTTCAGTTTCACTTTTACTAAGAATGCAGTCGATAGTGCTGTAATGTGTCTTCCAGACAACTTTCTGCCTGTACATGTGGGACTTACTGGAAAACACCATATTACGTGGCATAACAGTTCCATCAGTGAGAGCGTAGGATGGGGCTTTAACCAGGGAGTTATGTAGGAATTAACAAATGAGAGCATCAGAGCCTCTGTGTCGAGCTCTGCTCAAGCAGTTTGGTCTGTGACATATCAGGGAGACATTCTAGTAACACGTGTGTCTACAGCTTGTTTACATCTTTCTACTGCTGAATAAATTCGGGGGTTTTATAAAATCAATCCAACACTGAAGGTTTCCAGGACAGAAGGGGAGGAAACAGGTAATAAAAGTTAGAAATGTCTAAAAACAGAAGAGGGTACCTTTAAAATTGGTGTCACATTTCCTGTTTACTGTGCAGTGCAAGGCTGATGTACAGGTCAAAATGAAACCTCTGACACTGGTCTGACTGAAGTGCCTGTCCCATAAAGTTAATGGCATCACCTCTGTTCCCTTCATCAGCTAAAGGATGCCCATTTAACCAGATCTTTCAGGCTGTTTTCTTGATAATCCATTTCTTAAGCTGTCTACTTTCTTTCTTTCTCTGTTGAAGTGGCACATCTCCCCTGGCCTGCCTCAATGCCATGCTCCACTCCAATTCCCGGGGAGGGGATGGACTCTTTTACAAACTGCCTGGACGAATCAGCCTTTTCACACTCAAGGTAAATGCTGAGCTCTACTCCCAGCTGAGGGCCCAGGGATGAGTTCTGCTCCTTGTGCATGGCCGAGTGTTACCCTTTCACTGAGCATCACGAGCAGTGAGATCATCATGTGAGAGAGGGTCTGGAATTCATTATTTCCTTGGAGCTTATACCTTTCAGCTGTATTCAGCCATCTATGATAAATTCCTTAAAAGAACCCCAACTGTTATTTCTTGAATTGCACAAGCAAGATGAGTCCTCTTACTGCAGTACCTGGTGTCCAGCTCAGGTGGCTGCTCATCAGAACAGACCTGTGCACTCCCTTGCTGCCAGCCACAAGGGAAAACAGCCAACCAAGGAATTGGTCCAAGAGCTTGTAGTGACAAGTAAAATCTTGATAGGAAAATGCATATTCATTTTGCTTGTTGTGTGTTCCACTACATTCCATGTTATTTAGCATCAGTATTTTCCTCAGATCTTGAAATCTCTCTGAAATACTTTGTTATTTTTAGTTTATTGTTCCAGTAATATTAAATATTGAAAATGTTTCTGATCTTGGGCTTTTCTTTTGTATTGTTTTGTACTGTTGGATTCCCCGATAAATATCAGCTTGATAGATCTCAGCTATTTCGTTTCCATCTTTTTTCTGCTGTTAGAAAATTTTGTTGAATCGACACATTTTGCTGACAATAGATGGCATTGAAATGGCTTTTATTGTACAAGTAGGAGATACATCTCCTAAGCTTGCTATCTTAGTGTTTGGCCACTCTGATGCTACTTGTTCTTTCATAGTGAGATGCTTCCCTTTAATTGCTCACAGAAAATTGTGACATATTATGAACCTTTCTATTAAAATAATTATTATTAACCTTGTATTTTGGATATGTGTCACTTGTCTAGGAAGGGGCTATGAAGTGCTCTTAGTTTAGGTGACTTCTGTTCCACTATGAACCCATATATACTTTAAAATACCTTTCTGCACCAAGGATTAAAATAGAGGAAAAAATTGAAGGTTAAAGTATATCCAGTTAACTGTCTGCTCCCACTGGTGTAGGTTTGGGAGGGAGGGAGGGCTGTAGCCACCCCAGTTCTGTTTCCCCTCTAGAAAGATGCCTTGCAGTGGTCCCGGAACCTGTCAGTGCCAGAAGGGGAGGAGCTGGAGGACACAGCAGATGCAGAAAGCTGTGGGTCTAATGAAGCCAGCACTGTGAGTGGTGACAATGATGGTAAGTGTCTGGTGACATTAACCTTAAACTCCAGGACCTACTTCTGTGCCTAACTGAGAGCCCATCTCTTTCAGTGTCTCTTGATGAAACTTCTTCTAACGCCTCGTGTTCCACTGAATCTCAGAGCAAGGGACCTGCTACCAGGGAGAGCTACAGAACGGCTTCCCAGGTGGGAAAAAGTGGGACTAATGGGAAGGTGAAGCCTCTCAAGGGGAGCTTTCATTCCTGTTGGAGTGGTATGACAGGGACTATTTGTGCACAAATGCGTCAGAGAGAGTTACAAGTCTGTCTCCTTGGGCAAGAAGTGGCAGAATGGGGCGGGATCATGTATGGGAAGCCAATTTTGAGTTCTCTGCTAGTCCTAAATGTAGTGTTGCCTGAAAATTCACCTAGGAGGAGCTAGGCAGCTCTTTAGCTGTGGAACATGCTACTTAGAAGATTATTATACCCTTCCATAATGCTTTCATTCCTTTGTTTTGTTTTTGGTTTCTCTGTGGTCTGCAGACAACCAAACAGAAGAAAAAGACAGGTGTGATGCTGCCACGGGTGGTATTAACACCACTGAAAGTAAATGGGGCACACATGGAGTCTGCCTCAGGTGAGCATGGCTTTGGGGGGTCCTAATGACCTCACAGATCTCTCCTAGTCAGTCCTCAGTCATCAGTGTTTGCCTGAGGATTTCTGTAACACCTACTGAGAAGGAGTGAGACTGCAGAGTTGTGTGTATGTTTAACTCATTCAACATAGTTGGTACCTGGGCAATGCCCTGTAATAGCAGATTTGTTAGTAACAGAGGATTCCTGTATGTTAAACCACTCTGCTAGTTGGGCTTTGACTGTTCTTTGCAAATTTTTATGAAGTTGTTTTGCTCTTAGGCTTCACAGGAAGGCATGCTGATGGGGAAAGCAGCAGCACATCCAGCAGCAGCAGCAGCTCCTTGGCCCTGTGCAAAACCAGCCTGCGCAGTAGGACAGAGATAAACAGGGATCCTCCACAGCTGCTGAGGGGCATCCGAAAGCCCACAGCTGGTACGTGCTCCTGGTTAAAGGCAGAAGGATAGTTGGTGATGGTGAAGTCCACATGTATCTGAGAAAAGAGCACCAGGAGATGTTTGATGACCTGAGGTCACAAGCCAGGCCTTCCACCTTAACTATTAGTGATACAATTGTTTAAAAGTTTAAACTGGTCTGAAGAGCAGCTGGTCTGAAGAGCAGCATTGAGAATTATACCTGAATATGGCAGAACTGTGACCTCATGTCAGACTCCCAGATGTGTGTCTGTTAATTACTGTGCTGGAGAGCAATTTCTCACACGTGAATACTGCAGTCTTTCTCATCTCTCTAGCTCCTTTTGCTGTTGTAGTTTGACATAAATTTCAGCCCATAATGCTGAAATATTTCTGTACAACAATGGTAATTTTATTGGCCTGTTCTTAAACTCCAGGACAAATGAAACGGAACAGGGGTGAGGATATTGACTTTGAAACCCCAGGCTCCATCCTTGTCAACACAAACCTGCGAGCTCTGATCAACTCCAGGACCTTTAACGCGCTCCCATCACACTTCCAGCAGCAGCTCCTTTACCTCCTACCTGAAGTCGATAGACAGGTATGAGCACTCAGGTGTTTTCCCTTCCCTGATTACCTCTTCAGTGTGGAACAGCTGGAGCAGATGTGTTCTGTTTGTCCTGGGCCTGTCCTGCTAGGTGGGGGCTGACGGGCTGATGCGCCTCAGCGGCAGCGCTCTGAACAACGAGTTCTTCACCCACGCTGCACAGAGCTGGAGGGAGCGGCTCGCTGACGGTGAGTGGCTTTGCTTTCCTGAGTGCCTGGGGAATAGCTGCTCATTTTGTAGGATTTTTCATTTTCTTCTGCAGTTAATGAGCGGGAACTTAGTCCAGCTTTGTTGCGGATCTAGCTGTGTTGCCCTCAGCTTTTTTTTTTCTTTAAAATCAAAGATGTGATTTCTTTTGGTGCCATGGGACCTTAAGAATTAAGTGGTGAAGGTGTAAAGTAGTGCCAGACTTACTTTTCCTTAAATGGTGGCCTTTTGTTAAAACATGATTTTTTCTAAAGCCACGGGTAGCACATGGATCCAAAGTGGGGTGGGGGGCAGGGTGTTAACAGCAGCTCTGTCTTTCATATATGCAGCTGCTGTACTGTTCAAACACTAGAGGTTGCATTTGCAGAATGAGTTTTGTTTGGAACTGAATTCCAGTCTCTTGCTTCCATGTAGGTGAATTCACCCATGAGATGCAAGTTCGAATCCGGCAGGAGATGGAAAAGGAAAAGAGAGTGGAGCAATGGAAAGAGAAGTTCTTCGAGGACTACTATGGACAAAAGTAAGAAATTTTACTATGTCCTGTTTTATCCATGTTTATGCAGGTGGCAGTGTATGTTTCTGTTTGTGGATACCTGAGCAGATGCAGTGTAAACGCCTTGAAAAACACAGGTTGTGGGGTGAATTGTTTCAGCTGTTGCTCTGGGAAAATCCTTACTGGAATTGGCTGGGTTCAGCAGAATTTTGTAGCCTCTTTTGTTTCCAAGAAAAGTTGATAGTATTTTCCATCACGGATCTTTGGGGTTTTTTTTCTCATTCCATGTGATAGCAATGTGGGATGTGTGGGTTTTCCCATTTGCAGGGTGAGTTAATGAGGCTTTGATGACTCTCTGCCCGTCTTGGTGCTATTCAGTAACACTGAAACTAGGGTGAGCTTTAGCTTTTAGCTGGCTTTTGTGTTTGCCTTATAGGTTGGGCTTGACCCAGGAAGAATCCCAGGCACAGAATTCGGTGCAGGAGGATGCTGAGAACAGGACAGAGCTGTCTGTTAAAGGAGAAGCGAGGCTGCCGCGCGGGCCGACCACGCGCCAGAGGGACGGGCGCTTCCGCAAACGCTCCCGGGCCGACCTGCGGTGCCGGGCCAGGAGGAGCCTGTACAGACTGCGGGAACCCGAGCACACGGAGCCTCCCAAAGAGCCTGCTCCCGTGGGGCCAGATCCCTCACTTCATAAAGAGCCAAAGCCTGAGACAGACCTGAAGAAAGATGACCTGAGCAGCCCCTCGGCTGCAGGATTGAAGGCAGAGAGTACTGAGCTACACCTCTCTCCAGAGACTTCCAAATCAAACAGCAAATCAGAAGATCCATCATTGGCAGCTGCCAGCAGAATTCCCAGTTTGCCCCAGGAGAACTCTGCTCAGGAGTCCAAGGAGCAGAAGAGGAAAAGCTTTGAGGAGGCTGCCTCTGCGTCCTTCCCCGAAAAGAAGCCCCGGCTTGAAGATCGTCAGTCCTTTCGTAACACAATTGAAAGTGTTCACCCAGAAAAGCCACAGCCTACTAAAGAGGAGCCCAAAGTCCCACCCATCCGGGTAAGAAACAGCTATAGAGCTGCTGTGTCTCAGGGCTGCCGTGCTCAGTAGTATCAAAACATTATTAAAATGTCAAGTGTTGCCATCTTAAGGGAAGGAGTCGAAGGGTTTCATTGGTAGAGCTGGTGAAGTGCCTCTGTATTTAGACAGGCAAAGAATGGAAAATCATCCCAAGGTCTTCCCACAAGAGCACAGGGTAACCTTGACTTACTCCCTTCATTTGCATTTCTGTGAATACAGAAACACTGCGTGGAATGAGCTGACTTATTGCAAAAGACCTTGAAATGGTGTTCTTTATCCTGTGTATTTTCTGAGCTCCTTTCCTTTGCCTTTGGACAGAATCTCGGTGTCATCCTGATTTTTCCCATTTTGACCAGGATACCTATTTTGGTAGCTTCAGGGCAGTCATCCTGGTGTAGAGGAGACCAGTTTGATCTCTGAAGGCATTAATATAAATAACTTATTTCATATTTGCCTGCAGGCTCTGGTAAGACAATATTAGTGTGAACTGAGCTTTACAGATCACAGAGCAGAGGCTGTGGGACCATGCTGCTACTCTGCCCGAATTAGTTCCTAAGTTGAAATTTTTGTTGAATTTCTGTGCTAAGAGTTGCAATGAGCAGTTGCCAGTAAAACGCATTTCGCTGGAGATGGTCGGTGTTAGAACTTAACCGCGTTTCCCTTTCTTCCAGATTCAACTTTCACGTATTAAACCACCCTGGGTGGTTAAAGGTCAGCCCACTTACCAGATCTGCCCCCGCATCATCCCCAGCACGGAGCCCTCCGGCCGGGGCCGCCCCGGGGCCCGGACCCTCGCAGACATTAAGGCCCGTGCTCTGCAAGCCCGAGCCCAGCGCGAAGCCGCCACCGCCGCCATCGGAGGAGGGGGCGGCCCCGGCGGGGGGAGAAGCGCCGATGAAGGAGGTGGTGGAGGAGGAGAATCCAGCGGCCGTTCCCAGCACAGGAGATCCAAGAGAGCTCATGGAAAACGCTCATCAGATCTACAGCGAGCACAACTACAGTTGTCTGTTCATCTGAGCGGAGGGAAGGCTGCTCAGGAAGGCAGCGTGAACTCCTGCCTCTCTCCCAGACAAGATTGCTCTTCCTCAAAAAGCGAAAGGAGAGGCGTTCCGGGATGTGCCACAGCGCCAGGGGACACTCAGCCTGGTGATGGGTCACCCAGGAGGCCGTTCTGTGGTGCTCTGACTGGGTCATCCTTGGACAGTGCAACTCCTGAGAGGCAGGAGGAGAGTCCTGAGCAGCTCTTCCGTGACCCAAGGACCGAACTCCCATCTCGTGCTGCATCACAGGAGAGCACAAAGCTGGGATGTGTGGTTCCTGTGGTGACCAGTCTGTCATGTTCTGGGGGCCAGGGAGCTGGGGTCAGTCCCAGGGGAGATGAGGCTGTGGTGGAACATGGAGATGTTAGCGCTCCCACCATACAGCTGGATTATCCATCTGATGTAAAGCAAAATTCCTCCGGTTGTCCTTTTCCACCAGAATTGTCATCAGGTGGCACCGAACGCCATGAGAAGGTGTCTAGTTTTAGATATAACAGCTCCAAAACATTTCTGGAAAAATGTGTTGCTGATAATAATACTTCTGAAACAGTGACTGCTGGAGTGAAGAAAGTGATCCCTGCAGTGTGTGACGCTGCACAGCTGCAGGCAGGGAAAGGCAGTGATGGCAAACTGAGTAATGAGGAACAAAATGCAGAGGCTCTGGTGCAGCCCTCTGTGCATGGTGACTTTATTTCTCAGAATAGGATAGATACCTCTGAAAAACTCCTGCAGCTGAGGGAGAAGTGCCCCAGAACCGAACCAGAAAATGCGCATCAGCCCCTGGGAGAGACGCAGGAGTTGAAGAGAAGTGGAGATGAAGAAATACAGAGTACGCACAGTGAAACAACAGACACAGCTTCCGACTGGGAAGGGGACATGGCTGATGAGAATGTGGAGGTGGAGATGTGTTTCAGAAGTGTCAGCTGTAGGGAGGTGGCTGGGAAAGGCTCTTCCTGTCACAGTAGCAGTGAGAAGCGCAATGGGATTAGGTCAAAATTGTCTGTGGAGACAGAGAATCCAGCCTGTTCTGGGGACTTGGTTGCACCCCCACCTCAGAGGTGGGGACCCCACAAAGCCGAGCGTCCTGCCAGCTCTGCTCGGCCCATGTCCTCTATTGAGACCAACAACCCTTTGGTGATGCAGCTGCTGAAGGGGAAGCTTCCACTGGAAGAAGTTCTCCCAGTGTCTCACGTCAACATCAAGCTGGAAATTGCACAGCCAGTGCTGCAGAAGCAGTCAGAAAGCCTCTCCCTGCAACTGGACAGAGGCAGCAGTCACTATTTTGGCAAAGAATCTTCTCCAGATGTAGGAACAAAGATGAGTGTCCAAAGCAGGAGCGATGATGTTCAGTCAGTGAGATCTTCCATAGATCCCCAGGAAAAAACCTGTGGATCAGGGGCAGCATTACCTAGAGCAGAGGGTGCAGAGGATCAGGGTGTCCCAGAAAAACATTCCAAAGCTGGCTCGATTTTAAGCTGCCAAGACCAACTGGCAAACGTGGCAAGTGCCTCTTTGAAGCCTGAAGATGTGGACCCTCAGGAAAGAACATTTTCTTCCTGTAGCTTTGAGGAGCAGAAGGAGTTGCCCAAGGTCCACCGGATACCACAGCACAACCCATTAACAAGTGTCACATCAAGTAAAAGCCCAGAGAAGCTGAGTGCCTCTACAGGGCCTCGATTTTTATCTCCAGGTGTAACTCCTCTTGGACCAAACCAGACAGGAGGTGCATTGGTCAATAAAAATTACGGTGGGGTTCAAGGCAAAAAGCTCTTTGGTTCTGGTTTTCCTTCCAACCCCAGCGTGAGGCTGCATCACTCCAGGGCCTTGGATCACGGTTCAGCCATGGGAACCTTGTCTCCCAGCAAACAGATACCCTTGGACAAGGGTTGTGCATTGGGAGAAGGAATCCCAGGTGCCAGGGAGGAATGGACTTCAAAGCAGCACAGCAGCACCCCAGGAGGGATCAGAAATGAGAAGCTGCTGGTGTGTGGCAGCCCAGCCAAGAGTAATGCAGAGAACCGGGGAGGTTCAGCCCAGCAGCCCACGGAACTGGCCGGGCACACACAGAGAGAGCCACTGGTCATGGACTGGCCCTTCTTTAAGTTTTCAAGGGATCCAGGAAAAGGACAGAGTCACCCTTTGGAGCCTTCGTCCATCCCCTCTCAGCTCAATATCAAGCAAGCATTTTATGGGAAGCTTTCAAAGCTGCAGCTTAATTCCACCAGCTTTAATTATTCATCCAACACTCCGGCTTTCCCCCGAGGCCTTGCTGGGAGTGTGGTGCAGCTCACCCACAAAGCGAACTTTGCTGCGAGCCGGAACACGGCCCTGGCCGTGCAGATGTTTGCTGACAGCAGCAGCGTGGAGGAGATCTCATTCCAGTGCTCGTGCAGCCTCAAAGCCATGATCATGTGCAAAGGCTGCGGCGCCTTCTGCCACGACGACTGTATAGGACCTTCTAAGCTCTGTGTATTGTGCCTTGTGGTGAGATAATAAATTATGGCCATGGGACAGGTTGTATATTCAGTGTGTGTATTTTGATAACGACTGATCCTAACGCCTGTACACAAAGTACACAAAGTACCCTCTGTTCATAGTAGAAACGCTGTTACACTTTGTTTTGGTGAGGAACGCTGAGCTGCCTTCCCACGGAGATCGACAGTGCAGAGCCTGTTCCTGCTCATGGGGACACCCTGCTCTGGGTGGGCTGTGCCCCACGGGAACGATCCTGCTGCTTCCTGCCATCATGGAAATTCCAGCTGTGCTCTGGTACCGCGCTGAGGCCGATGCCGGGGGGGAGAGGCCGTTTGCTGTGGCAATCCCTGGACCTTCTGTGGAGGAAATCCTTACATCCAAAGGAACTGGAAGATGGTGTTTGCTATTTCAGGGCTGCACAAGGTGAGGCCCTACAGTCTTCCACTCCCCTTCTGCCATCTCCATTCCCGGTTTGTGTGGGAAGTGCTGCTGTGCAGTGAGTGTAAGCAGAGAGCTGCCCTGCAGGGACAGTCCCGTGCGGTCTTTGGATGCTACAGCAGGGTGTGGTGCCCAGTGACGTGCTCTGCAGATGGTTGTGGAGCTGTGTACAGCCCACTGTGTGCCACATGGAGCCCACGTGGAGGATGCTAGAAGAGGAAAAATTTGGGGCAAGTGCCAAGCATATGCCTTCTGCTGGCCTGCAGGAAGCTGTGTGGCCAGGGAACTGTTCCTGGCTGAACTGGCCCAGTGGCTGTGCCTGTCTCCTTTGACCAACTTCCACAAACTGCTGTGGAACACTGGAGGTTCCCTGGAGCTCAGTGACGGGGCAGTGAGCTCTGCACTGCAGCTCTGTGGTGAGGACCTGAAACCCCACAGCAGCTGAGCACCTGCGAGCATCGAGCTGTGCATCTTTGTGACCATCACCTAACATTTAAAGCAGTGTTCTTTCCTTTTTTTTATTTTCCTTTTTTTTATATTTTCATTCTTGGATGTATAAAGTGAATTATTTGGCTCCTGTAAGTATCCTCTCTGCATCTGTTTGATCATATATTTATATGTTGTACACAGTACTGGCCAACTCTGTAAATGGATGTAATGTACATAGAGCATAAAGGGGTTCTTTTTTTTTCCTTGGATTTCCAGGCTCTACAGCAGTATTGGATTAAAGTGGTGTTAGTTATTGTCAGAGCCACTGTATTCTGTCTTGCCTGACATGAGGCTCACCACACTGGGGTCTGGGTTCTGACAGCCTCCCCATGCCCATGGTGCCTGGGTGGACTGTGCTGTGCAGGCTCAAGGATGACCAGGTGGGATTTGCTGAGCCGAGCTCACTCCCCGGTTGCTCATTTAAGTTCTTGCCAGTTGTTGCTGCACCTGAGCTCCCAGGGCATGGCTGTACCTGCACTGCAGGGAGGTGAATGAACATCCGTGTGCATCCAGAGAGGGAGAGCAAAACTGCAATTCTCTTCCTCTTTGCAGCAATTCCTAATCAAGAGTTAATTGCTTCTGTGAGGGAGAGAAGCCGCTGGTTTATTCAAGCGGGCAGTAGCAAGAATTTTAGGGAGTTTATTTTCATTTTTTTCTTCTTGTCCCTTTTCCAGCTCCATCCTACCTCCCTTCACAATGCACTTTTTTTCAGCCGTGCAAGTTCCTCTTTCAGCCACAATCGTTAGGGGTGCAACAAGTTCAGTCCCTGAGATGGTTTTATCCTCAATGCATCCACCAGCCTCATCCCACGGGAATGAGAGAGCCCGGTGCAGCGGGGCAGTGGGGGCGAGCGGAGTGTGGAACCTGCTTACCAAAGATGGGGAGCAGAGCAGGGGGCTGGCTCTGCCTCCTGGGGGCCACTGCAGTGTTCAGCTCGGACTGGTCTGGGGGGCAGAGCCCTTGGGGGGGCCTGCTCGTGTCTGTCCCTTGTGCTATTGGAAAAATAAACACTGTAAAATCTGCTTGTGTGGTTTCAGTCCTCTTTATGAGATCCTCCTCCGTTCTAAAGCAATGTGGTTTTTCCTTTCCTCTCTTTTAACTGCAGCTGTTCCAGAGCTCTGCTCAGGTCACTACGGGGAGGGGCTGTGTTGCTGCTTGGCTTTGTTAAATCTGGTTTTGTGCACTTGGAGAGCACCGAAGATGGTGCAGCTCCTGCAGAGATGCCGAGTGGCTCTTGGGGAATGGACACCCTGAAGGCTCAGAGCCACGGGGGGGTTGTGGGACAATGCAGGGGCCCCCCAGAGTCACAGGGATCCCTGCCCTGCTGGGCTGATGCCTGTGGGCAGCAGCACAGAGACTTTTCCCAGTGTCAGGGCAGGTCCTGCTGTTACTGCCCTCATTGTTGGATAAATGGGTCTAAAAATGTTTCTCAGGAGCACAAATGTGATACCAATTACAGTTTGTTGAAACTACTTGAAAACTCACTTTATGGCTGAGTCCTTTCTCTTTTCTAGGCAGTGTTCTTTCCACATGAATTACGATGTTACGTGTCTGGGTTCTGACTGTGGATGTTCTGCAGGGGCGAGCAGGGATCTCCTGCCTGGGGCTGTGGGAGTGCTGAGACCCTGTGGTGACACAATCCCTGACTTCCTGGCATTCCACAGCGTTGCAATTGCAGAACAGCAGCGATGGCCTCGCACAGGGGCTGGGACTGGGGCAGTGGATGGTCTGGCACCAGCCTTTTGGGAACAAAAGAGACTTTTGTGGTTTTTGGACATTCACTGATGTTTTGACTATGGCAGGCTGTCTGCACACAGCGTAGTTAAAGATACCTGGATAATCTAAATAAGCTAAATATGGGGAATGCAAAAAATGAGTAGAGTTGTTACTTAGCCAAGCTTTAAAACTCGATAATTAATCCGTCCCTGTTTTATTGGGGTGGGGGTGATGGCATCAGGATTAGCTACCTCTGGAATAGGGGAGCTTGAGGGTTTCAGGAGTAAAACCCACTAACATCAGAATTTCACAAAAAGCAATACACTTTTTTATCTTTTTTTCTCTCCATGCTATTTGTGTGCCAAGTAACAGATTTTCTCTCTCCCAGCCCGGCTGCTGTTTGGCTCTGGCTTTGCTGTGCTCGGCGGGGCCATCTGCAGGCATGGGGACATCCTGAGTCAGTCCAGCCATGGGGCTGTGGAAACCTCAGCAGGTGATGCCAACTGGTTTGCAGCTGGTGTGGCCCGGCAGTGCTTGCAGCTCTCTCCCGTGCTCCCTTGGAAATCTGGAAGCAAAGCTCAGCCAGAGCCAGACCCTGACGATGGTGTCAGGGACACCGGGCCACTGGTGCTGTGCTGCCAGATATTAATGAATTCTGTGGATGCTCCATTTGGGATGTGCTGTCTCAGGTGATCATTTCCAAGCACTAACATTCAGGGGGCTCCTCCTGGCCTCGCTCCCGGCTGCAGCCGCAGCAAATCCCGGGAAGGGGCAGCCCACCCTCCTGCCCCGCCCCACACTCCTGGGCAGCTGCATTTCCTTGGAAGCTGCAAACCCTCTGGACCCTCTGAGTCTCCTGACGATCAAACCAGCAGATGGTATCTATACAGCGCTTGAAGAGAAACATTTATGGATGCAAAGGTTTATTATACTTAGTGAATAAAGCTGATAACGAAAAATCAGTATTTTCCATGAGGGAGAACTTTGCACAAACTTCAATGAAAACTTTTTTTTTTTCCTTTTTCTTTTTTTTTCTCACAAAAACCAGACACTTCACAAAATTAATTTTGTCAAAATATAAGTTAAGCATAAAACTGGTGCCTTGCCCCCTTTGTGAGTGCTGCCACTGCTCTCTCTGGTACCCATGCTGTCTGTTACGGAATGGAAAGCACAGCTTATGTCAACAGGACTGAGAGATGTTTTGGTTTGTATTTTCTTTTTTTTTTTTTTTTTTTTTTTCTTCTTTTTCNTTTTTTTTTTTTTTCTTCCTTTTAACACCTAAATTTAGATCCCGCTCTGGTGACTGATGGCACCGACCTCTTGCACAGGGCCTGGGGCGAGGGGCAGCGCTGGGGCCAGCAGCACCCAGCGGGGCTCGACAGTGGAGGAGAAAGCCCTTTTTGTTATACAGTGTTTATTAAGTAGATTCAGTCTTATATATGATATACAGATTCAAAAAAAAAAAAAAAAAAAAAAAAAAAAAAAAAAAAAAAAA
>VZTR01033232.1:34705-61153 GCA_013400775.1 Chaetops frenatus | reverse complement strand
AAAAGGATTCCACATACTTATGAAATCAGTGCATTTAGCAAGTAATACCATGGAGATAACAGCTCGATTAACAGCTCATTGGTCTTTGTTAAGTGAGGGGACAGGGAGTTGGCCTGTGCTAATCATTCCACAAACAGAACAGAATTAAGTTGCATCACATATATAATAGACACACATTCTAAGAATTAAAATATTAAGCCACATTTACTGGAAAAATCCACAGTATATAACACAAATAACTCTTATCAAGCTCGTTGAGGAGGAAGTGCTCATCTGCTTAAGAGCCACATGAAGTTGCATAGGTGCCTATCTGCAAAAATATCATTTCCAAAGGAATCAATTGATTAAGCAATAAAGTGTCACCTTAGAAGCTGGATTAAGTGCCATACGCTTTCTATCTGAGCCCTCGGGAGAGCACCAGCTTCCCAAAGAGCCTCTTCTGCCTCGTTGGGAGCCTCCTGCTCCCACCCTCCACCCCAGGCCAGCGGCCGGCTTGGGTGAGCTCACCCCCTTCCCTAAAGTATTCCCAATTCTGCTCAGGAGTGTTTTCCCCCTGCTCCCTCCACTGCTCCCCTACATCAGTTGGACCCTTCGGGCAGCGCCCTCTCCTGCCCGTGTGGGAGGAGGAGGAGGGTGGGGAGGCAGCAGCACTGCCCAGATCTGGTGCTTCAGAACTCTGGATCAGCCCCCGATTGGAATTGCAGCCGATCCGTACAACTACTGGGGGGGGAAAAAAAATACAACAGCTTGTGCAAAACTCGAAATTGCTTAAAGGGTGTCTGGGTTTGGTGGGGTGTCCCTCGGGGCGGGTGCGTGTCAGTGGGTGGGTGAGGCTGTGGCTGGGTTAAGCAGACGAACTGGGTGAGGGGCAGCTTCCTCTTCAACAGCAGGTCTGGCAGAACACACGGGGTCGGGAGTTCTGTACATGTAAACAGTACACTTTCACTGAGTCCAAAATTAGGAGCAAAAATACAAAGGTTCACATTGGTCTTAGGTAGATACAGGCGAAGAATTGAGCTGTGCAGCTCCGAAACAACCCAACAAAAGTTTCTAAAGCACCACTAAATTATATAAAAATCAGACCATGGACGGATTGTAGTTGGTGTCTGGTGAAATACTATGCTACCTTGTAAAAAGTTTTACAAAAAATTACAAATCAAAAGTATATTAACCCTCTGAGTTCAAAGCAGCATTTTTTTTTTTTTTCATGAACTGGTACTAAATCCGACGGCCGCTCCGGGAGGGAAGTGGCCCTTGGGATCGGGGAGGTACAAGTTACATCTGCTCACAACCCCGGGAACGCTCTCCCATAGAGAAACAGCGTCATGGGAACTGCACATCCAGGGCAGGATGGGTGTGTTGAAATAAAATTAAATTAAAAAAAAAAGAAAAATCTCTTTTTTCGACCAGTGATCAGCTTTTCTTAACCAAACCCAAGACCATCCAGACTATTTGCTAACCCAGCATTCTTCTTCCACCTCTCAGATATCTGGAAAGCCGGTGTATTCTGCTCCTGCTTGTTCCTTCTTGTTGAGAACCTGGACTAGCAATTCCTGACCCCGTCCTGCCGAGTGAGAGCGCAGGAATGTGGCTGTGAACAGTCCTGGAGCACAGGGAGCCACGGTGGAGCACGGAGCAGCTGCAGAGCATGGAGATGTCTGTGGAGCTCATGCCAAAGGAACCAGAATGCTGTGGCTNAAAAAAAAAAAAAAAAGAAGGAAAAGAAAAAAAGAAAAAAGATCCCTGACAGAAACTCAGAGTCAATCCCGTTTGTTTCACAACTTGTCCCAGATGTGGCTGTCACCAGGGCTTTGGGAATCTGAGTCGGTACCATTCAGCTGCAGGTTATGAACATCAGGTAGCTGGGACAGGGCGGTGTTGGGCACCCTCCTCCACGACACGGCCTCGGTGTCCTCTACAGCAGTTTGGCCACGCGTGACAGCTCCTGAACTTCCACATGTGCCGAGACAGGTTCAGAGGTGATCGGGAATGACTTGGATAAATAAAACTTAACCCAACTGTGGCTGTTGGTGGTCTGTCCGTGTGCCCCCGGGTTACCTCTGTTTCAGTACAAACTGATGGCAAACTTATGGCTAAAAGTTTCGCTGCCTCTGCCGAGGAGGGAGGCACCGGCGTGGGTGGGAGACCACGGAGAGGGAGAATCCCGGGACAGCGATTGTCTCTGCCTCTCCTGCCTGAACGGTAAGACTTTCACAAATGGCTGCGGTTACAGATTTTGTCAAAGGTTTGTTACTTCATGGTATTCACACAAAAATAAATATTTACATAAATTCCAAGTATGGGAGGATGCAGTGGACAAACCAAGCAGGCTTGTGAAGTGCTGGGGAAAGCGTTAAGTCTGAGCCCTGGCTGGGGGCTGGCGTCCCCGGGGCCCCCTCCCCGCGTTCCGCTGCTGCGGGCAGGAGGGAATGGGTGTGGCCACGATGCTCCCGGTTCCAGCATCGGCTCAGGTCTAAGAGCCACCACCTCGTCTCTGCACTGACCCCTCAGCTGCACCCCGCGGCGAGGGGCTGGGTCCCTTTTCTCCAAATGCTACGGAAAGTTAAAGGTTTGGGGAAAACAGTCAATGCAACGGTTTATCCCTTCTGCTGTGGGGCCAGGCACACCTGGCCTCAGGAGCCAGCGGCTTTTTCTGTTCTGAGATTAAGAGCAGGGTAGAGTTTTACTTCTCTTCCAGTGTGTGGAGCATCATGGGGTACGGAGGGTACAGGGGAACTGCCCGGGCCCGCTCCTGGCCGGACCAGCGGCTGCTCAAGCCAGTGCCACCAGCATTGGCCCCTGGAGAAGCAGCCCCCGGCCGCTGGCTCCGAGTGGCCAAAAAATAAGATAAAAGCTGGCTCCAAACCAAGAAAGTTTCTACCGACAAAACACCTTTACACTTATCGAATTTCTATCTCATGATGTGGACTTCAGCCAAATGGGGGGGGCTGCGGGGGGCGGGGAGCAGCGGGACCCTCGCCGGTCTCTGCACAGCTCCAGAGCACGTTGCATTGCTGGGCTGGGCTCAGCACCCCTGGCCGGAGCGAGGTCCCTGGGTTAGCAGCACTGGCAGTAGGTATTGCACTGAGCAAAACGAAGTGCATCGTTGTGGGGGGGTGGAAACAGGGCAGAATGGTCATCGGACTATGGTTCTTCCACACTTTGGGAACTGTGGGCTTGTTCCAGGACTGTGAGCAGGGAGGGGGAAGGATCCTGGGCCCCGGAGAGGACTTTGTCAGTTCTGCTGCTCAATGCTGCCCATCTCTCCGCAGAAGCGGGGCGGTCACCACTCCAGCTCACCTCTGGGGTGAGCTCTGGGGCTGCCCTGGGGACATCCCCGCGGGTCCCGGCCGTTTCATCTCCCGGTGCTTGCCGGGGCTGGCTGCGGGCGGAGCGGAGCGCACGGCCGGGCGCAGCAGGACCCCAGCCAGAGGTTCCAGCCTCCTCGGCACGATCCCCATGTCTGCAACACTCACCGTCCCCCAGGACCAGCACGGCCAGTCCTGGAAGAAGCCCACAATGGAGTGTGAGGTAGAGTACGGATGGTGACCGCAAGACAGTGTTTCTCAGGTATCTCCTTCCTTGCTTCCTTCCTTCCTTCTCTTATCTGCAATGACTTTAATGAGTGCGAGGTGTCCTTCCAGCCGGAGGTCTGCTGAGCTTGCCGAGTCTCTGTGGGAGGTTCAGACCCCACTGCTACTACAGGATGCCTTAAAATAAAGGCCTAAGCAGGACGCTTGTGCTGCTGTTCAGCTCCCACATATGCTCACTGGAAGCTGAGCAGCCTCGATGTCAAGGGCTGGATGGCAAACTTGCTCCCTGTGGGGCAAGGGTTCACCAGAGAAACAGGCAGAGCTGCCTGGAAATTAGTAGTGTAGTGATATGGAATGTGTTATTTCACAGGAATAAATTCCTTCTGATCAGACAGACAAAAAACTGGCAATCTGTACAAACTCAAAAGAATCCATTTTCAGAAAAATAAATTACTAAGGGGAGAGGAGGGTCCATTTCTCAATAAATATGTGATTCAGCTCACCTAAGACTTGGAAATTATCCGGGGATGGGAATCTAACATTTGGGTCCACAAAGGTTATTCTAAATACATCTGCAGCCCCAAACCTCCCCAGGCTCCCTTCTGCCCTTCAAAGTCCCACATCTTTCCAAGCTGCAGGGTTGGCTTCTGGTTGGCTGGAGGCACGGGTGTTGGTACGGTTCCAAAACATGTCCTTGTGCCTGAAGTCCCAGGTGCTCGGAGTGTAAAAGAAAACAGGTCTTTTGGATCCCACCTTCTAAAACTACGTGTGCCCACCGCGTGGCGGGAGGACGATGGTGGTCCTGAGCAGGACACCGCCGGGAGCCTCTTTCTAGCAGGTATAAATTGTCTTGTCGACTGAGGAGCGATGCAGACACGGGGAGTCAGTTCTGCTGTAAAATGAGGTTTTCCAGTTCGTCTGCAGAGCGGAGCAGGAACGCTGCCGACTCCCGGTACCCGGCGATGAGCTGCCGCACGGCGCTGATCTCCGTGGGGCTGAGCTGGGCCGCCTGCATGCCCCGGCTGGTGCTGTTGGAGGGGGCCGTGCTGGAGGCCCCACCTTTCATGCTGAGATCAGTCGGACCTGCCAAAGAAAAGCGAGAGGGAAGCTCAGGCACAGCAACCTTTCCCATGCTCATCCTACCGTGACGCATCCTGCACCGCTTGGAAGGTCCCCACCGTGCCCGGATAACGTGAGGAGCTCCTGCTCCCACACACACCAGAGCAGCCACTCACTGCCTCTGCAACAGGAACACAGGTCCACAGAGATTCTCCACAGGCTGGAACATCTCTGCTAGGTGGACAGGCTGAGGATTGTTCAGCCTGGAGAAGAGAAGGCTCTGGGGAGACCTTAGAGCCCCTTCCAGTGCCTAAAGGGTCGCCAAGAGAGCTGCAGAGGAAAAGGGTGTGGAGGGGCAGAACAAGAGGCAATGGCTTCAACCTCACAGAGGGCAAGCTTAGATGGGATATTGGGAAGAAATTCTTCCCTGTGAGAGTGGTGAGGTCCTGGCACAGGTTGCCCAGAGAAGCTGTGGCTGCCCCATCCTTGGAAGTGTTCAAGGCCAGGTTGGACAGAGCTTGGAGCAATCTGCTCTAGTGGAAAGTGTCCCTGCCTGTGGCAGGGGGTTGGAACGAAGTCAACTTTAAGGCTCCTTCCAACCCAAACAATTCTGCGATTCTATAAAGAGGCCTTAGAGCCAACACAACAAAAATCCCATCCTGCAGCCTGGCTCACAGCTCTGTGAAGAGAAGGTCTACTCAGAGCTAAGCCATCTCCTGAGGGCACTTGCCCCATCAAAATCACCTACCAGGTTCTGGTTTTCCCTCTGCATATGGGGAGTAACATCCCACATGGGCTGTGCTTCCCTGGTTTGTTTTGATGAGTGACCCCAGCAGGTAAAGGCAGGGGAAAAACTGGACTTAGCTTCATGTTGGACTAAGTTAGAGAGAAACAAAACAAAGGGCAAGAACCACACAATCAACTGGAAATGAGGAGAGAAGAGCCAAGAGATGTACTAGAGATGTGATAGTAGTCAGGGAGAGGAGGCTGGCTGGGCTGCAGCCCCGAGAGAAGGAGAGAAGACACTGAACTAATCCCTGGGCTGTGAACTGAAGTGCCACAGGTGGATGGAGCAGTTGGTGATGCTGCAGAAAGGCTTTGGGATGGCTGAGCTCCTGCTGGGAGGCCTGATGCAGCTGTGGGGCACCGAGCAAGGACAGGGTGTTGTGGCTGTTTGCAAACTGGGATGGGAGAGTTCAGCTGCCCCCAAGTCCAGGTGGGTGCCACTGGTGATGGTGGCAGGGAGGGGAGCTCACTGCCCCGGGCGAAATGGAAAGCATCCAAAGAAAGCAATGCTGGAGCTGCAGGAGGAGCAGCACCAGCACAAGTGTTCCATGCCAGGAGAACCAGAGCTTCAAAGCGGGGGAGGAGGAGGAGGAGAAGGAGGAGGCTCTCATGCGAAAGCAATTTCACTGGACAGAAAAGGCAGCAGTAAACTGAGCCTGAGCCTGTTTCCTGGCTCACCAAGGGAGAAGGAGCTGGGAGCAGGGATGTGGGCTTGAGCAAGAATTGCCTGAGGTGGGGGATGGAGAGTGAAGACACTTCTGGGCAGCAAAACCCTGTGGGGCCTCTGCCCAAAGGGAGGAGAAGATGCAGCTCCTTGCAGAGTGCTCTTTTCTCTGAAGGACTGGGCAAGAGCTTGGGAAAAAGACAACTGCAAAACAGAGGTTTAAAAATCCCCTAGAAAGAAAGAAGGCAAGGCGCTGCTGGGTGCTGCACCCAGGGCCTGTTTGCTCTTCCTGGGGCTGCTCAGGGATCTTCCTGCATGTTCACTGTCTCACAGGGAGGAGCCAAAGGAGGGTGCCTGGCAGTGGGGGGCCGGGTGCCTGTGCTGCTCTGGGGAGGAACCATTGCTGTGAGGATTAGGTCTCAGCAGCTGGAGGCCGGGACAGGATCTTTATTCAGGGTTAAGAAGCATTAGGAAGGGATGATAAGAGTTAATCCCAGACAGGCATCTCTCAGGCCTCCGGAAATCACATCCTTCCAAATCCTGGCTCCCGTCGGGGTGGGCTGGGGCAGGAGCCCAGAGCGCACCAGGACAAGCGATGGCAACCCAGGGGATTGTGGAAGGACTGGACAAGGACTGGCAAAGGATTCAGCCCCTCCTGCCACCACTGCTGCAGGACAGAGCCAGAGGAAACACTTGGTTTCATCTCATACCTCTTGGCCCAGGTGTGGGCGAGTCACCAGGTACCTTGGAGCCTTCCTGTGTGCCCTGCCCCAGCCCAGGATACTCTGCTCTGTTCACTTGCTCCTTACCTCAAGTTCTGCCTATGCTCTCCTTCCACCTTCCTGCCCTACAGCATCAGTCCTGTTTTCTCAACTGTTCCCAGGCAGTCCCCAGCCCCTCAGAGCCTTCCTGAGCTGTGGCTGTGCCCCCAACCCTGTGCCCATCCCTGAGAGCGGAACGGCTCATACCAGCAGGAGATCAGGGCAGCGATAGGCACCCGCCCCTGTTAATAAGTAACAGAGAATCTGGTACAGATTCTCCTTTTTTTTTAAGTGACACTCCTTTCCTCCACCAGTGCCACACAAACCGTCCTTCCAAGTACAGTTCAACAATTAACCAGCTGCTGATGACGTGAGCAGAGCCGCCAGACAGAGGGGACAAGAGGGGATTTTGGAGCAGCTCTGTGCAGCGGTGGGAGAGGTGCTGCCATGACTGGGCTCCATGGGAGCTGCGGGAGCAGCCCCTGCCTCTCCTCCAGCAACCAGCTCAGCCCCACAGCAGGGGATGCCAGGATCCCCTGGGGCACTGCCCGGGCATGGGGCAGCAGAGGCAATGGCAGGGTGGGCTCTCCATGCCCCTGGCACAGCCACTTACCGTTACTGTGGTTGCCCGTCTGGAGGGAGGCGGGGGGCTGCAGGCTGCCCCCCAGGGACCCGTAACCACGGTAGCTGTAGTTCAGGCTTCCATTGATGTAGACCGGGTCTTGGGAGTAAGATGAAGCTGGCAGTGAGTAGGAGGAGTGGGTGATGGCTGTGGAGTCTCTGGAGTGCTGCTTGTCTAGAGCGATGGGTTCATCCTGCACAGGGGAAACACAGACTTACTCCAGCGAGGAGCCTGGCTCTCCTCTGAGGCCAACAGACAGTGCAGGGATGCCTGGTGTCCTGCAGCTGCAGTGTGGCCAGTCCAAACCAGCATTCCCACCCCCACTGGCCTGAGTCTCAGGACACACCATGGGGTTCTGCTCTGCAGCCCCTCAGACCTTTGGAAAGACTTTTGATCCCACCATAGGACATTGTCAGTTCTGTCCCTCGCCCACCTCCAACTGCCAGCACCCTACCTGGGAGGTCTGGTAGATCTCCAGCCGCATCCTCTTTGCTGCTTTCCGTGTTTCGCTCTCGCAGGCGGCGGCCAGGATGTTCTCTGCCATGGCTGAGGTCAGGTGGGGTGGCGTGGGCCTAGTCTGCAGGGACACAAGCGGAGAGGATGCTCAGGAATGTCCTGCCCTGGATGCTGGGATGAGGGGCAGGGCACTGGGGCAGCCACTCACCATCTCCATCCCGTTCTTCTTCATGCGACGGCAGGACTTGAGGTAGGTGCGGATGCGCTTGCGCGCTCGCTCCTGGAACTCGGGGAACTGCCGGCTGCAGGACTCAATGATGGCCTGGATCTTCTCCTTGGGCTGTTTGGAGATGGGAACCATCCGGTCCAGGTTCTCATCCACAAAAAGGCGCACGAACATCTGCAAATGAGAAGACAGGAGGTGGGAATCCCGAGACGGAAGGCAGGCGGGCTCACCCTCCCCGTAGAGCTCTCCTTACGTTGAAGGCCTTTAGCCTCTCTGGGTCCATCCCCTCTGAGTCATTAATCTTATCATTGTCTTCATGGTCATCATGGTCATCATCATCTTCGTCAGCTGTGGGGGCCCTGCCGACGGTCAGGTCCTCAGGGCAGCCGCTCACCTCCGTCTTGATGGAGTCATAGCTACCAGAGCTGTATGGGGGAGACTGAGAGGAGACAGGGGTTACCACCAGCAGCCCTCACCTCGTGCACCTGCTCTTTCTCCACTGTGTCTGTTCCCCCTCCCGAAGGCCCCCCCTGCAACCCAGGGAGATGAACCCATGTTGAGGGTCCCCTGCATGTCACCTCCTGCCTGCTTTGGGCAGGGGGAGCACGGTGGCCTCAGTGAGCCTGTGGTAACCCGACGGCCCAATGGCAGCTCTGGCTGGTGGGGCCATGGCTCTGCCCCATCCTGTGGGAAACATCACCTGACCCAGCAGGAATGGGCTCCTCATCACATGGTGGCCATGGCACACCTGGCCAGGGGTGAGGCGAGCCCACTGCATCGCCCAGCTCTGGGGCAGCTGGGGTGTGGGGCATGTCCCTGGCTTTCCCAGACCATCCTGGGCCGTACCTCTGCTGTGGTCTTCACCCCGTATTTGACCCTGCTGCGCAGCCCGTCGGCACTGCAGCTGTCAGACTGGTAGGAAGGGGTGACGTGGGCAGGTGTGAGCTTGTCGCAGAGGTTGATGGGCTGGTCCTCAGCAGAGGCAGTGAAGTCCATGGGGGCTGCGGTGCCATTGCCGTTCATTTCGGGGAAGGCGCTGTCGCCCTGCGTGCTGCTGGAGGTGGAGGGGTTCAGGGTGGAGGAGCCATTCCCGCTGCAGCTCTCTGACGAGGAATCATCTGCAAGGAAGGATGCATGGTCACCCCCTTGGCACCCTATGACCACCTTTCTGAAGCTGCTCTGGGCTCACTTGGTGGCTGAGTCGGCACTGGGAGCCAGTCTGGAACTACTGTGCTTTGGGCCCTGGGATGGAGCAGATGGAAGTGCAGGTGCTGGTGTCCAAGCCTGCATGGCCATTGTCACAGGGATCCACTCCCTCATCCCTCAAAGCACACCAAGTGTTACTGTGCCCCATGCCCGAGCCACCCATCCCTCTGCAGGTGACAGTCCCCGCGCCTCCGCCCTCAGCCATGGAGCTTGGGCTTGAATAAGAACTTTGGAATTTGGTCCTTTTCGGTTTCTGTTTGCATTGCAGGGAGGAGAAAGGGGCACTGCCTTTCCCTGCCAGGTCCCCTGCCGTCCTCCTGGCCCAGTTTGGGGCTGGGTGCGGTGGGAAGTGACAAGTTCCAGCACTGGTGGTTAGGGACATTGAGCTCTGCAGAGTGCTGGGCCATGGGGATGACACATGAGAACAGGCTCACTTGGAGGGGGGAAACCCCGAATCTGTGGTACCTGGAGGCAGCATTAGGAGCTCTGCTCACAGCTGGCACACCATCCAGCAAGGCTCCTCCTTGGCATGCTGCTGCAGGGAGGGGACAGGGGCTGCACAATGGCCTTCCTGTCTCACTCAAAGCCCAAGTGACCTACACCCTACATGGACACTCCTGTTCCCGGTTTCCACACACCCTAGAGCCATCCTCACAGCGCATGCAAGGTCTTTTCCCCACCACACAAACAGGTCAGGGCCCTGACAGTGGTGGTACCACCCACACCCAGTGCGCAGATCTTGGCTGCATTCACACCCCAGGCCCTGGCACCATCCCCCTGCCTGTGCCTGCTCCCACCATGGCGGCTCCCAAAGAACAGCACGACAGCGGCAGACAGCCCGGCACTGCCTGCACCCACCCTGCCTGCACCTGGCCAGGGAGCCCAGCCCTGGGGCCAGGCACGACATTTCAAACTGCTCAGCCTGTTCCCTTCCCTCCCCCTCGCCGCAGTAAATCCTTTATTTCATTAGGTGCCTCCGCGAGAGGGAAAGGGCGAAGCACGTGGGAGCCGCTTCCTGCGCCAGCATGCGCCGGGCGGTGAACAAAGAAGCTGTCGGCAGCGACGAGCAGATGGCCGGCCCTGCACCCGGCCCGGCCACCGCGGGACAATGGGCCGGGGCTCTGGGGCGGCCGCAGCCCCGCGCCGACGGCTCCTGGCACATGGGCGCCAGGTCCAAAGGTGTGCAGGCGCAGGGCGGCGGGATGGTGCCCAGCTGCTGCCATCCACCCTCCTCCTCCTCCTCCCCCTGCCAGCACCTGCGGGAAACTTTCCTGTGAGGCTGGGCAAGCGCTGCGGTGACCCTGCGGTGGCCCAGGACTTTGTATCCCTTAAAATAAACACACTTGAGGACACTCGGGCATCCAAGCTGACTGTGGGGCCGGCCGGGGCTGCTGCCGTGTGTCCCCAGCCGCCCTGCACGGGTGCCAGCGCTCGCTGCCCAGCCTCGCGCCTGCACCAAGGCGGCTCCTGGCCCCACGAACCCCTAAATTAAAAGATCCCCACTGGAGGTCCCCGCTCAGCAGAGCTCCCTCCCCCTCCTTTCCCTTGCGCTGATCCACTTATTCGTCTGAGCGATGACCAGAGCTGACCTAATCCCTGGGGTGGTGTTTATACGCTGGGTGCTCCGGGCCGGTGGCAGGCATAACCCGCCCCACCACGGGGCTGGGTTCTGGCAAAAGCCCTTGGTCCCAGCTCTCTTTGCCGGGGGGTGTGGGGTTCCAGAGGGGCTCAGCAGCCAGCACTTATCCAGGGACACCCTCCAAGCCGCTTCTCCAAAATGAGCTCCAGTCTCCTGTCCCAGTGTTCCAATGGTGGGGCTGCAGTGGGTGGCTGATTCCCAGACCATGTCCACAGGTTTCTGCTGCATCTGGAGGGTGTTGGGGGCACTGCCACCTCCTGCCCCCACACTTCTCCTGGCCCAGGGCACTGCTCTGGTGCTGAGCCCCTCAGGGTTTTGCTGTCCTTCGGCATGGGTGCTGGAACAATGCTGGCTTGGCTGTGGCTCCAGCAGGAGCGGGCAGGTGGCCGGGGGCACAGAGGCCTCCCTGCCCAGGATGGCGGCTGTCCCTCCCCCAGCACTGTTCTCTGCGCCAGGGGAGATGGGGCTCCCAGAGGGAGGCTCCAGTCTCATCCAGCGATGCCTCTCGGAAGGATTAAGGGGAATTATTCCCGTGCATGGAGGCACGAGCTGTAGGCCAGGCCCTGCCATCGGCCCGGGCACAGCCACAGCAACAGTGCAGGGCCAATCAGTGCTGTGGCCAGGATGATGGTGGGGACCTCCTCCCTCAGCTCCTCGGCAGCCCCTGGCAAGGCTGCCTGCACCAGCAGGGCTGGGGGCCCACCACGGCACAAAATCCCTGCCAGGCAAGGGCACCAAGAGAGGTGTCACCTGGGAGAAGAATGTGCAGGTGCCCTTTGCATCCCCAATCTGTCCTGCACATCCCCAACCTCCTCTGGGCACCCCTGCAGGGATGAAAGAATCCTCAACCTGCTATGAGCATCCCCAATCTATCCCAGACATCCCCAATCTACCTTAAGTACCCCCACTCCACTCTGGGCATCCCACTCTACCCTTGCCCATCCACCTCCAGCCTCCTCACAGCCCCCAGCTCTGGCCCCTCATTCCTGTAGGCAGTGACAGTCCTGCACTGGCTGCTGACACTGCACAGGATCCTGGAGGTGACACCTGGAGTGCCCCAATTTCTCCATGTCTCAGGTTTTCTTTTGTGTTGCACAAAACACACACAGCAGCAGCTGCACATCAGGTTTCCACCCGATCCGCTGCATTTATGAACTCTGGGTTTGCTACAGGCAAAAGATATTGTGAACAAAGAGGAAGATGTCTCTAGGAACCTGCCAGGTGGGATAAGAAAATGAAATGGGAACCTAATATCAGTGGCCAGCACCTACTAAAAGAACAATTTAGTTTATACAAGGATGGATGTAGTAAATAATGAGGTTTTTAAACCCATGAGCTACAGATATTTTCTTATTTCTGTCTTTTTACGTGTTATGCTCTCTCAGAAGCTCTGCACACAAAGTGGTGGGTTACTCTCAGTATTGTGAGCAGAGCAATGGCTACAAATTCAAATTGGTGAGTCCTTGGGTCCGAGAGGGAATCGCCTCAGCCAGCTTGAAAATGCAGATGAGCTCAGGAGGGAGCTGCAGTCTCCTTGTTGGGATGGATGAGACAGGGATGGGGATGGTGCTGCTCTCTGGGCGGCTTCACGGGGGTATCTCCAGCCCACAGACATTCCTGAGAGGAGCTGGGGCACCTCACAGCAAAGTGGCACCTGGGGGAGAGGGAGCAGGAGCACTCCCACCTTGGGTGCTGGGACCAGATTTAGGCTCCTGCGTTGCTTTGGCAGCTGTGTCAGGACTCTGAGCAGTGGTGGGGCTGTGTTGACCACACTCCATTTCGGCAAAACCCACCAAGCTCCAGAGCTTGGAGAGGTTTTCCACATCTCCCAGCAGTGCCCAAAGCACATGTCAGGAGCAGGGCTCCAGCAGCAGCAGGCGAGCAAGGCCAGGCTGCACAGCCATGAATATATTCATTATCAACCAGCACGAGCCTGGTGAGCTCCCTGCTCGCGGCTGGAGCTTGGCTGCACGAGGAGCCCCTCTAATGAGGATAATTGGGAGCCCCCCTGCTCCACCCCCGTGCCCTAATTGAAGCAGATGGAACTGCAAAAACAATGTCACTTCTAACCGGTTTGATCTTTCTGTTGGAAAACGGGACTATTTCGTTCTCCTGTTTAATCCCCTCAAGCTGGGGCTCCATGAGCTGCATGGAGGTGGACCAGAGCCTGGCACCGTGTGGGAGAGACTGGTGAGGCTGGAGAGCCCAACAGAGACAGCTGGCCCTGAGGTCCGTGGAGTGCTGCCCTCTTTGGCCCCTCTGCAGCGGCCAGACCATGACAAGAGACATGGTGAGGTGGCTGTGAGGGACCAGCCTTGTGCCTCTGCCACAGCCCCGGCATCTCCCCGGCATCAGCCCAGGAGAGCAAGAAGCAAAATGGCTTCTTGGGCCGCAGTGCTAGGGGAGGAGGGGATCAGTCACTTATTAAATGAATTAATCAGGGCTCAGCATTTTCATTTTGAAGAGGCTGCTGGATTATCCTTGATTTCTGTGGCGCTGGATTTGAGGAGATCAGGAGGGGAAGGGGCGATTTCCAACACCTGCTCCCCGGGAGATTTTACGGCGGGGAAGTGGTTGGGTTTAACGTCTCTGCCGGCGCAGGCCACCGCACCACTCTCCGGAGCAGAGTTAAAGATGAATGGGGCAAATTGTTCCTCCTCCTGTCACATCTCCAGAGCGGAGACAAAACCTCTTTTGACTCAGGAAACAATGAGCTTATGTAAGAGCCAGCGGCCCACGGGAACCTCACCGCAGCCCCGCACCATGCAGTGGGCCAGGGTCCACCCAGCTCTGCCCACATCCCAATGCCATGGGACCCCTGGCCGGCCTTGGAGCAGCCCTCCCTCAGCTGCTGCCCACTGCCTGGGCAGTTGTGGGTGTCACAGCCATGCTGGGTCCCACCAGTGACCCTTAGTGCCCCATGGACCATCATGGATCCACCAGCCATTGCGCTGCCTGCTATGCCTCCATGGGCAATGGCAGCGGTTCTGCCACACCTGAGTCCCCCTGTGGCTCACGGGTGGGCCTGTCCCATTTCCAGCCTGCCGTGGCACCGGAAAAGGATGGAGCTGCACACCCAGCCTGGGAGTGGCCGTCAGGAGGGCACAGAGCATCCCACCGCCACCCGCCTGGAACAACAGCCAGGAAGATGAAAAGTGCCATAAATTATTCACTCACAAAAGAGACGAGAAGGGGGAAGAAGGGGAGGAGGAAAGCCTGCGAGAAAAGGATACTTAATACAAATTAGAGAGACCGAGGGGGAATGGGGGCCCCGTGGGGGGGCCATTGCTGGGTGTTAGTGCCACACTCATTAAGGGCAAGGGAGCAGCACCACAGGGATCCTACACCCATGACAGGGAGGTGAGTGGCAGGAGAGGCCCTGGCCCCGCACCGTTCATGCAGTCTGAGCACGGAGCCCATTTTCTCCAGGTCCTGCCCAGCGTTTGCCTCCAAGATGCATAAGAAAGAAAAAAGCAATGTGGCTGAGGGCCGCAGTGCACTGGGGCTGGCCAGGTTCCAGTTAAGACACTCTATTTCCTGTCTTCCTTTGCTAAGGCAAACCTTGTTATGTCCCAGACAAAGTGTCCACCCTCCACACTCCCTCCCTGGGTCCCTGCCTCGACCAGAGCCCTTGACGAGCCAGACATCTGGCACGGCCGGACACAATGCGAGTCTGCAGGGAGAGCTTGGCCGGACAAGGCAGCGCTGTGCGGCCGCCTCCCTGTCCCTTGCCATGAAAGGTGCCCCCCAGTGCCGTCTCCCCCCGGCTCCACTGCCCAGCCCGAGGGAGCAGCTCCCTCCGGCACTGGGATCTCACCGTGCCAGCCCTGTGCTGAACATTTTCCCACACACCAAAGCTCCTCAGCTCCTGCTGCACAGAGCAGCCTTGTCACAAACACTCTCTGTCCCTCGGTTTCCCCTTCTCCTCCCAACCATTGTCCCTTCCCTCCCACTGCTGCTCCTCCAGGCACCTTGCAGCTCAAGGAATGCTTGAGCCAGGAGCTGGCCCTTGCTCACACTGAGGAAGGAGGTGGCACAGACCAAGCCTCTCCTTGTGGCACTGCTGCTGGCAGCCACCCGGATCCTGCTGCAGGGAGGGGACATGCCAAGGCCCCATGCTGCCTGGGCACTGCCTCTCCCCACGCCAAACAAACGGGTTTGGTGGGTTTGGGCCAGATTCACACTGAGCTGGTGCCTCCAGCACAGACCTACCACCAGAGAGACTCTGCTGTGCACCCCCAGTCCTTTACGGGCTGTCCCTGAGCACTGCAGGGCTCACCCCGCTGTCCCCACTCACCCCTTTGGTTGGGTGTACTCAATCTGGGGAGGAAAGGAGGGGCACAGATGGTGCTGCCTGTCCACAGCCTGAGGATCCTCTCTGCTCCAGATTAAGAAGAGATCCCCAAAATTCTGCTCTGTGCAGCAGCAGGACAAACTGACTGACTTGGCAGAGCCTGTACGGAGCCATGAGAGAGCTGGAGCTGAGCTCAGTGTACCAGGCTGGGAAAGCCACCACAGCCTCACAGCTTCCCTGCTGCACTCCCCAGCCTGGCAGCAGGGAAGGACAACTTTCAAAGGACACCGAAAGGAGGGTGTTTATCACAGGCCATGGCCTTTGCTCGGGAGGAGCAGATGTGCCCCTGGAAGAGGTGATGGGAATGGAGTCACCAGCCCAGACGGCTCAGGAGAGGCAAGGACACATTTGTTGACTCTTGCTGTGAAGCCAGCATGGCATGGGGACACCCTGGAGAAAAAGGAAATACATCCCTAAGAAAAATGAGATAAGGTTGTGTCCAGCTGTAGTAAGGCCTGGCTGATGGTCCTAGTCTTGTTTAGAGCTAAGGCTTTAGGGAGCCAAAATTCAACACTGGTACAAGAAGCCCTGAAAACAGTGAGGATTTTGCAACCTGAGCTAAGCACTGTCTCAGGGCTCACAGGCCACCTCATGCACCAGCCAGCCATCAGACAGCCACCCATGGTCTGCTGGACTCCCCTTGTGGCTTACAAAGGGTGTTTGTATTCACCTGGAGCAGAGCTAGGCTGGCTGAGGAAAGTCCTGGGAGCTGTCTGACACCCAATAAGCAGTGGTGACCCTGTGAGGGCACAGTGGGCTCCATTGCTCTATGGTCGGGTGCCAGCTGTCAGAGGTGCAGCTGTGGAGTGGGACATCACTTGGGGACAGAGCCTGGCTTTTGGTCAGCCCTTGGCAAGAGGCTGCACCTCCCCAGAAAGCTCTGCTAGGCTGGCAGTTCAGGGAAGCTGGTGATGTGCTGCACATCGTGGGCATCTCATCAACTGCCAGCAGTGTGACCCAGAGCTGTGGGACATGTGCCATACCAGCAGAGAGACTGCAGTTCTGGGGACAGCTCTGTGCTGTCCCTGACATCCCAGGGCAAGGTGTCCAGAGGAGTGACACCCCTTACAAGCCCCTGGGACAGAATCCTGAAATAATGCTTGCCCGCTTGCACGCTTGTCCTTGAGGTCCCTCCTTGTAGCACTCCTGAGGAATGTCCCCAACACCCAGAAGCCTCCCCAGCCAGCTGCCTCAAGGGATGCCCCCAAGAAGAGTGTGCCTTCACAGTTAAGTAGGTTAAGAAAGTCCTTTCTCCAAGGTCTGGATTAGCCACTGCTGCTCCGGGCAGAACAGACTCAGCAGGGATGCTGCCAGTCAAGCGAGGACGGCACGTGGGGATCTCGGCAGAAGGGGATCAGTCCAACATGGTGCCATGAAGCAACTCCATGTCCCCCACACAGGGTAAGCACACCATACACCCAAGAGTTTTCCCTGCTCTTCAAAAGAGGCTGAGGAGCAGCAAGCACTGCCTGTGGGCTGAGCAGTGCTCCTGGGCAGTGGAGCAGGATGTACAGCCAGGGACAAGGCAAGGCAGATCCTACCAGGGGGCAAGACAGAGGCTCTTCTCTATGAGTTCAAGCACTTTGTCATGTCACACACTGAGGTTTGGGGTCGGACTCCCGCATTACTTTCAAGGACCCTGCACTCACCAGCAAGTCACAGCAACCCTGTGGTGCGATACCCTGCTCAACCCCACACCTCAGACCAAACTGGGAGGTTTGTAGTGCAGTGTCATCCTGTGGAAGCAGACAGACTCTGAAGATGGACAGAGTCCAGCTCAGACTGCCAAGCAACACAGTGCCAGAGACCTGTGCTTAGCTGGGGCTGGGCATGGGATGCCTTCAGGAATGGAGAGGGGCACAGACAGCGGGACGGCGCAGCGTTCAGGGTCCCTTTGCTCCCCATGTGTGCTGGCTCCCACAGATGTGTCCCTCCAGGATGTCCGGCACAATAGCTCTGCTTCGGCAGCAGAGTTTGTGTTGATCTTGCTGTTGCTTTGGGCAGCCGGTGGCTTCCTGCGGGCACGTACGCTGTGAGCAACATCCGACTGGGAAGGGATGTTGCTGGGAGCTTCACGTTTTCCGTGCTGGGGCCCGCAGGATGAGTAACAAAGGAAAATGGAAGGAGCGAGTGTGTGTGTTCAGTGTCGCTGCTCAGGGCTGGCTGGTGTGTCCTACGTCCCACCGTGTGCCCAATGACCCAGCAGGAACCCCTGCTCTCCTGACTGCCTGCTCTGTCCGTGACCCACCCAAATCTTCAGGTGTATTTTGCTCTCCCTGCAATTCCAGGGTTGACAGCAGTTGCAGCATGGCTGTGCCGGGCCAAGGCTTCTGGGCACCCAGGACAAAGAAGGTGTTGGTTTTTGTGCCAGCTGCTTTTTAGGCGTCTGAAGATTTAGCAGGTACTTGTTTATCAAAGCATGGGATGACAATTCCCTGCTCCCCTGCCTCTCTGGATTTCAAACGACTCTGCTCTATGCCATAGGAGAACACTTACCACTCCCAGGCCTTGAAAATACCTGGAGCTGGTGCTTTGGTCCTTTAAACAAGACTTTTTTAACAAGCATGTCAGATGATACTGCTCTCCTACTAGGCAACTCTTCATTAAAACTTTATACTTTAGCAAGCCTTTCACCGAAGACACACTCCAAGCATCACACCCATCACAGCAGCAGGCAGGACCAATTTAGTAACTCAAAAGGTTTTCCTGAAGGCGGAGAGTATCCAGTCCTGAACAAGCTCCCAACTGAAGGACATGGTGTGCAACCAGATCCCTCTGCAGTGCCAGGATGCCCAGAGTTGAGCCCGGCCTGGCTGCAGGGGATGCGTGGGGCTCATTGCAGCACTGGCTGGAGCTCCACAGGACTCCTGCAGGCACAGGGGACAACGAGCACAGGAGATGTGCACAAACTTCCAGCTAGGGAGTACTTGGGCTGCCCCAGTGCAGGCACACTGTGCTGGTAGCTTGGCCAGCTGGGCTCCAAGGAGGCTCCACAGCTTATGTAGGCTGGCTACTCATATTTTTTGCACAGCCTTAGCAAGCTCATGTGAGCCCGGAAAACACATTTGGTTCCAAAAAAAAAAAAGAGCTTTCATAGGTTGAGAGAAGAGGAAACTGAAGAGTGGTCGACACTTTGTGCACGTTCCCTTCCCCACAAGAGTAATCTGTTTTTCCTCTCACAACATGCTCCTCTGCTCCATGCTCCTTCTCTGCTCCATGCTCCTCTCCTTTAACCACACACTGCCCCCCTGGGTTGCTCCATTGTCCTTCTCCCCTTCCCACTCCGGTGTGTGCTCCATTCCTGGGAGGGAGCATTGGTTTGGCAGAGGGACTGACATGAGGCAGCATTAGTCTGTATTTAGAGCTCTGATACAGATCATGGACATTCACCACAGGCATAAAACCTCAGTCCATAAAATGCTTCCAAAGTGTGACAACCTGGTGAAAATCACAATTTCTGGTGTTTTTTGTATGGGTCTCATTTGTCACCCTGGGCTTGGCTTGCTTATTTTTTTGACACCATCACTTCTGATCCACCAAAGTCTACCCAGTTCAGGTGATGCTGACACCAGGGACACTTGCATTCCTATGGGACTATTTCTGTTTAATTTCTCATCACTGAACCTTACAAAAGACATTAAAGGAGCCAAGAAGAGCCCCAAAGAGGACACCTGCTTCTGAAGGAAAACCACAGGGAATGAAAAATTGGAAGCAATTCCTAAGAGGGTGCAGAGAGATTTAGATTTAGTGAGAACATCTTGATTTGCCTAAATACGTGAGTCCCTTATTAAATTACTGTCCTGTTGAATAACAGTGCTCAGCAAAGGGATCAAAACTGTGTCATTACAGATTGTAAATGACACTTGCAAATTCAGTGGTGAGGGCTAAGTCACAAGCCTAAAATGTCCCAGTGGGAGAATGGCAAAGTTCAGGGGGTACAGAGAGACCCAGTCAGGCTGCGGGGATGAGAGGCTGGGCTTGTTGGGGTGGAGGCTGCAGCCTAACCCTGAAATGCCAAAAGTTTCTATGGCAGCAATTGTGTCACCACCAAAACACTCTTCCTCCTGCTGAGACACTGGGGCCCTGGGCAAGCAGAAGTGCCCATGCCCATCCCACCACCAGGATGCAGTGCCGTGCTGGCAGGTTTCACATCCTCACCAAGGTTGCCCGGCTCCGGAGCTGGGGCTGGCCAGGAAGAACCAGCAGTTTCCCAAAATTGCAGATTTGCAATGGAAACTGAAGCGCCACAACTCGCTGGACTGAAGAGAGCAGTGTCCTTGTTGCTCCTTCTGTCTCTACCATCCCTGCCAGTGGCCACACCACCAGCTAAAAGCCACCCTAGGGAGACCTGCCAGCACAAAAGCCTTTTCTTTCTTTGGGGGTGGTTTTCCAGTCCCCTTTCTTAAAGCAGGAACGACCCAGCCTAACTTGTTCCTCAAATTCCTCTGCTCCTTCCTGCACTCCCAGCAGCAGCCAGGCTGGGACAATGAGGGATTCAATCTCTGGAGCAAAAGCCAGTAACAGTCCAACCACCAAATCCTCCCAAGCATCAACGGCGACAAACTCGACCTGAACTCGTACTTCTACCACTTATTTACTTGCTCTTTTATTTTAAGCCTGCATGTTTCACAGATGCAACACACCACCTCTCTTCACAAAACTCTTCGTCCCACCCAGCCCATGTGTGCTGCTTTCAGCCCTTCCAACTGCCTGCCCCGAGGGAGGAGACATCCACGTTCACCCCACACAACATCGCTGTGGTCGCTGCAGATTATTCACAATTTCTTGCCCGGGGGATGCAAGACCTGTCAAAGGTACAGCTTTCCAAGCATGGAAACCTGTGACTGTCCTGCAAAGCCTTGGCATCCTCCCTGTGCTCAGAACTAACAGTGCTCTCCTCATCACCTGGGAAGAGGACGTGGGGAGCTAAGTCCCCCCTTTAGAAGGGGATTTAGTGACCTCTTTCTGGAGGAGCTGGGAGACAGCTCCAGGCATAAGGACCATCAGCTCTGAGCTGGACAGGGGCCTGGCTGAGCAGGAACCTAGAGGCTAAATGGGAAGGACTGGAAGCTGGTGCTGAGCTGATATGAAATCTATCCCACAGGTGGGACACCTGATCAGAAAGGACTGGTTAATGTTTAATAAGTCACAAAAACATCCTGTGGCAGAGGCGTGGGGCTCTTCCCGCCCGCCGGGGCACTCACCATCCTCGTGGCCGTGCAGGTTCTGCGGGCTGCGCATGCTCTCGTCCTGGCTGGGGCTCAGGCTGGAGTTCAGGTGCTGGTCAGCTGAGATCCATGTGGAGTCGTTCATATCAAAGTCCTCGCTGCTCACCGATGTCTCATCCTGGAGGCAAGCAGGAAAGGGTTAACTCGTGGAGCTATTTCCTTTCCTCCTTTCTCTGACTTTAACATCTCCTCACCACACTCCTTCCTAAAAACAACTGGGCGGGCAGCTCCTGTTCCCCGCCCTGAGAAGCCTTGCTGGCCCCTTGGGCTTCCCAAGGCCACAGCGAGCAGCCCTTCCCTGTGCAGGGCGAGGTGGCTGCCCCAGCGGGGACCAGGGCTCTGCTTCCTGCCTGAAGACTTGCCTGAGCAATGGCACTGTCTCTAATTGAGGACAATTAGAAAGAGCTCACATCCTGTAGGAGCGGATGGCTGAGCCCTGGAGTTTACCCTTTAATCTCCATCCACCCCAGTGTGCTCCTGGCGAGGCAGCGGCGTGGGGGAGCTGAGGACAGGCGAGAAATGGCTTCATAAAACAACTAGGACTTTTCTGAGATCAAATCATCTGCTACACGAGGAATCACCAGAGGACTGGCAACAGCAGGAAAACCTTCTGGGGCATACCTGGACACAGGTATGGATCCCCAAAGATCTGCATGGCCTGATGCTGCAGAGGAGGCTCCTCCAGACCTCTCCAGAGGAGTATTGCCTCTGTACCTGATCAAAAATGTCTGCATGCGCCTTGGGAAGCGGCTGGGGGAGTGAGGTCCCCAGTAAGGCAAGGACACCCCAGGTCAGGTCAGGGACCCCAGCCAGCTGTGGGCTCCCCAACGATGGCATAGATGACATTCCTCTCTCCCACTTCTGCAGCTGAAAGGACATTTTCTCTCTCCCTCTCTCCCTTCTCACTAACCTTTACAGTACTTCGAGACACAGCCTTTGGATCGCTTCCAGCGCCGGAAAGGTCAGCCACAGGATTTCAAAACCATCATCATAAAGGCAGCACTGAGATCCTGAATGAGAGGAGGGGCTGCAGGACCTCCCCAGGCTGAACTCTCCCAAGGCAAAGCTTGGGAGGAAGCAGATACGTGTTCCCGTATGGACATGGTCCTGCCGGTGATCCCTTTATCTGCCTTCCTCTCCCTGCTCCCCTCCCAAAGCCAGGGGCACTGACAGCCCTAGGGTGCAGGGGAACACCAAAAATGTTTCCAGAACTGCTTTCAACTCTGCTTTCCTTTGATTGAAATATTTCAAAGGCTTGTAAACCTCTCTGCTCTTATTTTTTTTCCCTCCCCCTGGTCCTGAGATAAAATACAATCCCCGCTCCCTTTCTGTGTAAGCAGTAATTGGCAGCACCCCTTCAACCTACGCCTGTGCCTCATAAAAACGGCCCTGTCTGGCTGCCGCTGGCTGATAGTTTTTATTGTGAACAAACAAATGTCTTTAAAGACAGGTTTGTGCTTTTCCTCCCAGCTCTCCGTCCCTGCAGACACATCTGCTGGCTCAGGGCTCGCGCCGCCCCCAGCCCGCTCCCTCCATGTGCCTCCCGGGGAGTTTCCTGGAATTTACAGCTTGTGAAACCCTGCACGCACCAAGGGACGGACTGATGGACAGACGGACAGGGCTCAGCAGCCCCCCAGGTGGGGACACCCTGACCCCAGACCTGCCAGGTGTCCCTGAGCAGCCTCCCTGTGCCCAGGTGGAGCTGAGCAGGAGGGCAGAAGGTAGGGACAGGTACATTGTCCCCAGCTCAGCACAGCTCCACTGCCACACCAGCCACAAAGCAATCCTGCCTCTCCAGAAACTCCATCTTATATGTACAGGAACAGAACTGCAAAGGTCTCCCTGTTGCAAACTATAAATAGTCTCTTTATTGTAAGCATTTGCAGGGAGGCAGCCACCCTAGTATCTGGCCTTCTTCACAAGGCTTACCCAAGATTACTGTCAGGCTTAAGAGACAAATGCAAATGCCAAGGTCCTTGCTGCCCACAGTCTTTCACCTGTCCGGTGAGGAGGAGGAGCCCTGGGAGCGACCCACAATGTTTTCAGGTTGTTCAGGCTCAGCTGCAGAGGACATCCAGCCTCAGCACCCAAACCCCAGCCCAGGAGGCATCACATTCTCTGTGCACTCACACATGGGGGAGAAGCAGTGACATGAAGGATGCCTTGCATGCACATGCGATGTAAAGTGCTTTATAAATGTGTACAATTCTCTCGAGGTGCAATAACATTCACCTATTATTAGAAATACTCTGGCTATCAAACCAGAAACTGATAAGCTATAAATTACTCAAGTTAAACAAGGCTGTCACACGTTCACCAGTCCAGGATTCAGCCACCAGCAGAAAGTCACCACCAGCTTTCCAGACAGAGCTTTCTGCTTTCCAGCATTAATACTCTTGGCCAAAATGCCAACAGGACAAACTTCCTGGCATCTCACAGCTCCCACAGCACAGCCCACCCCAAGGGAATGCAAAGCCAAATGTGCAGGTGGCAGCAGGAAAACCCTTCCTGGCAGTGGGAACTGTGGGGAGAGCATTCACTGCCTGCTGGGTCTGGGCAGCCACCTGGCTCTGCCCACACCACAGTACCCCAGGAACTCCTCACACCTTTGTGCCTCTTTACTAAAAAAAAAGAGAAAAGCCCCAGCCTCAAGTGTGGCTCTGGCCATCCCCTTCACTCCAGCTCTGGCATCCTGCTCTAGTCCTTGGCTGCATTCCCCACTGCTTGTTGGGACACCAGAGGCCACCAGCAAACTCCTGCCTCAGGACACCCCTCAGAGACTGAAGGCTGAGCATTGTGACCTCCAAGTGCTGCCCATGAACTGCTGGCACTGCCTCCTCATACCAGGGACAATTCCAGGGACAGGAGGCCCCAGCAGCAGCGTTCAGAGCACCGCCTGCCCAGCCACAGCCCCGGAGCAGAGGGACAGCAGCACAGCACAGCACAGCACAAATCCAGCCTCAAAGCACAGGACACCAGAGCAGGATCAAAATTTCTGGCTGGGTGGGAGCTTTGAATCTCCCCGGATGCCAGTAACCTGGCTGAAGGCTGAGCCTTGTAGTGGGCTCCCTGTCCAGCCAAACAAGGAAGCATTTCTCAACAGCAGCAACAGCCACGACTCGGAGCAATACGGTAAATCTAATCTACCCTTCCACCCTCTTTTGGCTTGCAACTCAGGCAGCTCATTCTTTTTCCTCTCTGGGTTCTCAGGAGAATTCCCTCTGCTAATTTCTTCTTTCCTGTAAACAAACTTCAAATGAAACTTTCATTAGAAAACAGAATGCAATCCATTACCAGTGCCTGTCTCAGGACCTTCTGCCTTTTCCCCAGTTTCACACCACTCGTGGCACAGATGGAAGTGCCAGTGGCGCCCAAAGCAGCCAGACCAGAGCCAAACCCTGAACCCCAGCACTGCTGCCGCCGCCCTCCTCCTTCCTGCCTTTCCCAGGTCTCCGGAGAGATCTCCTCACCCTGCAGTAAAGTCCCATCGCTTTGTTTCCAATGTTCAAGGGACTGAGCGATCAAGGGTCAGGCAGCAGAGCTCCTCTCTGCAAGGGGAAGTCAGATCCTGCTGCTGCACTCACTGGGCACACCCAAACATCGGAGCAGGGCTCCCTCCCGGCACCGCTCAGGGTTTGGAAAACAAAATCCTTGCTTCTTCCTTATCTACAGTCCAACATTCACAGCTGCTCTATAGACATTCACAGCCAATATTTTCTACCCAGCAGAGGCAGACACTCACATGTGCAGGGCTCACACTCCACATTTCTGTCCCACTTTCCATTCACGATCTTCAAGCACTGTGCCTGGAAGAGTCCGCCGAGCTTCCCAACTTTGCTCCGAGTTAGAAAACTACTCCTCGTAGTATAAAGCTGGAAATCCTGGGCACTGACAGCCACCCCGGCTGGTCCAAGAACACAGCGAGTCGCAGGCAGATCCAGGGACCCAATCAAGCCCTCCGGACTGCAAGGCTGTAATTGCTAGACAACGTTTCTTCACCAAAGCTCTTCCTCCAGGAGAACAACCTCCCACAGCAGGGCTGAGCAGGGCAGGGGGGGAAGCTACTCTTATAACCTCGTAAATATATGCAAGACTATCGGTAACCTGCTTATTTTACAGCCAGGCTCAGTTTCTCGGGGACTGCCTTGCAATCTCTCTCCAGTCATTTACATGCTGTGCCTCACGTTTAATATTCCAAGCTCCGAGTCTCAGGACGGTTTATTTTCTCTCTTTAAGTCCTTTTATTTTAAAACATGTCCTTTCACGCCACAGCCTACCATCCCGATGGGATTTCCTTCCGCGGAGCAGGAACCGAGGCTGTGTGCCGTGCAACCTCCCCAGCACACAGCCACGCTCAGCTTCCCACCAGAACCAGCCGTGTTTTTAGAATCAACAAAAGGCAACGCGTGACTGCCAGCCCCTAGAGCTGCTCCACTGCCACACCGGTGCCGTGCTCGACCTGCCCGGCACAGGCAGCCCCCAGACCTGCCAAACCTGGCCAGGGCAGAGCTCCTCGCACCGTGACCCACGGCAGCGGCGCGAAGGGACGAGCTCTGAGGAAGGCAGCCTCATCTCCGTCTCAGCCACTGTTTAAACCCAGCCCTCTGAGCATGCCAAGAAGGTATTGAACCAGATTTGACCCTAACTTAACCAGTTCAGCGCAGAGAAAGGCTTACTAATGGAAGAGAAAACACTCCGGGTCAAAGATTGGTACTGCAGCCACAAATACTGTGGTGGTCATCGCTTCAAAGACCCGAGAAAGCCTCACAGCACACGGGTGTACTCGGGCTGTGGCGGCGGTGAGCTGTGACTGTGCTGCCTACTCGTGTGTACAATTCCCACACCAAAGAGAACATCCCCGGCGCTCTTTGTCAGGTCACTTACGTCCTTATTTACAGCGATTTCTGCTGGTTTATACGGGACCCGGCAAAACCCGAGTAATTTGTTAGTTCCCGAAAAAGGGCAAAACAGTTAATTTAAACGGCAAACGGCAAATGGAAGCGGAAGGGAAGCTCATCCCCTTCTCCCCCTCCCCCTTCTCTAAGAGCTCTTCTTCTGGGAACCCCCCGAGCATTCCCACAGCCCCGAGGCGCGGGGAGCTGCCAGGGCGGGGGGCGGCCCCGCAGCCCCTTCCCGGAGCCGCTGCCCCGTTCCTGCTGTTCAGCGGGGAGGTGCTGAACCTGGGGCAGGGGGAACCGAGCTGCACGACTCCCACCACCACCCTGGAGCCCCGCACCTGCCTCCCCCGCACCTGAACTTGCTCGCAGGCGTTTGCTTTTCCATGCGAGGTGGGGACGGTGCCTGATACCGCGCGGTGTGAAAGGGCACTTTGCTCTTCCCCAGCACCGGGAAGCGAGTGTTGGGGGGGGAACGGACCCGGTTTTGGAGGGGGTGGCCAAGAGGAGCAGCGCTGTGGGGTCAGCGGCCGGGGATCCCCGTGTCCCCACCCTCCCCGACGGCCATGGGACGCCGGTGGGACACGGTTCCCACGCGTGTCCCCGCAGCAGTGAAGTGCGAGGCGCCGGGCGAGAGTCCCCGTCCTACCCCCGCCCGCAGGTAAATACATACACCCGCGATGGAGCCCTGCCCGCGCGTGTGCGGGGCTCAGCGTGCGGCGAGGATTGACACGTAAGTAGGGCTTTACCTCCAGGGAGGCGGCTATTTCCAGCACAATCCTCGCCCGGGGCCGGGGCTGATGGTGATGGCGGCGCGGGGCCGGTGCCCGGGGATGGCTGGGGCCGGTACCCGGGGATGGCCGGGGACGGAGCGCTCCCGCCGCCGCCTCCTCCCACTTTCTTCGGCGCTTTTGTGCTCTTCCGGGCGCGGGGGAGCCGCGCCGGGCGCGGGGAAGGACGCGCCGCCCTCCCCCCCCCGCCGCCGGGCAGCCGGGCGGGCGACCCGCAACTTCCCGGGG
>VZTR01033232.1:12580-34413 GCA_013400775.1 Chaetops frenatus | reverse complement strand
CGCACCGGGCCGGGCGCGGCGGGGGGCGCGGAGCCGCGCCTGGAAGAGCACATTGTGGAGGGCCGGGAGGGCCCTTCCCCGGGAGGAGACAATGTCCAGGGCCAGGCGCCTGCTGGAGAGCGCGAGAATGCGCGGCCGGGGCACGGTACGGATCGGTTCGGATCGGCCGGGAGGGCCGCTACCCTCCCGGGCATCCTCCGCTACGCACGGCCCGGGGGGCTGCAGCCGATCCGGGGACCATCCACTCTGCACAGCACCGGGGGCTGCCGCCCGTCACGGCCCGGCCCGGGAACCCTCTGCCCGCCCGGCTCGGTGCGGCCCCGGGAGCTCCGTCCCTGGGTCCGCCCGTGCCCGGGTGCAAGTGCGGGGCCCCTGCAGCGAGCCCCGGGCGCGTCGGGTCCCGCAGCCCCTTCCCCGCGCTGTGGGTGCCGCGATGCCGAATCCTTTTGTTCCCGATTATTCTCCCTCACTCCGCGGGAGCAGAAGGACCCCGCGCTGCCGGCAGCACCATCACCCACCGCCGCAGCCTCTGAACGAGCTGGAGCAGGGTTGTTGGGAAACCAGTGGCTTGCCCGTCACAGCTCTGGGCAGGGCACCGGCTGCCAGATCCCCGGCAGGATGGGGGTCCCGGCATCCCCCAGGCCGGTACCCACTCCCAGGCTGGGCTCCAAGGGCAGTGGGTCAATGACCTCTATCTTAGTTTGGGATCACCAAGATGGGATGGTGATCCCTACCACCGTGATGGGTTCCAGCATTGCAGCATCCTGCTCCCCAGCCCACCTCATTTCACTATTTAATGGTTACAAAGGAAATGGTTTATGAAATAAACCGAGTGTAGCAGCTCAGTGTGGAGCCTGCAATAGGCTGGTACCAGAAATGGTGCCAGAGCCAGGATGGGAACTGCCCGGTTTGGGTTTATGGCTTGTTAGTGCGGATGTCCAATTATGATGTTATCTGTTCCAGCGTTAACCACCTCACTGCCAGGGAAGTGTGCAAGGGAAGAGGGTGGCTCAGGAAGATCTGAGGCCAGAGGTGAAAATGGGCATCACTCAGTACGACATTTCCATCTCCTCCGGGCTGATCACGGAGCCAGAGGCTGAAAGGCAAGAGCAGGCCCTGGGGGCCTTCCGCAGGAAGCGAGAGGATGGCTGGGAGGGCAGCGGGCTGTGAGCCCCCAGTCACAGGGCCTTCTCTGCACTCCCTTCCAGCTCCATGGCTGCTGCTCCTCCCTGAAGCTAAAATAAAATCCTGACCATTTAAGGTGAACAGGAGCCTTGCTGAGAACCTCAGCGGAGCGGGCTTTAACCCCTTCCCATTGCTGGGCTTTGTTTACTCCTTGTGCTTCCTTTGGCTTCAAGCTAGACCGACTTAAAGCCATTTGGGAAAGCACATCCCCTGGGACCAAAGTGTCTGCCCCTCCTTTTGGTGAGCTTGCAGAGGACACAAACTGGCCAGGATGTGAGTTTGAAGCACCGTCACTATTCCGTGCTGCCTCACCATGTGGACACTCTTATTTTATACTAAGTGCCTTTGTGTGGGTTAGCTTAATCCACTTTGGAAATGGATTAACCTAAATTTCACATCGGCAAACTTAGTGTGGAGCAGCCGGGTCCGCACAGGGAGTGAGGGAGGAAGAGCTGTTCAGCAAGAGCTGCTGGGCAGAAGCTGTTCCCTGCGCAGGAGAGGGGTCCTGACCCCAAGGAGGGTCATCGCTGTTACAAGTGGGGTCATGAGCCCGACAGAAATGCAATTGTTTGTGCCAGTGCGCGGGGTCACGAGGCTGGCAGAAGTGGGGCTCACCAGCGGAAGAGGGGCTGCCTCCAGAAACAGCCAGGGAAGCTCTGGGAAACAGCCCACCAAGCACCTTTCTAGTGGATATTTTTCAGATTCTAATTGTCTAGGGGGAAATAACTGGAAATTAGATATAGAATTGGTAATAATAATTTATCGAGTTGTCAGGAACAGGAGTAAGTGCCTTACGAGATTACACATTAAAAAAATGTGCACCGTAACAAACCAGTGCTGCTGTTACTATATCATATATATAATATGCATCAAATATATTATTTATAAGTCGCTTCCTTCCCTCTCTCTTCACAATGTACTCATTACCTCTGGTACCTGCCAGCCCACTCACATGGACACAGATCTGCCCATGCAGAGATCCTGGGGCTCCCTGTCTGACTGTGTTGGTCCAGCAGGATCCCACTGGATGCCACCAGAGCTGAGCTGCAGGTCCTGGGAAGAGCCATGTCCCAGCTGTGACAGCACCCACACCACAGAGCCTGCCTGAGCACCAGGCAGTGGTGCTTCCAAGGGCACTGCTAACCATGACCTGACCTCATCTGTTGTCATTTCCTAAGGCAAGGCCCCACAAGAATATCAGGGCTGCCGTCAAACCCAGGAATAAACGACATTTATGCAGGATGCATAAATGACATGCAGGAGCTTAATTGAATGGTTGTGGTGCTGTGGACTGTGGGCACAGGGATCTAGTGGTGGGAGCAGGGACTGCAGGCTGTGGCCATCACGCCAGAGGAGTCACTGACTCATGGACGACCTTGTGCGAGTCACTTGATGTTCTTGTGCCTCTCAAAAGTAGGTTAAATAACAAACAGGACCTCCTGCATTGGATCCTCCGTGACCATCAAACCCTGCTGAGGAATAAGCAGTGAAATGCAATTCTCTTGGGGGCAAGGCCAGTAAGGAAATGGGCAGGAGGGACTGAAGAAGGGCATGGCATGAGGAGCAGACAGAGTTTTTATCCACACTGTACCTTATCTGCCATCCAGAGCAGAGTCAGGGGAAAAAAGAAGGGTAAAGAGTTGGCAAACTTCATTACAGACCAGGTTCCTTGTGGGCTGAGGGCTGTATTCCCACTTCATCCTGGTCACTCCTTCCTTAGAAACAGCAGTAGTTAGCATCTGGCATGGGCATGAATAAAAGGGTTTTTTTCCTCCCAGGAACCAAGACCAAGAGAGGGAAGGGAAATACAGCTCCATACTTCACAGGGTACACCAGTCACTGCCAAATACAGGAGCAGGAAAGGAGTTGTCTCTGTGGATAGAATTTTCTTCTTCTGGACTACAGGGAATGGGTGTTCGAAGGGACAGGTCCCTGACAGTCAAATATCTCCTGACATTCCTTTCCACAGCCCAAATCCACAGCCCTGGTGTGATGCCTGCACTGCTCCATACAGTGAGGATGACCCTCATAGCTTATCTCTTGCCCCTCCAAAGCTAAATTGAGTAACCATAACCAGAACCACCACTAAACCCATTTTTTGGCCATTCTCAAGCCATTCCACACGATTCATCCTTGAGCTCTTTCTGCCACACAAGGCTCCTGGTGTGGGTCTGAGGGGTCTGTGCAAGCAGACAAGGTGCAAACCTGCCCATGCTGGTTGAACAGCAGTGGAAACAAAAGCAAGCACACAATTCAAGGTTAAAAAGCTGAACCACACAGCTTCATCTTCTGTAATAACGGAAATCATTAATAACAGTTTGTGCTCTCAAAGTAGTTGCCATCCAAGCTCTTGAAGAGCTTTATTAGTGAGCAAGACCTCAGAAGTCTCTCTAAGGTATTATCCCCTTTTTAAAGGGAGAAGGCAATTAAGAAACAGCCATTTCTGTGACTTGATCAAAGTCAATGTACAGCACGTCAGCACCTGAGCTTGGAGATGATGCAGAGCAGCCCACCATGCACAGCTTTCCATAGGAACAGGACAGATCCCACTGGATCCCTGAAACTACTCCGTGGATGTTGCAATAGTGTATTCATCACTCTGAGGTTGACATCTTTACTTTTTCCCCAGGAAATGTTTCCCAGTCCCTCTTTACATGCCCCGAATGAAAACTTTGTTTCCAGTCATACTGGGAACAGTTGCCTTTGATGCTGGTTAACACACAAGGGAATGGGCTGCAGCTCTCCTTACCAAACAGGGAATGTATTGGGAAGAAACGAGTTAAAGAGAGGTAGTGTGGCTTCTGGCCCTAGTTATTCACTGTCCCCAGACACAAGCTCATGCAGCCTGACTAGAGCAGGCATTGGAGACCAGATAATGGGCACCAGGATAGGTGTGTGTGAGATCAGTCCCAATTACCCACGGCTGGATCTGCATGACAACCATAGCTCCACCAAGAGCCAGAGAAACTTCTAAACATCCCCCAGCCACTTCTCCAGGACCATAGCTGAGCTGCACAACACCACAGGGAAGTGAAGAGAGAGTGGGGAAGAGACTACCAGTGCACAAGTACGGACTGGAGCTGTCACATGCAGCAACTAAATACACCTGAGTAGTTTAAGGGGGGTGAATTCTCCCCAGCACCACTGGAAACAGGCAATGCCACCTCTTTCTTATAGAAAATAGCATGATTAGCCCCAAAACAGCAAAGAGTCAGAGCCTTGGCATCACTTCTCACTTGAAGACAAGAGCTGCAGTGGCAGGACCGACCCCAGCCAGCCCAGGTCGGTCTCACACTGTTTGCTCGCAGCACACGTCATCCTGAACAAACACAGAGCTCACCTGGAACACCGGGAGGAGTACTGACAGATCCACACAGCGGCAGATAAAAGCTCTCAAGTTTTTACCAGCTGGGAACGTCAGAGTTAATTCCCAGTAACAAAAAAGAGTTGCCCTTCTCTGAAAGCCACCCATTCACAGCAGGGTGAAACCAGGCTAAATGGATTGGTCATCTGACCTCCTGCATCTCATGAGCCGTTAGGCCAAGGATGAAAGTTTTGCTAAAGCATCTTTGCCAGTAAAGAACACTGGTGTGACAGCTGGACCTGGTTTTGCCTGGACTAACTCTTTCGTTAAGAGCAGATCCGAAGTTTCCCAGGCAAAGCCGGCTCTGGGCGGCAGAAGCTCTGTCCCCACTAGAGGGCTGTGCTGCCGAGCCTGCCGAGCAGCGAGGAAATCTGTTTCTAACTCGGTGTCTCCCTGTGCCTACGGCCAGTGGTCCCTTCTGTGACTAAGGGTGCGTTTAGGGAACTTCTCTAGTGCTCAAAAAGTACTTAAAAATTAGCAGCAGGAAACAAAGATCTTCCCAAAGCAAGACAAAGCCTCTTCAATGAGAGCTATCTCATCAAGTTGATCTAGAGATATTTATTCCCAGAGATGTTTAACACTCTCTTTAATGGACTGGGAAGTACCTTATCATCCTCATGTGATGCAAACGCATCATCCCACTTCCTTTCAAGTACTGCCTGCTTCTGCCTTCCTCACCTCTGTGAACACACACAGCATTTCTTCAGGATGCCTTCATGAAACACTCAGCTAAACCCAGGTCCCAGGGCTCACCCAGCAGCTGCCAGCTCTTCCAAATTTGCTCCTGGTCTCTGGACTATGTGGAATGAGATGTCTGCAATATTCACTACTGAATTTACAGATTGAAAATAAAACTCCAACGTGCCCCTCCTCTGCGGCTGCAGGCTCCCCTCCCTGCCTTCTGCACCCACAGGACTGACTGGAGATGGCTCCAAAGCAGAAGGAAGCAAGTGAGCTGCCAGGGGAAGATGCATCTTAGCTGCTCTCAGAGCCTCTGAGACACTGAAGTGAGCGAGCACAGTAATGGGTAGACCAGGGGAAAAGGAGAGTGGAAGGAGGAGGAATTCCCATTGCCAACCAGCCTCTGGTCATGAGGCTCCCTGAGCTTTCAAATTCTGCAGAGGCTTGATCCTCACCAGCCCCAGACAAGATCAACTCCATGTACATCAGTGGGATTTAAGCCCCTGCACCCCCTGTTCTGGGATTATCCAGCTGTCTGAGCTAAAACATCGCTTGAAACAGTGTTCTGAAAACCACCTCACATCCACGCACTGTCACACACTCCAGGCTTACAGGGAAATTACTGGATGGATGAAATGTGTGATGGTGCAGGACAAGGCTCTGTCCCTCTCAAACACAACTCAGTGCAGCAAAGCCATAGCAACAAGAAAAACACTCTTCTTATTTCCCATCCAAGAGCAGCTCCTGCCATTCACTGATTGCGTGACCTTCTGCCAGCAGCCACTAAAGCAATCTTTGAAAACGTTTCTGTATCATTTAAACCTGGTTACTTGGCCCTGGACTGTGTCTGCCAAGGTAGCAGCAACAACTCAGGAGCAGAGAGAGAGAGCCTGGCATTTCAGTGCTGGGATTTGTCCTCTTAAAATCTTTCTATTCCTCCTGTCAGTGGAAACCCTGCCCAACAGTGGTATAAAAAATAAATCCAAGGCTGAGGTTGAGTAACACAGAAAAGATTGTCTGAAAAATGACTGCAATAGAATAACCAAGCAATAAAAAATGCTAATATTTAGCATTTGAAAATGAGGTGGAAGGATCATTACAGATAAATATCAAATATCTTCTTTTCATTCCTTTTTGCTGCTAGATTGGGAAGGTCAGCAGTTCAGAGATGCTTTAATGCCTTGGTAGATACCATGAAATGGGGCTAATTCAGCACTCTGGAAAGGATAAGGAGCTTGATTTTTTTTTTTTCACACATGTGAGAACTGATGAGAAATGGGGATAATGGAAAATTCCCATCCCAGAAGAACCTGCATGTCCTACTGAACCCAGTAGAAGCAACACGGGTCTCTACTGTTTTCCACTGTGCCAGAACAGATGTTCTGACTCCAAGAAATATACAGAAATATTCTGTGGGAACTCTTCATTTTGTGAGCAACCACGTAAAGAGCTTCTCTTCTAACAATGTTTTGTCCCTAAGCAGAGATAAAATGCTTTCTTTAAGGCTTTTCTGGCTGTGCTTCCTTCTGGAGACACTAGTGCCCTAATACTGATGTGCTTAGCAGCACTAATATATTTCACTTACATGCACTTTTTTTTCCCCCCCCTGAATAATGAAGTTAAAAGGCCACTTTGGCATAAATTCACTCATTGTTACCCCAAGTGAAGTGAGTTTCTCCTGGTGCTGCTGCATACAAATAATTGCTTTTGGCCAAAGCCAAGGGAAACACGAGTCTATTGCTTAATTTATTTCTATTAACACCATCAAATGTTAGCGAGAGGCAGGCAGCAAAGTGGCACAATGGCAGCGCTCAGCAAGAGCAGCCTGGACATGCTGGTAGATAAAAACCTCACAGGGCATATCTGTGTAGTGCAAATTTTAAAAGCAGGTTGTATTTTCTGCCTGTTTTGCATTTGCATAAAAGTCAGAATTATTTCTACTGTCTTCAGAGGGCTTGTTCAGTTGGGAAACACCCGGAACCCCAAAAGCTGCAACACCTGAACTGTGCAACCCTAATCCTAACCCTGGGGAAGGGAGAGCAGCAGCCTGTGTCACACAGCCAGTGTTCCACAGACCATGCTCCACAGAGACTGCCAGGTTCCTCCAGGAAAAAAGGATGGCATTGTTGTCCTTTCAGTGCAAAGCCTGAAGAATAAAATTAGCAGAGGAATGCCTGTGGAGGGAACTGACCCCTGTTATTGGCATTATTACACACATTATCTTCTGGTAGCCTCAGCATTAGCAGCTCCAGGCCCAGCCACAGCTGCCTCAGCAGTGTGGCACTTGTTTTCACTCAGGTTGCACCAGGGGAGGTTTAGGCTGAATCAGGAAAAATTTCTTCACCAAAGGGGTAGTCCAGCCCTGGAACAGGCTCTGCCCACTGTCCCTGGAGAGATTTAAGCCATGTAGATGTGGCACTTGGGGACATGGTTTCGTGGTGGGCTTGGCAGTGCTGGTGGAGTGGTAGGACTCAATGATCTTGAAGATCTTTTCAACCTAAATAACTCCATTGATACACCAGGGGAAGCTGGGGAATGTCCCATGTCAGAAGGGACAGCACTCAAATCCTGCTGGATTTTCCCCAGCAGGCCCAACCATCTGAATCCTCTCCAGACTTTTGTCATGATGCAAAATTTTAATACTTCAGAAGTCTGAGCAATTTTTCACTTTGCTCTCAGGAATCAGTTTCAGTAACAGAGTGAACCAGCAAATTTTACAATTTTACTTCTTCCAAACAGATTTTTCCCTTGGCTGCTATGGCTTGAAAAGCTTCGAAAGCTGCACTGCGATGTAACGACAGGAGCACAAGAGAAGGAAAACTTTAGAGGCAGGGAATAACATCAAACCATTTGATTTATGATCTAAACCAACAACTGCTGGTTGCCTCAGCTGGTCCCTTTTTGTTCCCGCATGACATACGCTTCTATTCCAATCCCTGCAAGCTTCAGGAGTATTCATGTTAGCAGCATGTTGTATCGATCTAGTGACAGTTCCAGTGCAAACTGCTGCACCAAAATTCAGGGTATAAACTCTAAATTACCAACCAAAGTTCTCAAAACAAGCATCCCTAAGCAGGCAGCTCCAAAACTCAGGATCCGCTACTGAAGCCTCGCAGCTTCTGAGAGGTTTGTTTATCCTGGGAGGAAGATCAAACTGCAAGGCCAGTTTTCTACCTGTAGAAACTGGGTACAGGAGTTTAATGAAGCTTTGTAGCACACTCCCCTTGAGCAGCTTCAGAGCCAAGAGGAACTGGTTGAAAATGCAGAAATGGTGACAAGTCAAACCACTCAGTCCTCTGTATGCAGTAAACTTAACTTGAAACAACCACCTCAAATGCTGAAAAGCACAGCCAGCTTTCATGGCCCCTGAGTCCCTGACCTGGGTGAAAAACAGGATTCAGGCCACACCATTCCACTCTGCCAGGATCTGCACCAAGACCCAGCAAACACTGCACAATCCAAAGGTGGCTGGAACATGCTGGCCTATTTATCCAGAAGTGGTCCCAAAGTAGCAATCAGATGGCACAAAGGGGCACATCCATCCACTCCATGTCCCCAGTCCAGTTCAGCCCAGCTGCCCCCTAAATTGTCCACAGTTCTATTGCCCAAGCCATCATGAGCACAAAACCTGGCACATCAACCTTTTACCTTTCAAAACCTAAAACAAATCCTGAAACTCATTCAAGTGTCAAACAAGTGGAAAGGAAAAAGCTCTGAGACACAGAAGTGCTTCCCACCAGATGCCATTTTGTCCTCCAGCAAGAAGGTTTCAGAATAGAAGTGATAGAGGAGCTCGGTATCCCTCCAGCAAACCCACACTTGGCACTCTGCACCCTGGCAGTGATGCTCTAACCCACATCCCTTCAGGAAGCTGCTGGATAAAAGCCCCCATCGGGTGCTCAGGCTCTCAGCAATGTTTTCCACCACAGCACCATGCAAACGCTGTCACATCTTGCCACTGGCAGAAATGTGTGAAATCAGGTTCAGGTTTCAGTGTGCTGGAAAGAAAATCCAGCACTGGCTTCCAGTGCAGATTGTGGGGAGCAAGTAAAACATACTTTTCTTTTTATAGACTGTTTCCATGGTGCACAGAGGTTCCCATAGCTAATTCTGCAGCTGCAGAACTTCAGAAAATTGCACAGCCTGGGTATAATCCTGTGGCAGGGTGCCCCATACATCCCCAAAGCAAAATCCAGTGGCTTAACACTGTCACCAAACAACAGAGCCGTGTCCCACTTTGATGTGGGAGTGGAGTGGCTGCAGCTGAACCCCCTCACGTTGCTGAACAGTTTAAGAGAGCCCCAGAGCAACCAAAGCCAGGTCTGGGCTTCAGACCCCATCCGCTAAAGCTCCCAGACATCAGTGGGAGATACACAAATTACTACTTGCCATATTTATTTTTAAAACAATTTCTTAGAAAAACTGTATGTCTTAACAACAAGCAGACTGTTCTAAGCAATAACTTAATCAACCCCATCTCTGCCTCTCTCCACTGGCATGACTCTGAAGCAGCCCAACTTCCCCTGAGCCAGGAGATCCAGGATGCACTGCTCCCCAGCTTCCATGCACCAGCACTTGCTGTGTTTGGTCAGAGCCCAACCAGCTCGGACAAATCAACCACTCCCAAAAACATCCATCCCAGAATCCACGTGCCCAGCACCATTGCTCCATTCAGCCCCTCGGCACAGGCGGATCCCGGCGCGTCACTCACCTGCTCCTGTGAATTCATCACCCGCAGCTTCATCTGCTTCAGGTAAGTTGAGGTGAGGGGCATGTTGTAGTCAATGATCCCAGAAACCAAGGAGGAAGGTGGCTCACTCTCTGAAGAACAGAGGAAAAGTGTTACTTAGGTGAGGGACCTGCAGGATGTTCTTGTAACTGTTACTCAGGGGTATTCAGGAGAACTTCAAATCCCTGGCAAGAGCTGCTGCCTGCTGAGAGAGGGTTCCTCTAAGAACATGACCCCACCAAGAACATAATTACAGAACAGATGTTGCCTTGGAAAAAAAAAAAAAGGAAGAAGAAAACATGTATTGCTGTCACCTGTGAAAACAGCTACACCTAATGTATAATTTTTCAGTGTCCCCCAAACTTGAGGAAGAAACTGAGTCCTGATGAAGCCTCAAAAGTGCTTCCACGCACATGGGATTTATGCAGGGGGTGATGAACAAGGATCTATTTGCAGCTTGCTTCAGCGTTGCAAAGTCTTGCCAATTTTGCTGGGATTCCCTCAGGTAGGAGTTAACATTAAGGCAACGTATTAAGTATCTCTATCTGGTGATGAAGATTATTTTTAACATCCTCATTAAAACACAAACTTAATTTTAGAGATCTTTAATTTAAATTGTTCCTGTTGATTCCTCTGGCTGCATCACACTGAGCTCTAGAGATGGCTTCAGGTTTGGATGATCCCACAAATTGCTCTGTCTGGCCAGGCCAAGTCCCCCACAAAGCAAATTCTCAGTGATTTCTCTGAATTCTCAAAGATTTGTCTGCTCTGCCATGACCACTGAGGATCCTGCAGGACGTAGAACAAGAAGGCTGCTGGAATGATCTGTTCTACTACTGAATTTCCAGGCTCATGTAGTGGGTTTGTCCAGGAGGAAAGATGCCATTGTCCACAGGGATGGCTGATGGCTACAAGCAAGATTTCTTTGCCCTCAGCACAGGCAGATGCAAGCCTGGATAATTAATCCAGCCTTCCAGCACATGCTGAAGGGATGTGTTGTAGCCACTGGACAGGAAGCTTAAGCAGCAACAGGGCAAGAAGGATTCCCAGGAGCTGAAGGTGAACTGATGGTGGGAGGTTTCCATTTCTGCTTCTGAATCTCCCTGTCTGAATTGCATTTTCTGGGGTCACTGCCTTCACAGGCATGTGTGACAGAGCCCCTTGAAAAAGAGCCTTCACAAAATGTTTTACAGCATCTCAGAAAAGCCATCAACCCAGTCCTAATGGGCCTGCTTCTCAGAAATGCTGAGTGTCAAAAAATCCTGTTGAAACTCAGCAGACCTGAAGATGCTCCACACCTCTGGAAACACCACATCTATCATGTCTGATTAAGAAATTACCTGACCCCAAAACTGCCTGTAATTGACTTAAAACTCACATAGGTCTTCGCAAATCTTCTCTATCAAGACATTGACTGGGTCCATGGAAATACAATGCTTTTTTCCCAGCTTTATCTAGTCCATTCCTGGGAAGATGGAGCATTCCTGCTTGTGGGTGCAGGGAAAGGTGCCATCAGGCCATCATCTTGCCCAAATATGAAAGTCCAAGGCTTTTAGGAACCTTGTGAACTGATTCCTCCATCTTTTCTCATGGCTGTATATCAGCAGTCTCTGTCACGCTTTGACCTACAGATTAGGAGCACTTCTAAGTCTCTATATATTAAACACCCAAAATAAATCCTTATTCTGCTGTGCAAGGATGCTGTGCTGTGATGAAAAGATGCTAAAATCCCAGTGCAAGGGGAACTTTTCACAGGAACCTGACACCTTCCTCAGCTGGCTGAGTCCCTAGCAGTTTAAGAAAGTATTTGCTAAGAGTAACACGGATAGAGCTGCTCTCTCCTGAAGCACAGGCATGGATGAGGTGAGTGTTTTGGATCTCTGAGGATGATAAGTTGCTCTCCTGCCATTCCCCACTCCACTGCTCAGCGCTGCAGAGATGAATGAAGCTGAACAGGAGCAGCTCAGCAACTTCAGAAGGAAGAGGGAGGTAAGTGATCTTTTAGTGCTTAGATTCTGCCTGAAACCATCCTGATGTGAATTTGGAACAATCCCATTAGAGGCCAAAAATTTACTGTGAATTTCTGCAACTGCACCACAAAAGGGTTTGAGCCCAAGAAACCAAACCCTTTTTTTTTCCCTCTTTTTTCTAAATTATCTGGAAAAGAAAGAAAACCTTTGTTTTAAAACGCCTGGGGGGCTCCACGGGAACAATCCTCACATCCTATGTCACAAGAGGAAGCTCCTAGAATCCTTTAGCTCATTTTTCAGTTATCCCTATCACATGCCCCACATGTTGGACACACAGATGGAACAAGCAGAAATGGTTTTGATCCTAGCTCCACATTTTTATCACTCCACCGGAATTACTCCTAATTTAATAACACTGTAAAGAGATCCCAGTGAAGTCCAGTGACGTTCAAACTTTCCCACAAGCAAGACAATTTGCTTTTATGAATGATGTGGGTGCCCTGCAGGGTTTGATGTCAGATATGTTTAATTAGGGATTTTTGTGATCACAAATTAAATGTGTTCAGATTTGTTTCACTGACAAGAGATGTAGGAAGAGATGGGACTGACTCAAAGAAGATGACTTTTGTCATCTTACTGAGTTAAACTTTACCTGTATATGCTTGTATGTGTGTATGCATGTGCATACACCTCAGTGATTATTCTAGGACCCTAGTGGTGGTTTTTTTGGTGATTTGCTCCTGATAAATTCCTGAATATCTGTTAGTGAAATCAGACACCCTTCCCCAGTAAAAGTAACCTTATCTAATCTACTCAATGCATTTTCACATGTACTTAGTCACTATTTAGGTGCTGTTCAGGCAGAGAAGCACTTCTGTCCTTTCATTCCTGGTGGGTAAGTAAGACCTTTTACCTGTGGGATCCTTTGTGTTCCTGATTGATTTATTTTTAAGAGAACTGCTAAGGGGGGAAGCTTTATGAAAATGATGAATAATTGATATTAATTTATAAATTTTTTCAGGACAGATGGATGTCAGCCCTGATCATGGTTCCCACAGCTAGGACTGGAGGGGATGCCCAGAACTGGGTGTTCCCTGAGCTGCCTCTGAACTGGGATGGGTGTGTGTTGCTCAGAGAGGCACAGGAGATGCAGGATGGTGGGTGGGAGAAAGCCTCCAAAGGAAGACCAGGTTGGACTGGGCTTTGAGCAACCTGATCTAATGGAAGGTGTCCCTGCCCTTGGCAGGGGGTTGGAAGGAGATGGACTTTAAAGTTACTTCCAAACCCAACCAGTCTGTGAATGTGTGAAAGAACAACCCTTTTCATCAGCTGCCTCCTGAAATGGGATCCCAAGCTCTGGAACTGTCAGCTCAGCTACTGCCAGGCATTTAGGAAGGTGTCCTGGTGTGGGTGAAGCCAACAAGTGACATCCCTGTTGGCCTGACTCATCCCATCACCCTTCCCATCCACTGAGCTGGCTGCTGCAGCCGCAGTGCTTGGAACATCACCCGTGATGGATGCAGTGCAATCAGTGTGAAGGTCACGTTTGCTCCCAGCAAGGCCAAAGGCCAAAACTTTCCTTGGTGTAATTGGAAAGAGGGATCAGGCCCTTAGTTGGCAGAGTGGGAAGTGCTGCGGTAATGGAGCTTCAACTAATAGAACCCACATGGAGTTATTTGGGAGGGGTTTTGAGAGTTTTTTAAAAATATAATGAGTACAAAGCATTTCAGTCATCACCTTTGGATGGATAATGCGTAATCCACTTACACAAAACAGGGATGTCCATAGCTCTGCTCCCAGCAGTAAACAGTTGGCAATCAGTATTTAATACTAAAAATTCTCTACTGTTGGGCCTTTTGTTTCTTAAATTCTGCTTCCCTTCTTGATAAGAGCTGCCAAGTGAGCCAGTTTGCCTTGCCACTTTTGAAACAGACCAACTCCCTGTAGTTTGCTTAGTTTTTTTTTTTAAAGAAACAGTTTAAATGGGTGAAATCAACATCACTTTGATGCTTTGTACTTGATCATGAAAACAAGTTTGTAATTCAGAAAAAAAATACACAAACATTTAACCAGCTACTCTGGAAGAGAACCTGGTCTCATCTTCTTCCCACTCCTGCTCTCTCTTAGACCTAAGGAGCTGAAGATTGGGCCTGTCTACAAAAGAACTACAATGATCAACCACCTCAGTGGCCACACTAATTGTGTGTGTACACAGGCACAGTGTAACTGTGATTGCCAAAACGCTTGCCATTATCTAACTCAGGATCACATGCTTATCTATTAATTACTGTAAATTGCTTCTTTATCAGAAACTTAGCTATTCAGACACATTCTGTGTCCTTCAATACAAAATTACCAGTTCCAGGGAAAAACTTCAGGTTGTTTTTTTTTTAGACATTGAAGTTTCCACCCACACATGATCATGGGCTGACTGCAGCCACATCTGTGGTATTTTTGACCCATGTTTTGGGAAGCATTGGGGAAGCTCAGAAAGAAAGCCAGGCTGCTTCTGCTCCCTAAGCTGTAAGAAGCAGGTTTAAGCAATTCTTTCAGCTTGGCTATAAGATGAAAAATAGCCCAGGTTAGGAAAAGCCTTAGGTTAAGCTGTAGCTCCTGGGTGGGGCAGTATCTGGCAGCTGTCGGTGTCAGTACAAAATGCAGTGTCAGCTCTGCTGGCAAACGTCACTCGCCTTTACCTTTGGGCTCCAGGCCGTTGGAGTTGAAATGCATCCTCTTCTGGCACTCGGTGCAACTCATCAGGAACCTGGTCACAGCCTCTCTCGGGAGGAAAGCATAGGTCTCTGCAATCTAGGGAAACAACAGAGAGCTGTACGTCCTGGGAGAGGCAGAATGGGGCAGAGAGCACAGGGACCATGGGCCCAGCTCATAGGCACACGTTGTTCCCTCCAGCCCTAAATCCCTCCCTCCAGAGCAGCTGTTGGTGGGGGAACACTTTGGGAGGGTGACCGGTGTGCCAGTGAGGCACCAAGGCACAAATGAACAGACTTTTGGTATCCCTATGTAACCACACCTTCCCAGAAATTCTTTCCCATTCCCCCTTGGAGTCTGGGAAGAGCAAAGCTATGAACGTGTAAGAATCAAATGCAAAACTAAGGCCCCATCAGCTCTGTTTGCATTGTTAATTACCATCACACCAGTAACCTGAAGAATCCATTAATCTTTTGTAAGGGCAGGTCACTTTTTCCCACAATGACAATCACTTACTGTTAATAATACTTTGCACTTCTGTGACATATTTTACCTAGGGAATTGAAAACATTTTTCCAAACAGTAATGAATTTAGTCTCCTGAACCTTTGTGGGATATGTATTTTACAGATGAGGAAAAGCTAAGGATAAATATTTAAAACATGGATGCTTAAAGTTAAACACTAGATCCAGACCCAAGCACCCACACAAGGTGCCTGGCAATCACAGAGTCCTGTTATTGTAACTAATTCCTGCCAGCAGCAATTTTACAATATTTCTAAGGATCAAGACTAGGTTATTTGGAGAAGGAATGAGTCGATTTTAATGTAGACTTCTTTAAGGCCATAAAAGACCATAAAATCTTGGAGTCTGACCTCTATAGCACAAGTCATGAAACTTCACCCAGGTTCTCCTGCAGCCCAGTGGCCTGTGGTTTGCCTAAAACATCATCCAGGAAGACATCTGGTCTTAATTGGAAGGCATGAAAAGGTGGAGAGCCCACCTCTTACTTCGGGCTGGTTCCTACAGTTAATCACCCATCCTGTTTGGTCTAAGTGACTTGCCCGAGCACGGTGGTTCCCAAAACAGGGGCCGTGACCCCCACAGGGGTCACAGCACTTACAAGTGGGGTCATAAAGCAGACAGAAATTCAATTGTTCATGCCAGTCCTCGGGGCTGTGAGCCCGGCAGAAGTGGGGCTCAGGACGGGAAGGGGGGCTGCAATCAGACACCTCGTGGGTGAGGGCTGGTGACAGGGCTGAGCTGGGAGCACAGCCCAGGATGTCCTGATCGCCCTCCTTGTCCTCCTACCTTACATAGTTAACAAATCATACCTAAATTCTAAAAATCCACATTAAATACGAAAACACCTAAATTCCAAGCATTTTTCTACCCTGAGGGGGTGCTGTTCTAGAAGCAGAGCAGCGGGGCAGGGGCAGAGGCTTTGCTGGATCATGGCTAAGGCAGCGCCGTGCCCGGCTCTGCGGTGGGAGGGAGCCGCATCCATCTCCACTGCGCGGCAGCAGAGCCCGAGCTTTCACAGGCACAGAATGCCAGATGGGTGGAAAGTTCAGGCGGGGACCTTGTCCCAGCGCTCAAATGGAGGCTGCAGTGCCTGGTCCTCATGGGATTCTCCTCCTATTTAACTGCAGCCCCAGCGAGCTCTGTTGTGGCCGAGCGGATGCCAGCTCAGTCTTCGCCTCTGTGCGATATTTATCGATGCACAAGCACAAGGGATTCCCGCAGAAACGCTCAAATGAGGGGCCTGGAAATTGCTGGTGGCAGCCGTGGTGTGGTGGCGCAGGCAGGGAACTGTCCCCGCCGGGCTCAGCCGTTTCCCTGCCTTTTTTTGCTCCAGCAAGCCCACAGTCTCTGCTGCAAATGTTCAGCTAATTTTAGTGATACAGTTGTTATTTCTCAGCTGATTTGATGCTCTGCAGAGCAGACAGCTTCCTTGATGAGTTATCTCCCATCCAAACTCCCTTTCTGATTGCCTCCCTCTGGAGGTCATGGACAAGGGCAAACTCTCCAGTGTCTCTAATCAGAAGCGGTGGGGAAAGGGAGAAGGGAGAAAGAGACAGGGGACCCTGGAACCTCCCAGCTAGCCACCCAGCAGTGTCCCTTTGTGCACCCGTGCCAGGCATGGCGTGTGCTCTGCACCATTTCACCTTCCAGCTCAGGCTACAAAGGCGGCTGTGAGAGCAAGGGCAGGAGTGAGGGCAGGAGAGAGGCTGGGCAGCCCAGCCAGCAGCGTCCTGCCAGGTCAGGAGGGGATACACGCTGCTAATGTGATGATCTCAGCTCAAGAGGGAGATGAGGGGTGGAGCGTGAAGCTCTCTGACTGCTGTGAGCAGGCCTGGGAAAACAGACGGATCCAGCCTGCTCCCCTGGGGCTGTGCAGGGCACAGATTAGTCCTCCAGAGAGATGAATTGAAGGAATTAGGGGAGGGTCGGAGTGGTCTGCTGGGGAAATGAGCATAAAGTTTTTGAATTGTGGTCGTGCTGGTGGGGCTGCCCCCCTTGGACCATAGAAAGGTCACTTGCCCCCAGCCAGGGAGGGTCAGTGCGTGCCCCAGCCCCCAGCCCCAGGCTCTGCTGCAGGGGCAGGACCGAGTGCTCAGGGCAGGGAGCGATGCCAGGAGCTCTGTGTGCAGAGCCCTTCTCCCTGGGGACTCCCACCACATGTGGGACGCCGCAGGGCATTGGGCTGATCACCAGCACTGCCAGCACCACAGTGTGGATGGAGCAGACATAGGCAGGCAGGACAGACTCCAGCCCTGTGCTGGCTCTGGCAACACACTGAGCTGTGCAGAACCCCAGGCATCATCACGGAGACAAGGGCAGCCTGCACAGACCTCTCCAAGACATTGTATACACCAGAGAGATGAGCTGCCAGCAAGCCACTCCTGTCTCTAAGCGACCTGGTCCTTAGGGCTGTGGGATTCAAGGGAGTGGCTTGGTTTTGGACAGTAAATTCAGCTCTTCTTGGAAAAGGAGAGCCCAAATGTTTGCATCGAAGGGCTGCGCAGAGTCAGGAGAAACAGCAAGCTCCCTGGAGAAGCACACTTCAAGCTAAATTATTCCTGACCTAACTAGAGTGGTGTTTCAGGGTGGATAGGGCTGGTTCTTAGCATCCATAGAGCCAAGATGAGACTTAGCTTGGTGCCTGCCTCCATTTTATAACTGAGGAAACCCAGGATGGGTTGGTGGGAGCATCTGCCTGGCTGGAGAGGAGGAGAAGGCCACGGCCATGCCCCAGTCCCCCTTTCTGGCTGCTCCTGACCTTCAAGGCCCACACGAGACATTTCCCTCTGGCTGAGGGAGACAGGGAAGCAGATGACTCTCAGCGTGCAAGGGGCCGGACAAACATTCTCTCATCCATCACTAATACTGAGGATTTCTCTTCCTTTTCCCTTCAGACATGCACAGCGTCTTTGTATGATTCCCTTGCTCTCTCCCCTCCCAGCAGCCGCGCTGTGCTGCCGCTGCAGCCCGGATTCCCTTCCCCGAGCACAGCTGCTCTGCCTTTAAACCCCTCCTTCCTCACGCCTCCCCGCACAGGCACACTGGGCTCTGCCTCGCCTCTGCCTCCCGCCAGTGGCTCTGCTTCTACCTGCCCTGTCATCCCCATTCCCGAGGGACTGTCCCTCCCGCAGCCCCGCGGCTCCCGTGCCCTCCCTGCCCGGGGCACGGCAGGACTCTCACCGCTCGGTAGGTTTTCTTCTGCCCGGCATGTTTGGGTGCTTTGCCCGGCTCCGACGAGCTTTCCACATGCATCGAGTAGATGATGTCAAAGAAATCTTCCACCACAGCCACGCGTTTCAGAGAGATGCCCTCGGGCTCCGACAGTCCATCTGCCCCCTACAACAGTGCAGGCAAGTTGAGTTAGTGTCAGCGATGGGTGACAGGGGTGACGAGATCGGCCCGGGGCTAATGTGGTTGGAGGGGGCAGAGTGGCAGTGCTCCCGCCTCGGGCTGCCTTGGGCACGGGGGATGTGGGGGATAAATTAAACATCGCTTCAGGGAGGATCCTGCTGTAGCCAGGGCAGTGGCGGCTGCTGCTGTTGTGCTGCTAAAGCTGGCAGTGAAATTGGGCCAGGAATAAAAACAAGGGAAGAGCCCAGAGTGGAGTCACAACTGATCAAGAAATTCAATTTCTGTAATGTGTGGTGGTTTTGCTAGGCAGGGAACAGGCTGGGGAAGCTCTTTGGACCTGCACATGGTGCTAAACCGTCCTGGGAAGCCCTGAGATGCGAGGTAGTCTCACTGGCTGCAGTCCCTGTGGACATGGATCAGCCAGCAGGACAAGGTTTCACTGTGATGCCAGGATACAGCCCCTAAAGGAAGGAGCCAGCATCCCCTCCTTCCCTGCACTGACCTTTCCAAGGCTCCCTCCCTCTCACAGACGCAGAGCAGCTGAGCGCTGGCAGCAGCAGCAGCACAGCTCTTTGTGTGTTCGGATGTGCTGGAGAGCAGGAGGCAGTAATTCTGCCACACGACAGTGGTGACAGACTGATGGGAGTGGGAAGTGTGGGGAGCAGTGCTCCTCCGAGCTGACTGGCACCAACGGTGTCAGCTCACACTGGCAGGGTATGCCGTGGGAAGGGGAGGCAGCCTCTGGGACCCGGCAGCTGCTATCGGCACTCGGCACAAAGCACCAGAGCAGAAAGGGCTAGTGGGAGGTGGTCAGTGGCTACTGTAATGGCAGAGGGGACTGAGAAAGGGCCAGGCTTCAAGAGGTCACTTAGCTTGCTCCTTGAAAAAATGCCATCTTTTCATAGACAAAAAAAAAATTATATATATATATATATATATACACACACACTACATCCCTTAAAGTCCTGCTTTCCAAAAGGAATGCATGGATGTTGTCCAGTGGGGCACCCATCAGGCTGCTGAGCAGCAACCTGCACATCTAAATGACCTGCAAACTATCTTTTTCACGTGCATTCACACATCCCTGAGGGCAGGCAGAGGCTGGCAGGGAGCTGTGGGCAGGGTCTGGCAGGGGTCTGCATGCAAAGGGCACACCCAGCCTCCTAACCTGCCGTTTGTGTTGTCCTTGGTTGGGCTCTGTGTATCTTACACAGTCTATAGATTGAATAAATGCTGTTCTTTAAGCCACCAGTGAAAGGGCCTCTCAAAAATCAATCACTTAGTGGGCCCACCTTCTGCTGAAGCTACCCAGCCTCTCAGAGGAGCAGTCATTTAATGTACAGCGCTGCCTATTAGAGTTGGCTCCTCACCCCGATTTGGGAACAGAGACTGCCTGTCCTGGGCACAGGCTGCAGCGGGACGGTCGCTGAGCTCACCCGGGACACGGGCACGAGGATTTTCCAACACAAACCACCTCTGCCCTCCCCGGGGAGCCCCAAGCCGGGTCTGAAGGTGGCTGTAACAAAGAGAATATTGAGAGCGAACACAAGGGGCAGGGTGGCAGGGCTGCGTGGTGGGGGTCGGGAAACTTCGCCCCAGGGAGTGTCTTTGAGGAATATAGATCTAATTTCTTCTGTCACCGTTCAGAGAGTTTCAGTTTAATCGAGGGCATGGGTATTCCCCTGCCAAGGAGGAGCGGGCATTAGGAGGCTTCCTACTGACCAATAATCCTCAGAGCAGGGTTGAAATGAGGATAATTACAGAAACAGGACAAAGGAAAATGCAGCAGGGGAAAAGCACAGTCAGATCTAACAACAGAGCCCTCAAAATTAAGGCTGTAACCAACCCTGTATGCAAATCACTGTTTCCAACCAGCTAATATCCTCCTCCCTGCACGGCCAGCAGGTCCCTGTTTCCTCCCTGGTTTCAGAAGGAATGCAGTGAAGGTAACCTCCGGCTCTGGGCATTGCTACAGCCTCCCTGCACACCCAGCAGCGCTTTCCTCTCCACCCCGGCTGGATGCCGGATGCCGGAGCTGCCTCCTCAGCATCCCACTCCCTGCAGTGATCCTCCCCTGACTCCTTGCGTCTCTCCATCCCTTCCTCAGCCTTGTGACTGCTCTCCCCGTGATGATTATTTAGCTTTGGGAAGCAGGTGAGATGCAAACGGTATCAAAGCCACCGGGTATAAGAAGCTGTATCAAGTCAGTGCCTCCAGGATTAGGGAGGTTTATATCTGGCAATATACCCAAATGTTGACCTAGGATTTAAGAGGACACGTGTGCTGTAGAGTACCTCTCCGAGGGGCCCACGCCCCTCGGGTTCCTCCTTCCACACCCAGCATTGCTCACCAGTATTCAAGGCATGAGTCAGAGCCCATAATATCTCAGAACGGCTTTAAACCCCTCAGGTTTAAATAGCAATAAAAATTCCGTTGGGAAGCAGAATGGGAAGAAGGGATGCTTTTACCCTGTCCTGCTGTTGGGGCTTTATTAGAAGTCACCTGCCCCCAGAAGGATTAAAAGATATCAGGAGCAAAGCTCAGCCCTGACAGAGGTGCTTGCCTGCAAGCGGGTGGCATTTCAGGTGCTGAGGAGTCCCTCTGCCACCTTCCAGCCATCCTCCTTTCCCCTGTATTTGCCCAACACCAGTTTGTCTCTCCCCCTTTCCAGTCCCTCCTTCTCCGTCCCTGTGTACTGCGCCCCACAGTTCTAACCCCGCCTTTCCTCTCATCCTCCCCACCTTCCCAGAGCTGTGAGCACTCTCTCCTCTCACCTCCTCTCCTCCATCAGGTCTTTTTCCTCCCCAGCGTCCTTTGTCTTCCCCATATCCTCTAGTTCTGTATCTCTGAGTGCCCGTACTCCCGGGGCCCTCTCCCCTAGCACCACTCTCCTGGGCCTCGCTGCCCCCTCTGCAGCTCCTCTATCCCTGCTCCGTCCCTCCGACCCCGGACACCTCCAGCACCCGCGATCCAGTGCCGGGAGGCGCCTCTGCAGGCCAAGGTCCCCCCCCCCGTGCCCGGCCCCGGGCGGCGACAGCCATTTCAGGCAGCGCTGTCCCGGGTGCGGCACGGGCCGGGCAGCTCTTCCCAGGGCCGGGGACCGGCCATGGCGCTGGCAGCGCCCAGCCCCGGCACCTTTGTTCTCGACAGCCGCCCCGGGCACGCTCGGCCCCCGCCCGGCCCGGGACGGGGGCGGTAAGGAGAGAGGGGACGGGGGAGCGCCCGGGCAGCCCCGAGCGGCGGCGCGGGGTGACATCTGCCGCGGCGGGGAAGGAGGCAGGGCCGGGCGAGCCCCCCCGCCCGGGCCGGGCTGGGGCCCG
>VZTR01033232.1:0-12538 GCA_013400775.1 Chaetops frenatus | reverse complement strand
TCCGCGGCCGGTTCCTACCATCCCCAGGCACCGCCATCCCGCCGGAGCTCTGCTCACCTCCCGGGCCCCACTGCAGCCCTGCTGTGCTCCCACAGCCCCGCCACACCCCCACATGGACCTGCACGGCTCCCTCACGGACCTGCCCTGGCTCCCACATGGATCTGGCATGCTCCCACACAGACCTGCCCTATTCGCACATGGACCTGCTGTGGCCCCCACACAGACCTGCCATGGCTCCCACAGCCCTGCCATGGCTCCCACACAGCCCTGCCACGCTGCCACACAGACCTGGTGTGTTCCCACATGGACCTGCCGTGGCTCCCACACAGCCCTGCCATGCTTACATAGCCCTGCCATGCTCCCACACCGCCCTGCCACCGCTCCAACACAGCCCGGTCCTGCCTTGAAGCAGCAGCACCCACACATCTCCATGACCCGCCCAGCTCCCTCTGCTCCCAGCAACCCGCTGAGTCTCCAGCAGCTCCTGTGGCCATTCCTCAGCAGCCCAGCCTGGGTGTGAAAACTGCCATAATGGGAGGTTTTCACAGCCAAACTGCAGCATTGATGAGCTAACCCTGTTTTCTGTGGGGCAGCAGATCTATGGCCAGCAGCTGCCACCTGATCCAGTCCATGCTGCCTGCGGTGACCTCCACCTCAAGTCCCGGCGAGCTGCCACCACCCCAGCGAAACCAGACTCCCAACCCAGGCAGCCCCAGGGAGGCCAAGGGATGACAGCAGGCTTCATGCACAGGACTTCTCAACCCTGCAAGCCCTTCCCCAACTTGGACATGGATTTGGGAGAATCCGGAGCATTTAACCTGAGCTCTCCAAAGCCTGCATGCTCCCAGCTCCTCTTCAGACTGACTGGGGTAGACACTGCCAGAGGAACGGGAAACTGCCCGTTCTGGCTCAGCAGCGTGGAGGGTCATGGCTCTGCCCTTGCACTGGCTGGCAGGGCAATACTGCCTTCTGCAGTGGGACTGGAAGCTCTCCTGGGGCCCAAGAAGCTACCCCGCTTCACGGCTCAGCAGGGAAGCATCCCTTTTCCAAGGGGGTTATGCTGGAGGGCCATCAGACTGGGGCTGCTGGAGCAGGAGTGGGATGGGAGGGAGTGCCGACTGCTTCCCCATCTGCTGTGCTCAACGGCAGATAAAACACTGCCCCGGCCCTCGCGCGAGGGGCTGATACCAGCCGAATTCAGCTTCCTGTGAGTCAAAAGCTGCTTCCTGCCAGCAGAGCCCTGCCTGATAATGGCTGCGTTCTGCTCTCTGCCCGGGAGCAGACCCTCTGCCCTCGCCTCTCCTTGCACTTCCCACATGAAAGCTTTCCCTTCTGTATCTCCCAACCACAGCATCTCTCCGCCCCAGTACAGAGTCGCACGTTAAACTCTAATTTCCTGCTGCTGGCTGGGAGGACCACTGTCACCCTCATCCCTGGGATAGCCGAGCTGGATGTTTGGGGCCAGCCGTATCGAGCTGTCCCTCAAGGTCACCTCCCTTGTACACAGAGACAGGCCGTGTCGTTCGCTCTGCCCGTGCTCCAGCTGCTGCTGGCTGTGGGACACAGCCACTGTCCCCAGCCAGCTCAGGATCTGAGTTCTCCTGTCCCACGCTGGAGTCACCCCATGGCATGACCATGGGTTCCCCAGCCCACACCAGCAGCAGTGCCATTCCTGTAGCATTCATCCATCCCTTGCCCTTTCTTCCAGCCCTGGGTGGTTCCTTCTGCTGCACAAAGGAGGATCCCTTTTTTGAGATGAGCAAAAGTGGGGTTTGGGTTTTATCTGAGCACTCTGCTGCTCTTTCCTCTTTGAAGTGCCTTTCTAATTTTCAACAAGTTGTATTTCATTCTAAGGAAGATTTTGGTCCTCTGACAAAAATGCTCAGCTGGACCATGGAGTGGATGTGCACAGGACAAAGCAAAAGGGACATACCGGGATCAGAAGCTGTGACATAGAGGATGCTGTGTAATCCTGCCATGATGCCAGAGACATCCCATGAAGTGCTCCAGAGATCATAGAAACATGGAATGGTTTAGATTGGAGGGGGCCTTAAAAACCATCTAGCTCCAATCCCTCTGCCATGGGCAGGGACATCTTCCACTGCACCAGATTTCTCCAAGTCCCCTCCAACCTGGCCTCGAACATTTCCAGGGATGGGGCAGCCACAGCTGCTCTGGGCAGCCTGTGCCAGTGCCTCACTGCCCTCACAGGGAAGAATTTCTTCTGAACACCATAATTCCTCAAGTCCATGCCCCTGGGCAGCCCATGGCCCCCCAGTGTCCAGCTGAGCCAGCACTGTGGCCACCACCAGCACACAGCCCACCTCTGCAACTACTCCTCCTGCACAGGCTTCAGCACCAAAACAGACGTTTTATTTCAATATGGACTCTTACAACTTTTGATCAAGAAACTGTTCTTGGTACTTCTCATCTCTGGGAAGTCAGCCCTTGATTGGCTTCTATATTTAGACTTCTCCAGGGCTTTAGGAAGTTCACTCCTCATGGTATTTAGGTGTAGGATGAAAGCAGCTTTTGCGGGGGATATGTTAAACCACAGCAGGCTCCCTCTGCTAATGCTGGGAGGAGAAAGAGGAGCTAGATTCCTCGAACTTCCCTCTTCCTCTTGCCCCTCATGCCATGGGCACAGTGCATGCCTTAGAAATAGGCACCAGGGAGACACTGGGCTGAAAACAGTATCAGCTGTATTGTTCATAATAAAAGAACCCACAAGAAGACGATGGGAAATGCTCTGACTGACAGATTTTGCTCTTTTTTCTCCTGGAAATATCTTGCTAGGAAATTTTTCTGATCATTTCTGGTTGAAAAATGGGAGAAAAGTGGTTGCCAAAATGCTGATGGTGCTTCCCTGTGCTGAGCATTTCGTGCTGTGTCTTCTTGCACCAAGCAAACATGAAGCCCCATCCTGCACTTAGAGCTCCAGCTCTACTCTCTGCAGTGAAAACAGCCCCAGCCCTGCTGAGCAGCTGAGCAACCCTCTGGCCCAAGAGGGTTCATTTCTCCTGGGGAAACTGAGGCACAAGAAAAAATAATTTTCTCGACACTCTGCTGACTCAGGCGGAGACCGGGGGCATTCACATTGTTTCTCTACCCAGAACTGTACACAATACTTTTTTTTTTCCCCCAAAGTAAATACTTCCTCATGAGGGGAGCCGGGAGCTTTATTTTTAGCTGGCAAACACAGCTGAGGTGTGTGTCTTTACGGGGCACAGGCACCTCTTCAGAGCCAGCCGCTCTTTCAGCCGCCGCAGCTGAGCCATGGGGATGGGTCCAGGCCTTTGCTCTGACCTCGGCTTATTGCTCTCCTGGCTCCCAGGCCTGGGAATGAAAACAGAGCGGCCTGGGAGGGGCCAGCCTGGAAATGGCAGCTGTGGAGATGGCCCAGATGCAGGGTGCCAAGGGGAGGCTGGTGTGCTCGGGGTCGGGTGGGCAGCTGGGGATGGGGCTGCCATCCATCCCAGGGCTGCCTGAAGGACAGAGGAGAAGCCCAGCAGGAAGAGATTCTTGCTCGCATGCCTGCTTAGAGGCTCCTTGGATGCCTGCTCTGCCTGGGAGGCAGAGGACATTTTGCACAGCACAAGAGAGCAGAGCTGCCTCCCTGCCAGCACCGGGCTGTGTGCCGGCGGGGAAGCCGCAGGAGCAGCTGGATCTGGCAGCAGAGGCAAGCACAGTGCTCCCCAAAAAATGTGACCCTGCACCTGCTGGCCAGGAGCGAGGGGGAGCCAGCTCTGTCAGGGATAACAAAATACCATGGGGCAGCCTGAGCTGCTGTTGGAGCACTGTTTGACTTGGGTTTGGTGAGAAAGGTTCCTGCAGCCTCGTGAGCAGAGCACCCAACTGACCTTCCTGGGAAATTGCTCCCTGGGGCTGTGGGCTTCCCACTCCCAGTCAGCTGGTGAGCATCACACTCCTCTCCAAGGTGTGCAGGACCTGTGCAGGAGAAGTGCCACACTGTGGATGCCAACAGGGAAGAGATCACGAGCATTATTATCTGGGGATTATTGTAATGTTGCAGCATTTCTTACTATTTTGAAATAGGCAGGACTCGCACAGAGGAACTGTCGATGGTCGGTCGCTGCAGGTGCTCAAGGTCAGGTTGGACAGGGCTTGGAGCAACCTGATCTAGTGGGAGGTGTCCCTGCCCATGGCAGGGGGTTGGAACAAGATGATCTTTAAGATCCATTCCCACCCAAACCCTTCTAGGATTCTATGATTCTAAAATGTGAGTTTGGGGGTTTTTTAAAATATATCTGCAAAGGTGGGCAGCCATTTCTTAATGTGAATTGGATCTTAGTTTAGGTGATTTCGGGGAGAATGCTACCAGAATGAAAAAAAAAAAAGGGAGGGAAATGGTGGTAAACTGCATTTACAATCAGAAGAGTTTTTGTATTCCATAGCTTCCTGAAAAAAAAAAATAAAACTAGGAATTTAAAGAATATTGACAATACGTAACTGTAACACAAACTCAGAACATGTCTAGAGGTGGCTCTTCCTTGAAGTAACTTATCACTACAAACGATCTCCCCAGCACCAAGCACTAATCTAATAAAAATCACAACCAAAGCAAAATCCTTTGACTAAGATGGGGCCAAGGCACTGTAAGAAGTAACAAGATGACCTTTCACAGCAAGGTCACCCCTCTGTACCTAGGAATATACCCAGCAGTGTCAGGGCAGCCAGGTGACATCATCACACCTACAGTGAGAACACAGTGATGTCAAAATGAAACTGAGGAGGAGGAGATACAGAGCAGCAGCAGCAGTTCAGCTTGTCAGTGGTAAGAAAAATTATGTAAAATCAGTTACAAATGATGCTACAGTGAATCAAGGTCAGGCAGGGCTGAGAGGCTGAGCCCTGGATGTGTGGCATCCCAGTGCCAGCTCCCTGTGCCCTGGCAGTTCCCAGTATGTGGGCCACTGTCAGAGACTCCCACAGGAACAGTGTGATGTGCCTCTAGAGAAATGCTGACAGCTCAGTGGATGTTGGAGGGGGGTAAAAGGTCTGCATGCCCTCCCTTTCCAAACCAGCCTCCTCTCCAGGTCAGGGCATGGCAGGGACTGAGCTGCACAACACCACAGTGGCTTCAGCACAGCCCAGCCCTGATACCAGAGCCTGGAAATGCCAATTGCCACAGCCAAACACCACCACGTCTGCTCCCTGTGAGCCAGGTCATGCTGGACTCCATCACGGCCTTTCCCAACCTGGGAGCCCAGAAAAACAGATGTCCACTGCCCTAGTGAGAGCCAGGCACTTGTATTTATCCTGGGCTCACTTGTATTTATCCTGGGCTCTGGCTCTGCAAGGCTGGAGGGTTCTACACAGGGAGTCAGGGCAGGGGCCACAGGAGACAGACATGGATGGAACTCTGTTCTCCCCTGGCATTCAGGTAAACCCCCTCTGTATTCTGATTTGTGCCCATCATAACCACTCCAGGTGGACCACAACCCTTCCACAAGCCAAACCTGGACTTGTAGATAACCCCAGGAATGATTCCCCATTAACCTGGGATGAACAAGTGGAATTTTTTTTAGCTTTTAACTGAGACTACATGTGGGGGGAGCAGAAGTCAAGCACGGTCTTAAAAGCTCTGTTGTGGTAATCCATCCACAGAGATCCCTCTCCCAGGTGTGACACTTTGTCCCATCACATCTGGTTTCAGTGCCACATCACTGCAGGCTAGACACATGGGGCATAAGGAGTGGCCTCACATCTGGCTCTCCCTGGTCTTTTGTGAGTCTGTGTGTCCAAACAGGGATGCTTTTGGGAGCAGAGGAAAGCGGGGGGGGTGCACAAAGCAAGTGGGGCAGGGAAGGCAGACAATTAATACAACCTGCCCTCTGTGTGAGGAATAAATTGGCAGCTGACAGGTTATAATCTGTGCTAGCAGGATCTTCACAGGAGAGGTGAAGGCTCCATTGGGGGCCAATCGGATGGTTAATTAGGAGGACAAAGCAGAGGATTCGTGAAAATGTTTATGAAACAGTGCTTGGCAAGGAAGCCCCTGAGAAACGCTCACCAGAGAGGAGCTGCTTTGGGCTGGGAGAGGAAACACGAGGGTGAAACAGCAGAACGAGCCCTGAGAGGGAAAGCAGTCATGCAAATGTCCGTGAGAGGACGGGGATTCCCAGGTGCCCTGCGGAGGAGTTCAGGGGAGGACCCGAGGACACCTAATTTTTCTAGAAATACACGAGCTGTGTCCTCCCTCTCCCCTCCTCCCTTCGCTGTCCCCACCCTGGAGCGGTGGGGAGCAGGCTCTGGGTGCCGGCAGGCACCGCTGCCGCAGCCAATCGGCACCCGCCGGCCGGGCAGAGAAGGGCACGAGGAAAGCAATTAAACCGGAGCTTTGATTGGGCTCACAGATGACTGCTTGTGCTAGAAATGCCTGAGCTTCTTTAAGCGCCTCGGCGGTGGCTGGAGCCGGCCTGATCCCCCATCCCCTCCTCGGCGCGTCGCTGCTGCGGCAGCGGGAGCGTGACTGATGCTCTCTGTCCCACACACGGCTCCGAGAGCTCAGAGGTAGGAACCAGTTGCTAAGAGACAGGACTGTACTTTCCAGCCCACATCCAGACCTTTGTCACCAGCTCAAGGGCTTTCTGCCGGATTCAAACGCCCGGCGCAGGTGAGCGGGAGCAGGCGGGCCTCCTCCCAGCTCTGGGAGCCACACAACCAGCGTTCAAACTGAGGATGGGAAGGACAAACCCAAAAGCATCCCCAAGGGACCAGCTTCCCTGGACTGGCTGCTTGTCCCAGTGCTGTGAGACTGCAAACTGGAACACCCTGCAGCACCTGGGAACCGGTGGGGGTGGTACCTGCAGCGCTGACACACAGAAGGTTTTGGATGTCACCACAGTGTGGATGACCTGGTATTTGCTTTGATATCCCTCCTTCAAGTGCAAGCTAGGAGAGGAGTCCCAAACTTTAGTCTCCTTTTTTGAGGAGGGTCCTGGTGAGCCTGGATTCTTAGCCCAGAGACTCCCATAAAAGCAACCCATTACCAAATGGAAAGCCCAAACTTGAGCCACAGAGGCTGAGTGACCCCATCTTTTCCAGAGCACTCCCTCCCCTCTTGGTGAGGAGCAAATCCATCAGAGCCACCAGCATTGCCTTTGCCTGTCTGTTGGAAGGGAAATACATCCTCTGGGGCTGCCAAGCCAAAGCAGAGCAAGGACAGAGAGAAACCACTCACACAGCATTGTCCTGCTGGCTGTCACTCCGTGAAGGCCCTGCACCGTGCCAGGAAGACACAACCAGCCTCACTCCACTTCCAGAGGCTGCTGCCTTAACCTCAGACATGGACACTGTTATCCAAACCTCTGCTCTGCTCTGCTCTCACACACAGACTGCCTGCAGTTATTTCTTCTCAAATAAATTGCTATTCTTTGGCACCAGCCACAAAAGTGGAAGTCAGTAGCTTTCCAACAAAGACAATGATTTTGGCCAACAGGTACCTGCCCTTGCTACATTCAGCTAATTAAACCAGACACTGAAGCTCAGGGGTGGCTCTGGCCTATTCTCAATGTGATTCTTTAGAGGTGGGCACAGCTGATACGAGAATAATAAATTAATAATTCACACTAAAGAAAGAGATATGAATATGTATCCTTCTGTCATGGCAATGCCAGAGCATCCACGCTGGCCAGGCTGGGTGGATGGACACTCTACCAATGCTCTTCCACACCCCTGGGCTTTCCCTGACATTTGTTTGTCCACAGCATAAGTTCACAGACTGCTCATATCAAGCCTAACATAATGGTAAAACCAAAACTTAACAAGTTTTATCAGTAGGAGATTATTGCCAAGAATGGTCCTGAGAAAGTTCTCATTGAAAGGACTGTGGCTGCCTCTCTGGGCTCTGCTGCAGACTTTAGTGAGTGACTGAATTCCCTCTTCTGCCCCTGGTCAGAGCAAGCCCCTCTGAGCAATGACCCATGAGGAGAACTGAGAACAGCCATGTACTGTCCTCACAGCCAGTCCTCTCTGCTCCTCATTATCTTGGCCCTGAGTGCTTGGATCCTCTTCTTTTGCAAAGGTGGGACATAACCAGGAGTGTGGGAAAAACAGCCCCTTGTCAGACCTGGGGTTCTTTCCATTTCAGCCTCATTGACCAAGGCCTGGCAGAGCTGTGTTTTGGTTGTCTGCTTTTGGACCTTCTTCAGAGTGATACCCTTTGAGAATTACAAATATGAAAACAATTGTAGGTGAACTTTCGGATAAATGTTATCCGAAAAATACTTCTCCTCTTGGATCAGCAATGCCATGCCTGTTTCTGGAATCATGTAGGACGTGCAGTGTAGTTGGCAGAGAGTTATTTTTTCAGAAACTGTTTGGTCAGATATGTATTGGGAACTGGAACCTTTGCTGATGGGGCTCCAGGTCTCACGAGTGCTGGTGACCAAAGCCAGCAGCAAAGGATGAGGATGGCTGAGATGGTGGGATCTCTGGGGTTGGGACATGGTACCAACACCCAAAGTGGGACTGCCTTTAACCAGGCTTGTAGGCTGGGCAGAAATAAAGCAAGGACTGAATCACATGCTGGCTTCCCCTTTATCCTTAGAAGTGGCTTCAGCCAGCTGTCCTGAAGGGGTGGAAATGAGCAGGAGCTGGAAGTGGGCTTTGCTGCCAGATCTCCTGCTCCCAGCTCAGTGAGGAACTTCATTCTGCCTGTCTGCTTAACTGCAGATCATCAGAGCTCTTTAAATTCACCTTGCCAAGGCTTCAGCTACTGCCTGGTGAGCCTAAGCCAGCTCTCAGCCCCAAGGGATTGGGTGTCACTGCTCTCTCTGACTTTTACCATGAGCAGCTTCACGTGTAAAATCTGTGACTGATGTTGTGCAAACTTGGAGCTGAATCTGGGGGGGATGCTAATGTCGGAGATTTTCTTTAGACAGGATTGAATGGGACGGTGCACCTAGGCCAGAATTGTTCCAGTCTCCTAAGGGCACATTTAAATGTAAACCTGCCATCAGTTCCACTCCTTGGAAAAGCTGGTGCTGCCCTGTGTGCTCAGGGTGGGCTCTATCCACAGGTGAAAGCTCTGCATGCTCTAAGTAAGGCTGGTGCAATGGGAGTAATAGACAATTTCTCAGATAATACCCTCAGGCCCATCTGCCTTGTCTAAGGCTCTTCTGAATGGTCTTGATTTATTTTTTTTATCACTTGAAGTCCCCAGAAAGTCTGAGTGGTTATTCACGCCGTGAAAACCTTCTGTTGACTGATGTTCTTAGAGGTTATAGATGTGCAGCTTTTTGGGGCACTGAATATGGGCATTGAAGGGTACTTGTATCAGGAAAAATGTAGCCTCTATTAGCTGTTGGAGCAGCATCTTTCTGACATGCCTGGCTCCTCAGCTCCGGCATTCTGCCACTGTGCTGTGCTGTCCCACGGCCTGGCACCGCAGCTCTCACAGCACAACACTCCCTGTCTCTGGAGCTAAAACGAATTTAAGGATAGGCTGTACTGTGAGATTTATCCACTGTCCCGTGGGATAGTTTCCCTGCTGTCCACGAAAGCCTCCATCCATTTTGCATTTTGGACTCGCCAATTATATTTCCAGTGCTCCCCCCAGCCCCAGCACTGTTCCTCAGGTGAGTTTCACCAGGCACGATCGTGAAATAATTTTGAACGTGTGGCTCCAGGGGAGCCCGCACAGGTGAGCTGTACCTGTACAACAGCAGCAACCCACTCGAGCATTGCCCTCACTCATCCTGTTAGCGATGCCTACAGAGCCCCAGAGCCTCGTGTCAGCACTGCGGGGGACGGGGAGAGAGCAGCAAAGCAGAATCAAACGTGGGCAGTGCTGCAGAGCCTGCCTGGTCCCCACGGCTCTGCACAGCCCCCGAAGGGCCGGGCTGACGCCAGGCTTCCCCTGCTCATCCCGCAGCCCCCCAGCCTGCAGCACGGCCTGCCAGCACGAATCTGTCCTGGCCGCCGCGCCAGAGTTGTGACAAGCTCCCACCACACACGGCCAAGTACAGCATCGATTTAGAGAGCAGCTACTGCCCGAGCTGAAGTCTGAGGAGAACCCTCCCCTGCACACCCGCTGCTCCGGCCACAGCCATCTGCTCTGCCGGTTGTCACCAAGTGCTGTCCATTTCCCTGCACTGTGGCTCCATCTCGCTCCACGTTTTTCTGGGAAGGACTGTCTAAATGATGCTAAATGCTTAGGACAAGAGGGACATGAGATTATAACGAACTGCATCTTAGCACCTTGTCACGGACAAATTCTCCCACAGTTCTTAGCAAAGATGGGGAGAAGGACAAGTGCTGCCCATCCGGTGCCAGGATTGGGTCCAGCCCATGGATAACGAGGGGGTTCACACCTTAGCGTGTGTCAGCCATGGCAAAGAAGGGCACTTTGGGCTGTATCCATTGTCTGTGCTGCAGTAGCACACAAAGATACCCTCCTCCTCCTCTTCACTACAACCTAAATGTATTTTTTTCCAACACCCTGACACCTAAAGGATGCAGCGTCCAGCCGGTGTGTGAATAGGGCTGTCAGGCAACAATGTCCTACACCGCTAAACCGCCTGTGTTTATCTGCGTAGGGCTTTTTTAATTGTATGTGTTAAATGTCCAGCATCTTTGGGACGTTCATCTGGGAAAAAGAAATGTGAACAGTCTCTGTGCCAGACATCCGTCCGCACTGCTGTTCCTATTCCCAGTGCATTCTTTGAGAAGACCACCATCTGCTCTGACCACCACCTAAGGCAGATGCCCCCTTCTCAGTGCACAGTCCCCGCTCTCAAGCCACCCAAATCTGATTAGGCCTGTTCTGATGAGAGGCCTGGAGGAGGGCAAGGGAAAGTTACTCAGGAGAGAAAATAATAACCACATGTTAATTAATTTTTCACTACAGATGCACAGAAAATGCACAAACCAGCTCAGGGTGCATAAGCTAAAAAGAACAGCTCTACTGGCTTGCTGGGGGGGGGAGGGGGTGATTATTTTGGGGGTTTGGGATTATCATTATTATTATTTTCCAGAAGAGGAGTGGCCCCAGTCCTGTCAGGGAAAGGAAATCTTATCCCCACTGCTGCCCTCTACGCGCTCTTTACCACCTCTTTTCCAGCTTTCCCTCCCGGTCCCTCGAATTTCCTGTGGTGATCTGCAGTGAGAGCAGAGCGGGACGCACCCCCCGCCACCCCCTCAGTGCAGCCGGGGTGGGGGCTCCGCCTGTCCCTGCAGCCGGGGACATCCCCAGAACGGTGCTCGCCCCGCAGATGTGCTCGGGGAAGGGCGAGCGGACAGGACGAGCCGGATCAGATTGCTGAGGACCAGAGCCAGGGGAAAGCAACCGAAACACTGCTCCAGAAGTATTTGGGAAAGGCAGCTGAACAGACCTTAAACTAGAATCCAGGCATTACTGTCCAGCAAAAGCCTCCTATCAGCTTCATGAATTATTTGATTGTATGCCTGAGAGCAAGGAAATACACCCCAAACCCAGCCCAAACCACCAAGGATGTGGAGAGCACTGAATTACAAAGAGCTGAAGAAAATCCCTGACAAGTTATCTCTAAATTTGGGAGCCACTTCAGGCAAAACCAAGCTCCCAACTGCACCCGTCTGAAATGGTCCATGGGATTCCTGGCAGAGAGTGGCACAGTGGGGCCAGGGAGGCCATGACCAAAGGAGCAGGAGGCAACAACTTCTACAGACCCCACTCTGGAAGGTTTTGGGGACTGTGATGACTGGTCTCCCTACAGCCAGTGGCTCTGCAAAGTGCTCCCAGTCCTAACATCTGGCAGACATCTAGGCACTGGGAAATAAGCTGTATTGCCCCTTGGAAAATTCTGTTGTCCCCCAGGATATATCTGCTCGCGTTTGCTGGTTTAGGGGAGCCTGGGTGTAACGCCTGTCTGTAGCCTGCAGGGACTCTGCCAGGGAAGATGCGGGGGCCTAGGCATGCTCCTCGCTGAAACTTCATCTGTGCAGAGGCCCTTTGGGAATATGCGGGCTTGCGCCGGCCTGGTTGAGCCGCTGACCCTCGGGACTCCCTCCCGGACAAAGGGGAGGGGGTGTCTAGCGAGCAGCAGGGTCGAGGGAGTCTGGCTCGGCCTCTCTGGGGTACCATGACTCTGCAGCATTTGGAAGATCTGGGATAGAGTCGCTGACTGGATGGAGAGGACCCGGGAGGGAGTGCTGGATCTTTGGAAGGGGGTACAGCTCCTAATCCGCCCTCCTCAGGGGCTCCTGGCACAGGAGGACTGATAGAGGAGGGCTCCTAAAAGGTCTTAAAAAAAAAAAAATCGCAAAGAATTTTTTTGGGGCATGGCATGGGGGAGGGGGGCTGAGAGGGGAGAAAGAAAGGAGCCTCTGAGCACCACGAAGGGAGAGGGAGAAATAATGACCCTTCCCCCTCCCCCCAATAATCAGGCGGACCAGATGGGAGGTAAATAGTGCGTTTAGAAGCATTTGCCACAGATGGGCTGCCCTCAATGGAAGCATCCTCCAGCCACATCAATGCTGGAGTCTGTGTGCACAGAAAACACTGCACCCTTCAGAGCAGCGGCAGCAGCAGCAG
>VZTR01033231.1:0-31356 GCA_013400775.1 Chaetops frenatus | reverse complement strand
GCTAACCCCCATGTGCCTGGCACTGTCAATAAACATACCCCTTTCTGACTTTAAGTAGTTAGAGGGTGCATTTTTCTGTGCATCAAGTGTGAGCACTTTTGCCATGGGCTGCGAGTGGATCTCTGCATCCCTCATGGACTTCATGCATTGCAGGGGAACAGTTTGTTTCCCCATGGTCCTCACTATGGCCTGCAGAGGAATCTCAGCTCTGACGTTTGAAGCACCTCCTCCCCCTTATTTTCCACTGACCTTGGTGCTGCCATGTTTTCCCTCACACATCCTCACTTCCCCCTCTTCCCTGATTAGAAGAAAAACTGTTGCTCGTAGGTACCTTTGCCAACAAGTTCCATAAACTCTTGCAAGATCCCACAGCGCTAGGAAGCTGATGTTCAGGTTCCACACTAGGGAATTGCTTGCCACGCTTCCATTGCGGACCATGCAGCTGCCGCTGCCATTTAACACCTCCCCTGACGCAGGGCACCGGCAAGGGGAAGCCGCAGCTGCCACTCCCGCAGTTCTGCCCGTGGCACAGCTGGCCAGGGGCGGCCAGGCAGGCCAGGCTTGCCCGTGGGCTGTGCTGAGATGGTGGCAGCTGCGGTTGCCCATTGCTGCCAGCTGTGCCAGGACGTGCCCCAGTGGTGACGCTTTGCCACCCCTGGAAAAAAACCTGCCCCTGTGCAGTTTTGATTTTCTTGTTAAATCTGTCATTACAGAGACGTTACCAGCCTCTCTAACTGGGCCACTAGCATGCCTATCTCCAGAGCCATCAGACCGGCTCTTTCAGACATGGTGGAAGCTTCCAGCAGCTTCTCACAGAAGCTACCCCTGTGGCCCTTCCCTGCTACCAAAAACCAGCCTGTGCCAAATCAACGCACCTTTTCTTTTGAATATTCCAAAAACTCCACTCAACAAAATGGAAAAACAGATATAACTTAAAGCTTTATATTTTATTAATATAACGAAACCTTTTGCAAAAAATAATATGCCAAGGAAATAGAAACCCAAAGCTAGTGCAGCCCTTTAAAGGCAGACTTTTTCCTTGTACCTGTGTGAGGGGAAGGGGACAGTGACAGCCCAAAAAGAACAAAACTCCCTCAGGAATCTGAGCGGTATTTCTTCTCCTTCGTGCTGATGTTAACTCCTTTTCTTTTCTGCATGGTTGATTCACTGCTGGCACTTGTTTCACTTTGGATGATTTTCTCTTCCAGAGGCTTGGATGCCTGTGATGACCCAAGAAATAAAAGAGCTGTGAATAATTTAACTTTACAGCCATTGGAATGCCCTGTGCTCCACCAAGGTTAGAGCTGACTGTACTCTGGCTCTTACACAGTGAGCCTTCATTATTCTGCTCCCACTGCTGAGATTTTTAGGAAGGAGGATGACAGGAGAGCAAGACAATGACTGAACAGAGCAGTAGCACACACATAGATGGGCTAGGTCTCTCCAGGGCTCCGTGAGTTGTTGCAGGGATGGTTTCACTCTGTGCCCTCCTGACAACCAGAGTTAACTTGGAAATGGGTTCAGAGCTAGAGCAGTGATCGTGGCTCCTGCAGGGAAGATATCCCCATCCCAGAAAGGGTGTTATCCAAATCAGGTGCAGGGAAGGAAGGCACCTAGGGAAGGGAGAAGGCCCAAAGATAACTGATTTTTGGGCAGAGGTTTTGATCTGCTTAAGTGTCAGTTATTTTTATGAGACTCATTGGTGAGGTGAAGGAGAGGAAAGGAGGCAGGAAAAGAAGGATGATGGGAGGAAGGCTGCACTCCACCAAGGAGTAGGGAGAGCAGTCAGTGAATGGATGAGCAGCTGGAGAACAGGTGTAGGTGGGCATCAGGCACAGGAGGACAGGGAACAGCACCGAGGGAGAAGAGGTCTGCTCTGGATCAGGATTCCTGGGAAGGGTTTATCCATCTCTCCTTCCTTCTCGAGCAGCACGGCAGTTACTAGTGAATGATCACATTTAATTGGGAGGAGAGAACATAATGAGCTTAAAAAATATATAATGAAATTAAATACAGATCCAAAACACAGAGCAGAAGGGGAAGAAGGAGAGAACAAAACAACTGTGAAAGGGAAACCGAGACAAAAGGACTGTAGACCAAGAGGGAGCTACAAGTGAACAGCGCATGGTCCTTACCTTCAGCTGCCCTGCATATTTCTCAGTCCACTCCCTGGCATTGAGCAGGAACAACTGCTTGTTGTACTTGTACTCTGAGGACTAAATGAGAAGAGCAAGACAAAGACAAAGATTTGATTGAATATATGTCACAGAGAAGCTGGGACCAAATTTGGCTTTAGGACTCCTAAACCAGACTAAACCAGCAACAAGCATGAAGTGCAAAGTTCATTTAGTTTGCTTGAAGAACTCGTGCTGCCATTTGTACTGAACATAATGGCTTGAAGACAAGACCTTGACCACCCCTTCTGGCCTCAGCTGCCTCAGGGAAGCCCCTGCTGATCCAGGTCAGGCCACACTCTCAGTGTGCCAATCCAGAGCGAGTGCAGTGGAAGTTGAGCCTAAATCCAGCTCCACACCCCCTCCCCACCTTTGTCCCTGGCCAGGAGAGAGGGAGAGGAGCTCACGTACAATGTCAGCCATGAGAGGGTCGTCAGGGTTGGGCTCTGCCATCAGCAGCTGGATGGAGGTCAGCAGGGTGGAGATGTTCAGGGAAGGCCTCCATGCACCCTGAAGGAAATGGGATGAGAGCAGCAGCTCAGAGAGAGAAACTAGCACACAGCAGCCCAGAGACACCTCAGAATCCACAGCATTTCAACCCAACCTGCGCACAGCTGCCTTGGGACCTCCAGCACCTAATGCCCCATGGAACACACCAGACCTACTCTCAATACAAGGCTCCAAGGAAGCCCAACTGACAACCAGGGCAGTGGTCATGGCTCCAGGGCTGCCAGAGCTCAGGGACCATTTGGACAAAGCTCCTAGGCCCATGGTAGGAACATTGGGCTTGTCCTGTGCAAATCCAGCTTGTGGCCCTGACGATCCTTGTGTGTCCCCTCCAACTCAGGAGATTCCATGATTCTATGGGCTGTATCCTGCACATCTCTGCTGTGTTGGGCCAACTCATTGTCAGACCTAATGCTTTTTGACTCCAATCCTTAAAGCCTTGGAAATTTATAAGGAACAAAGAACATCATGTTCTGGCTCTAAACAAAGGAGATGCCACTCAAAAACTTCACCCCCTGTTCCCTGTAAATAAGTCAGGAGCAAACAGACATTCAATCAGGCTTTTACAAGATGCAGATAAGGAGTTCATTATCCTGCCCAGGCTTACTTACCCATACCCAAGGCACTGTCTTACCTTTGGAGGTAACTTAAGAACATCCAGGCAAATCCTTCCAGCAGAGTCAATGTTGGGATGATAGATGGGGGTCAGGAAGCGAATCTTTGGCGGCTCAAATGGGTACCTGAAGAGATAAGCATTAAAAAACAAAAGTTATTGTTATATCTATAGGCTGAGTTGTTTTGCCACCCAAGCAATGCCACTGTTTCCTCCTCCCAGCCCACAGGACACCCTTCCCCACAGATCTCTGGAGGCAATGCTCTGCCCTTGCTGCTTCCAGCTGTGTCTGACTAACACTTCTCTGGACAGCCTTCCACAAGGGAACAACATAAGAAACTTTGTACTGATGAACAAGCTCTTTCCAGAAAGCTTTCAGACAGTATGATGAGGCAAAAGTCTTATCATTGCACTTTTAGGTCCTTAATCACACATCTTTGATGTTCAATGCAAAATAAGTGTATTAGCTACTGGAAAAATTTGATTCCTTAAGAAAAGGGTCTCAATTCCTTGTTGAGAGAATAAAGGAAAGACCCACACGTTAGCATTTACAGCAAATACCTTACATCAGTTTACTCATATTTGAAAGCAGGACTACACCAATTCCTTAATCAGAGAATCAGCCTGGTTTGGGTTGGAAGGGATATTAAAGCCCATTTCTCCATGGGCAGGGACACCTTCCACTGTCCCAGGTTGCTCCAAGCCCTGTCCAACCTGGCCTTGGATACTTTCAGGGATGGGGCAGCCACAGCTTCTCTGGGCAACCTGTGCCAGGGCTTCACCATCCTTGGAGGGGAAAACTCCTTCTTAATTAATCTAGCTAGATGTTATTGCCCACTTACCTTTCAGGAACTATGATTTCCAGGTTGAATATTCCTTTCTCATATGGTGTGTCCACACCTCCTAAAATTTCTTTAGGAGCAAGATGAAAATACAAGAATTACAGAATAGTTTGTGTTGGAAGGGACCTTCAAGATTATCTTGTTGTCCACCAGTCCCCACATACCTCCCACAGTTACAGAGCTGCTCACATGACAGAATCATAGAATGTTAAGGGCTGGGAGAGACCTTAAAGTCTACCGAGTTCCAGGAATACCTTCCATTATCCCAGGTTGCTCCAAGCCTCACCCAGCCTGGTCCCTCCAAGGGATGGGACAGCCACAGCTTCTCTGGGCAACCTGTGCCAGGGCCTCACCACCCTCACAGGGGAGAATTCAGGAATAAAAAATGTCATTTTATGTGAGACCAGTTCCATTCCCCAGCAATCAGAAACTAAGTGGAGACCAGCTAAGGGACAGGCCAAGCTGTACTTAAAGGAAAATAAAATCCTGTGGGATTTTATAGACCACATAGCCTATAAAACCCAAAACACAAGCAAACACAGACCTAGCAGAAAACTGCAACCCAACCCTGCCTTTGGGAAACCCCAGGGTACATACGTGCCCTCAGGTGATCGAGCTGCCCGTTCTGCCAGCAGGTGATGCCTGGAGGTGGCTCTGTAGCCAAGAGTGAGAGCTCCCTCATCAGCCGTGACACTCTCTGCATGGTGCTGGAGCTCCGAGACCTGATTCTATTCCTGAGAAACCTGGATTTCCAAAAAGAGCACTTTAAATTGAGACTTTTTTTTGGCTAAGGAGCTGGGATTTGAGCTCTTATTCTGATGTGATACCAGAGTCACAGAGAGCCACAGCCAGCTCCTGGAGCTGCTCTTGCACCCAGGTGAAGGAAGGGAATGAGACCCTTTATAATCCATCCCATCAGTCCCCCAGCTGAGTCTAATAAACTCTAATAACCTTGGGGGCCATGACCAGGCTCCAAACCCCTTATGGGACTGTAACATCTGCCCTGGGACCACCCATGTCCTTCCATGGTTAGGATACATACTGCCCTGCTAGGGTCAGCCATCAGTGCCCCTTCCTACCCAAAGGCCCCATCTGGTCCTTCCTGTGCAGGGAGAATCCCAAAAGCTGCCTCAGGGATGGGCCATTCCCTGCTATGGCAATGCCCCTGACACACCCAAAGCAGGGTCTGCTCTGCTCCCCCAGTCCCCATGGAGAGGGACATGGGGACACCCACCAGTCCACCCTGAAGGGAACCTGGCTCGATAACCCACCACAGCCCTAACCACTCATCCTGAGGATGGGGGGACACCCCCCTAGGCCTAACTGCCCCCTCCAGGGATTATCCACTCCCTCAGGCACCATTAACACCATACAGACTCCCCCGTCCTAGCACCACTAGCCTGCCTATCTCCACTGAAAAAGCGTCTCACCCCCCTCCATCAGCCGAATTAATCATCCCTCAGCCCAACTACCTCCGCACACAGAAAAGAGCTGCACCCTGCTTCCCACTCGCCAAGGATGGGGACGGCCACTCACAGCCTCACCCCTCCAGGAGCCCTCGCACAATCCCCTCAGAACACCCTGCTCACCGGTTACCGCCTCACTCCATAACGCTCCCGCCGCCCAGACCCGTGAGGCGGCGCGCGGCGGGGGCGGCACTTCCGCTATCGCCTGGCGGTAAGCCCCGCCCCCAGCCCGCCTCGCGGGCGCTGATTGAGCTGCCCTGGCGCTTAGCCCCGCCCCCTTAGTTGAATTGGGGCGCTGCCATTGGGTGAGCACTGCGGGCGGGAACCCAGGCCCCGCCCTCCTTTAAAATTCGTGCTGAGGCTTGGGGGGGGCGGCGGCCTGAGGTTGTGATGGGGAGGTGGGAGCGAGGTCGGAGCAGCTCGGGGACCCTCCAGTATCCCTGGCCCTAGCACGCTCCAGCCTGGGGACCCTCCTACCCTAAACCGCGTTATACCTCTGCGGACGGCGGGCAGGGCCCCTCTGGGCGCGGTCCTTACATAACCCACCCGTCCCGGCCGGCGTTGTGTAACCGGCCCCGTGGGGTGAGGAACCGGCTCCGCGCCTGCCGCCGCCACAAGCCATGGGGTAGGAGGTAAAGGTGGGCTCAGGGAGCCCCTCAGGGAGGAGGTGGGTGGCTCGGCTGGGCCGTTCGCCCCCAGCTGCTGCGGGGCTGGCGCAGGGGCTGCCCTCCCCCGTTCCCTCTATGCTACTTCCCTGCCCGTCTGAGGGGCCTGGGCAGGGGGTCCTGGAGCCTCAGCCCCTCTCCCTGCCCCCTTCCCTTTGCCCGCTCCCCTATGGGGAGAGACTCTTGGGGGTGGTTCTCGACCAGGAGGAGCCCCAGTCAAGCTTGGGTGGGTTTAGGACTTATTTCCTCCTCTGACCCAATATGCCTTTTTCTTGCATCAAAGCTGTATCCAGTACCGTATTTGTCACCTAAAGTATTCGAGTAGGAGAAAGAACCTAGAGGTTGGAATCAACAGTAGCTTCGGGTCCGGCTTAATGTGGAGAGTGGGATTATGGAATCAGATTTATGCAAAAAAATTCATTCTTAGATCCCAATTAAGAATTGTCCTCAAGCCTGTCAAATCAGAATAGCATTATACAACTTAATGGTGATAATTATTCCACTTCCCAAGCCCAGTCTGTGGTTTCAGAGAGCAGGTGTGAGGCTGACACCTGGGTTTATCTGTTTTACCATTGCTTCTGAAGCAGCCAGGATATAGCCAAGGGACCATCTGTGGTTGGTTTTGACAATCGAGAGTGCCCCACAGAGGAAATTAAACTGTTAAAAGTTTCTCTTCCCAGTTCCTAGGCCTTGGTCTGTCCATGCCCCATCTGGCTCTGCTGGCTCCAAGGGCCAAAGGGACCAGAGAGGAGCTGCCTGCAATCCTCCTCCTCCTCTTTCGGGAATTACACAAAAGCTTGAGTGGCTTAGATCACCTTTCATACAGAATTCACCTCAGTGCAGATATTTATGGTATTTAGGGGTGTTTAAACCTGGGCAGCTCATTTCTTGATGCCTGTAGGAACAGGAACAGCACAGTGGACTTTGGATAGTGCCACTGACAGCCCTTGCATCCCTCCAGCACATTCCTGCCTGTGGAGAGAAATGCTCACCAGTGGAGAGCCGGGATCAGTGACTGTGTGACCTCCTCTTTTTGGGGAGATGTGTTGTAAAGACCCTGGACCATCAGCTGAGCGACACTCAAGGTCAGGCCTGGTTTTCCCTGCTTTCTGTCTTGGTGTACCTGTCCCAAACTGCAGAGGTGAATCCAGTGTGAGGTGTATTTCCTGCCTGCCTGGTTGATTTTTGGGGGACAGATGGGATCCAGATGTGGCAGTGATCCAGTGCCCAGCCTTGCTGGGTGAATGGACTCGAGTCACTGGTTCATAGAGAGGTGGAAGAGTAACAGTGGATAAATCCCAACATGATGTCAATGACAGACAGCACCTGCTCTGCCTTCTCTAGCATCCCAGAGGATCTTTCCTTTCCATCTGACAGGGCAGGAGTGTCCAAAGGCGCAGTTCCTTTCTGACACCGCCCATAGCCTGCACAAGTGATCCCCCTCCCCATTCCTTCCCACCCAGTAGAGGATCCCAGCTTCTCACCCAGCTTTGACACTTCTTTCACTCTAGGCTCCCTCCCTGGTGAGCTCCAGCCCCTTTTAACGGAGCCCCTGCTCCTCTCAGCTTCTTTCAGTGAAACCCTTGTCCCCTCAGCTCTGATTCCCCCAGTCTCCTTTAGTGTAGTGTGACCCTACAGCCCACCCAGGCCCTGGCCTGGGGCCTCCGTGCCCAGTCCCTGTTGTGGTCTGATCCTGCTCCCCACTGCCCCTGCACGGATGCTGTCACAGGACAGGGCAGGATGGGACAGGATGAGATGGGCCCCAGCCTGGGGACACAGCTTGGGGCCATCCCATGGGCTGTGTGGGGCACTGGGCTCAGAGCAGTCCCAGCTGTGTGAGACCAAGGGGCACTGGGTGAGTGTGATCCCACAGGTGTCATGGGGCTGAAGGGCCCTGGATTTGGGGTGACTGCAGACCATGTTGGGCCACAGGGTGTGGGACAGCCCCAAAAGCTGTGGGGGCCTTGGAGCCCCTGATTGGGGCAGTCCCTCAGTGAGGTTAGCTGGTGCTTAGGGTGCGGGAGACTCTTCCAGCACGTTTTGCATCGTTTAGTACCCAAAAATGCCAGCTGGGTGCTCCCCTGAGCAGCGGGAGCCACCTTGTTTTTCCGGTTTTCCCAGGAAGTGGGTGCAGGGCAGTGCCGAGCTGGGGCACAGGGCAGAGCCCACACAGCCCAACTCTGCATTGGGCTGCACCCCCTGCTCGTGAGTTTGGGGCCTTACTGGGGGGTTGTAACAAAGTGAGTCTGGCTGGGTGTTGCTGGTGCATGTGCTTGGGTACGGAGCAAATCAGATTTACAGAGAAGCTGCTGGATGTGGGTTGAGTGGGTGAGTGGAGCTGTTTGGCTGGAAGACCTGAGCCGGATTAGGGATTGTTGTTTGGTTCTTTGCTAATCCCTAATCTCTTAATTCTCCTCTGGGGGTAAGCCTTGAAATTAGCAGCAGGTGGGGACCCACCTGGGAGGCGGGTGTTGAACTTTCCCAATTTTACATGGGAAAGTGAGTTTGGGAGATCCTGCTGGGCTCGGTGCAGACACGAGGTGGCAGCTGGACTCCTCCTTTGCTTCCTGGCATCTGCTGAGTCCGTTGTCCTGAACAGGGCAGCCAGAGCTTGGGAGCTGCTTCCCAAACTGGACCCTGAACTGCTTCAGTGTAAGACCCAAGGTCAGCCCTCCTGCCAACCCTCTGAACTCAGCTGAAGTTGTTCAAAGGGGAATAAATGTATGAATCAAGAGCAGTTTTATGTCATTATCATTATTTATGTCAGCTCTGCTCTGGATGCAGGCTGGCGATGTCCAGCCTAGAGACGAAAACTGGAGACCTCAGAGCCCCTTCCAGTGCCTAAAGGGGCTCCAAGAGACCTGCAGAGGGACTTAGGACAAGGATCTGGAGAAACAGGACAAGGGGGAATGGCTTCCCACTGCCAGAGGGCAGGGTGAGATGGGATATTGGAAGAAATTCTTCCCTGTGATGGTGATGAGGCCCTGGCACAGGGTGCCCGGAGAAGCTGTGGCTGCCCAATTCCTGAAGTGTCCAAGGCCAGGTTGGATGGGGCTTGGAGCAACCTGAGACAGTGGAAGGTGTCCCTGGCCATGGCAGGAGGTGGAATGAGATGGGCTTTAATATATCTTCCAACCCAAACCAGTCTGTGATTCTGTGAAATCCGTAAATTCAGATGTCTCCTACTAAAATCCCCTGACAGAGGGAGTATTGTACCAAGTCTCTGATGAGCTGATTGGTCCTGTGGGCCTCCTTGAAATCAGCTGATGGCTTACAGAGGGTTTGCTGGCAGCCACATCTATGGGGTTAAAAAGTGTTTGTGCACTAAGTGAAACTCTGGCAGCTCCATCTGTTTTGATTCTTTCCTTCTGGTGAGTATTATTGGGATGTAATTTCATTGAGGGATTTAATTTAAGGATTTGAGTGACTCATTTGGGCCAGAGATCATTCTCTGTGGAGCTGTGTGGTGATCCTGCTGCTGAATGGTGGGGCTAGAGGAGAGGTTTGATCTTGTTCCTGCTTTTCTCTCTCATGAAAACTTATCAGAGCAAAAGGTTTGTGGTAAAAATTGCAGAGGATTTTTTTTGGAGCTCTATTTCTAATTGTTAAAATTGACCTTGTTCTTTATAGGGATTGGGTATCCTGAAAGCCAAGGGTTCACTTCCTCCTGTAGCCAGGATGCTGCACCGCACCATTCACCTTTTCCGGAAGGAACTGAGGCTCCATGACAACCCTGTGCTGCTGGCTGCCCTGGAGTCCTCAGAGGCCCTGTACCCTGTGTACATCCTGGACAGAGCATTCCTGACCTCCTCCATGCACATCGGGACCCTGCGCTGGCACTTCCTGCTCCAGTCCCTTGAGGATCTTCACAAAAACCTGGGCCAGCTGGGCTCCTGCTTGCTGGTTATTCAAGGGGAGTATGAGACCGTTCTTAGAGATCACATTCAGAAATGGAAGATCACTCAAGTGACGCTGGATGCAGAGATGGAGCCGTTTTACAAGGAGATGGAGGCCAACATCCGGCGCCTGGGGGCAGAGCTGGGCTTTGAGGTGCTGTCCCTGGTGGGCCACAGCCTGTACGATACCCAGCGGTATGTGACCACCCCAAACCCACAAGTGGCTCCAGGGAGGTCATTTTAGAAGAGAGAGGAAAGGCCAAGTGTCTTGGTCTTTCCTTTGGAGAAAATTGGACTGTCTGAGGTGAATGTGGTGCTGTTTGCTGGAGAAACTTTGTGTGTTGCTCTCTTGGAAGGAACAGAAGAGATTGTGCACAGGTTTTAGGATTTCAGCCTAAAGAGCTGGTTAACTTTTTCCTTTTGGGCAGTTTAATTTACCTAAAAATGTACTCTTTTAAACAGAGTGGAAGAAATCCTCTAACACATTTAATGGGACTTGTAAAAGTTCTATTAAATATGGTAAAGAATTTTTGGTGTCAGATTTTTTCCAAATCTTTCAAATCAACTTCCACTGGTGTCTGAATACGCTTGGATCCAAGCTGTTACTCAGTGCTGAATGACTGAAGATATTGAAATTACCAAGAAGGAAAACAGTAATAACTAAACCAACCTTAACACTCCAATTGTGCAAAACCCCTGAATTATATAAATGAATGGATGTGTGTAACTTGCTGTCTTGAATTCAAGCTGTTTGCACAGGTGATTGCTCACAGAGGACAGTTATTTACTGCTTTAAACCTGTGTTTTGTGACACCAGAGGCATCCCACACCCTGCCCTGTGTGTCCTGGCTGTGTGCGGCTGTGCAGGTGAAGCCATGACTGGAATCCTGATCCCAGTTTTGTTGTCTCAGGTCCTGAGAAACTGCTCTTGGGGTACATGTACCTTCACCTAGGGGAGTTTTACTTGTAAAATCTGTAATTTACATATTCAGTTGCACTAATGGTATTGTTATAGCCTGTGATATGACCTTCCTGTCCACTGGCAGTTCCAGCTCCTTCCTTGTTTTCTGTTATGTGAAAAGAGATCTTTTTTTTTTAGGATTTTGGACCTAAATGGTGGGCGTCCCCCATTAACTTACAAGAGGTTTCTTCACATTCTGTCTCTGCTTGGTGACCCTGAGGTGCCAGTCCGAAATCTCACAGCTGAAGACTTCCAGTAAGTACCAGCCAGTGAGTGGGAATTGCTGGTCCTCTGTCTCTGCCCAAAATAAGAGCCAGGGCCAAATGATAATGAGGCATTTTAGATGTTTTCTTATTTTATTTCTGTGCATGGAAGGTTATTGATTCTGTATACAGGGGATGTGACTGTTGTTGGGAGGGGAGAGCAGATGCTGGAATGGTCTGATACTCAGCTCCTTTCGTGCATATTGTGCAGCGGATTCCCCACCATGTGGGACACCTTACAAAACCATGGTTGGATTCAATAATCTAAAGGTCTTTTCCAACCTTGATGATTCTGTGATTCCATAAAGGTCTTAATCTTTTGCAAGGCACCTTGAGAAAAGCTTTTAAGAGATGTCTAACTCCTACACAGGAAAGCTTGGGGAATTTACTCAAAGACATGCTCTACATTCCTCTCAAGATTTTGGACAGGAATTGGATGAACCACTATAGTTTGTTTTATGCAGGAAGTTCGGTGGAATAATTGTACTGTTCCCTCCTGGCTTTAAATCTCTCCTCCCCTCTGGGAAAAAGGGACTGACCTTGTGTCTCCCAGGACTTGAGAAGAAGCTTAGAGTCAAGTATGTCTTGTGTTTAGCTCTGCATGAGGAGAGGTCAGTGATCCAAAGGGAGGTAAGACTGGGGCAGGAGAGAGCTGGAATGGGACTGCAGGTACTTGGGATTCAATGTCAGGTGCCTCCTGCATTGGCCTCAGCTCAGTGTCACCAACTCAGACTTGGGTCTTCCCATCTTGGGGGAGTCCTGTTAATTCTTGAATGTTGTCCTCACACAGTCTGATGACAAGACTCATGTAAGTACCAGGACATATAAGTTCCTGTATTTTTTTCTAGCACTGTTTTTTTCCCTTTCTTGCCTAATTTGTTTGTTTGGACTTTTAAAATTGATGCTGATGAGAGATAAGTGGTTCACATGCTTCCCAGCAGGCCTGAGCTATCTCAGTGCTCTGAGAGCTGCACTGGCCCCACCTCTGTAGGTGTCTGCAGCAGAGCTGAGCTCAGTTTTCTCCAGGTAAGTAGAAAGATCTGTTGATGTCTGAGTTCATTCACGGGTTGTGAGAAATCTCTGTACCACCAACACTTCCTTGGGCCTCTTCATCTGTGTTTTACAGGGGGGGAAAAAACCCTGAGCTGATGCTCTTCCAGCCATATGGGGGGCAGAGGCCTTGGGAAGCCTCAGCAACTGAGGCTAAGGAGATGTGGGGGGGATGCTGAGGGGTGTGGGCTTGGGGTGCCCCCACCTTGGTTAGGAATGAACAGCTGGGGTGGCCCAGGGAGCTGATCTGCCTACTTCCTTATGAAACTGAAAGAGAGCAGGTTTGGATCAAATGTTGGGAAGAAATTCTTCCATGTGAGGGTGGTGAAGCCCTGGCACAGGTTGCCCACAGAAGCTGCAGCTGCCCAATCCCTGAAGTGTCCAAGGCCAGGTTGGACAGGGCTTGGAGCAACCTGGGACAGTGGAAGGTGTCCCTGGCCATGGCAGGGGGTGGAATGGGATGAGCTTCAATGTCCCTTCCTACCCAAACCAGTGTGGGATTCTGTGAAACCTTTCCAGAGCTACCTTTCCTCAGAGGCACAGGAGCTGGAGTGGCCTTTGGAGGCAGCACCATAATTGTGTTTAGGGTCTGAGGAGGCTCTGGGTTCCCTCCTAGGGATGGATGTGACAGCTGGGAGCTACTGGAGAGGAGCTGCCTCTGAACCTTGTGTAGGAGATGGGAACTAAAAGGCGTCTGAGCTGTGGGTCTACAGCTGACTGCTCTCAGCACTGCAACTTGGTGGGACTGTTCCTCTTCCCCCAGCTCAGATTAGAATTCCCTGGAGCAATTGCAGGATGAACTCTTCTCCCCCAGGAGAGTACAGCCTGGGACTTCTCGCTGTGCTTTCATTCCCTGTGCTCTGGTTGGACCGTGATAGAAGAGGCTTGGTGTGTGCCATGAACAGGGGCTGCTTCCTTCTCCTGGCTCCTATTTCCCTTTCAAAGAGTTTTCTCTCTCACCTCAGGAAATGTAGGGCCCCTGACCCAGACCTGGCTGAGTGTTACAGGGTGCCTCTCCCTATGGACTTGAAGATTTCCTCAGAGAGCCTTTCCCCTTGGCGAGGAGGGGAGACCGAAGGGCTGCAGCGCCTGGAGCAGCACTTGACTGACCAGGTCAGCCCTAATGGAACACAGGGGATGGTTGTGGCTCCAGGTGGGCTGAGATCAGTGCCCAGCTTGGCTTGGAGGAGGGTGGCAGCTTGGGCTCAGGTTTTTTTCTTCTTGATTTCTGGGAAGTAGGAGTGTTTTCCAGGCATGACATCAAACAAGCCCCTGTGATAGTGAAGCCACTTCCAAGAGCTTTCTTCTGTTTATTACTGGACATGTGTTGTCTTGTGCTGCCTGAACCCAGATTTCTGTTTTTGTTTCAGGGCTGGGTGACAAGTTTTACTAAACCAAAGACAATCCCAAACTCACTGCTTCCAAGCACCACAGGCTTGAGCCCATATTTCAGTATGGGCTGTCTGTCAGTTCGGACCTTTTTTTATAGGCTGTCAAACATTTATGCTCAGGTAAGCAAATAATTGGTTCTAAGTAAGCAAATCTAAAACTGCAACATATCTGGCATGGGAGGAAGGATTTAACACTCGGATCATCTTGGCAGAGTCTTGGTGTATCAAAAGATGCTGCTTTCTTAATGTCTTCTCACACTGTCTCATGAAATCTGTGGAGTGGCTTCATGTTGTGGTGAAACACCTGTGAATGTCTACAGTTCTTCCCAAATAAGTTTTAGAAACAGGATAGTCATATTTTAAATTAATATTTTCATCAGGAACTGTAATGACAGGACAATGGGAATGGCTTCAAACTGAAAGAGCAGGTTTGGATTAGATGTTGGGAAGAAATTCTTCCATGTGAGGGTGATGAGGCCCTGGCACAGGTTGCCCAGTGCAGCTGTGGCTGCCCCATCCCTGGCAGTGTCCAAGGCCAGGTTGGATGGGGCTTGGAACAGCCTGGGACAGTGGAAGGTGTCCCTGCCCTTGGCAGGGGGTCGAGTGAAATGGCTTTAAGCTCCCTCCCAACCCAAATCATGGTTCTATGAATAAGGAGCAAGCAGACCCAGGATCAGCAGGGAAGCCCAGGAAAACATTCCTAAAATTCAAGAATTTTAGTATGTCTGTCTGGTGATTAAGGCAAGTTTTTGATTTGAAGTGGTTTATGCAGTTTTGTTTTTGAAAATAACTGATTTTATGTTAGACAAGTTTTAATTGTAGCATAAACCAAAACCACTTTCTGAAATCTTGTTTGATTCTTAAGAAAAAGTGAGCTTGAAACCAACCCAAGAAAACTAAGGTTCTCTTTTACCTCCATCTTAAGATTATCTCTTGAGACACGGCTGAACCACCTGAATTCAGTTAACACACTAATAAACACACGTTTGGTGTAAGAAATCCCAGTGTGACACTGTTTTGGAAGGTAGATGGAGAATATTTGAGGTAACACTGAGGTCTGGCAGTTTGGCTTTGCTTTTGGCCAGACAGCGTTGCCTCAGATCTTTTGAGTTCCTTGACTTGAACGCTTAAGTGCCTTGAAACGAGTATTGTAGTCAGATTAATCTTTATTTTATGGGCCTGACTGTCACAAAATGAGTGAGGATGCAATGATATGTATGAACTGAAGCTGTCACCTTGTGTCTTTTGCAGGCAAAGCACCACTCTCTGCCTCCAGTGTCGCTCCAAGGGCAGCTCTTGTGGAGGGAATTCTTCTATACAGTAGCATCAGCAACCCCCAACTTTACCCAAATGGCTGGGAACCCCATCTGCCTCCAGATCTGCTGGTATGAGGATGCAGAGAGGCTCCACAAATGGAAAACGGTAATGAGATGCATGGCCAAGCAGCTGTATTAGAGCTTGGAGCTCTCCTCTTCCCTTGATCAGTCCCTGCTGGTGGTTTGAGGGGGTCTTGCTGTGATGTGACAGGCTGTGAGAGCTGGGAATGTTCAGCCTGGAGAAGAGAAGGCTCCAAGGAGACCTTAGAGACCCTTCCAGTGCCTAAAGGGGGTCCAGGAGAGCTGAAGAGGGACTTGGGACACGGGGTGGAGTCACAGGACAAGAGGGAATGGCTTTCCATTGCCAGAGGGCAGGGTTAGATGAAATATTGGGAAGGAATTCTTCCCTGTGAGGGTAGTGAGGCCCTGGCACAGATTGTCCACAGAACTGTGTCTGCCCCATCCTTGGAAATGTCCAAGGCCAGGCTGGATGGGGCTTGAAGCAATCTGGGATAGTGGAAGGTGTCCCTGCCCATTTCAGGGGATGGAATGAGCTTTAATATCCCTTCCCACCCAAACCATCCTGTGATTCTGTGAAAGCAGTGTATGAGGGGAGAGCTGATGTTCCTGTTCTGCTGCAGGCACAGACAGGGTTCCCGTGGATCGATGCCATTATGACCCAGCTGCGCCAGGAGGGCTGGATCCATCACCTGGCTCGGCATGCTGTTGCCTGCTTCCTGACACGGGGGGACCTTTGGATCAGCTGGGAAGAGGGAATGAAGGTTCACTGCTGGCTTTTATTTTCCTCTGTTCTGCCTGGCCTTGAGAAACCCTGCACAGCCTGAGTCTAGCAGAGGATGGTTCTGCAGAGCAGGGTTTAGTTCCGAGCCTTCTTATGGATCTGAGGGTTTATGGAATATCTTGGTTTGTCACTCAGTGCAGTGGTGAGAGGTTATTCCCTTCCCCAAATCCTTGTGATTTTCAGGTAACAAGGATGCTGGTGGAGACATGCTCAGTTTGTAATATGTCCCAAACCCAGAGTTTTTGGGTTGCTATGTCTTCCTTCTTTCTGTGGAGAGCATTCCCAGTGTGCCTGTGAGGAGGCAGCCCAGGCTCCACAGTGCTGTGCTTCCAGTGGCAAACCCCACCCTTCACCTCCTAGCCTGGTTTTGTCTAGTTTTTGCAATGTAGCCGTTTCAGGGGTGTTTCTCTCTCTCTTCCCATCCCTGACATGCAGGTGTTTGAAGAGCTGCTTTTAGATGCTGACTACAGCATCAACGCTGGGAACTGGATGTGGCTGTCAGCCAGCGCCTTCTTCCACCAGTACACGCGGATCTTCTGCCCTGTCCACTTTGGGAAGCGCACAGACCCCCAGGGCCACTACATCAGGTCAGGGGACACCCCACCCCACCACCTCCCTGAGAGCTTCCCTAGCACCTTAGGCAGAAGCTGATGAACTGGGTCAGTTTGAAACACACACATACACCTGTTAAACAGGGCTCATAGCAATGGTTTTGTTGAACACATGAGGAAACTGAGGCATGGAGAAGCAGAGAGATACCTGTGGTTCCAAGTGATGGCTGAGCAGGGCTTCTGTTCGTTTGTGAGCACTTGTTGCCTCCAGCGCCATGTTTGATCACTAGGCTGGCTCCTCTTTCTAAAGGATTTGGATAGAACTTTCCACAGCTTCCCTGATTCCAGTCTGCACTTTGTTTCTTGCTTTTCATAGAATTCTGGGATGTACTCAGAAGGGATCTTAAAGCTCATCCAGTTCCACTCCCTACCATGGCCAGGGACACCCTCCACAATCCTAAGGTTTCTCCAAGGCTGGGCTTTGGACACTTCCAAGGATAAGGCAGCCACAGCTTCTCTGGGCAACCTGTGCCAGGGCCTCACCACCCTCACAGGGAGGAATATCCCAATATCCCATCTAACCCTGCCATCCTTTAGTTGCACACACATAGGTTTTATTTTCTACCCTGAGTCCTCTTTGCTTCAGAGTCTCATTTCCTTGTCTCTCCATAATGTGCTGATGGGCTCTCTCAAAGCACTGGGGGGNGGTGAAATAAAAACTGAAGTTGTGTTTAGATCTATTTATTCTACACTGTAAAGTTAACTTTTGGAAGATATCACCTATGGAGGTTTGAGAACATAAACCAAATTCTTTTGTGGAGAGTGAATCAGAACTTTCCCATGGATTGTAATATCAGTATTAATATGGTACAGGTTGGTTTGCACTTCTCTGAATGTATGAATGTTTGCCTGCTGGATTATAAATCCCCCTATTATCCCTGTTTTGTAGGAAATACTTGCCTATACTAAAGAACTTTCCCTCTAAGTACATCTATGAGCCCTGGACAGCATCTGAAGAGGAGCAGAAGCAAGCAGGTTGTATCATAGGTAATTCATTCACATTCCTTGCTAAGTATTCTCTTGCTTCTAACTATCCAAAAGAAATGTGCTTGAGATGGAAGCATCACACTTCCAACATAAGCCATTTATCTTCTGAAAATGGATGAATCCAACAGCCTTTGTTCTGTTCATCCTCCATTAACATGTTTTTTATTGGAGTCCTATTTCACAGTACATATTTTTGCCTCAACTTTATGTCCTAATACTCTTGGGTCACTCCAGGCTTTTGCCTTTGAATTTATCCATCTTGGATGCCTGGCTGTTTTAAATAGTATCAGGGCATCTTGTGCTTTTACTGCTGCTCTAACACATTTTTGTAGGCTCTTATGTCAAAGTGGGAGCTCTTCTCTTTGATGGAGAGGATTAGGCACTTCCATTTAAGAAAAGCTGGAAGTATTTCATACCCAGGGAAATTGTCCTTGCTGAGTGCAGTAAAGGCTCTCTCTCCATGTTGTCCAGGTCAGGATTACCCCTTCCCCATGGTGAACCACAAGGAAGCCAGTGACCACAACCTGCAGTTGATGAAACAGGTCAGAGAGGAGCAGCACAGAACGGCCCAGCTCACGAGAGGTGAGAGGTGCTGCAGCACCCATGTTCCCTGTGCTGTGACACACAGGCTGTCCCCAGGATCCCAGGGCTCTGGGGCTTGGCTTTCGGTGCTTTTCCATAATGCTTTTCCTCTTTGGATACCAACATCATGCACAGCTCTTCTGGTTACTGTTAAAACCCTGTCCCAAGTGGGAGAACAAGAGTGTGAGCTTTCTTTTCCTTCCCTCTCCCCCTGCAGCATCCTTTTGCCTGCTGCAGGAATGCCTTCCTTAAACCAGATCTTCTCCACCTGCACAGACTCCCCAGCCCCAGGCTGGCTGGGTGTGTCTCCAAGGTGCAGAAATCTCTGCAGCTTTGCCCATGCCTCTTGTAAACCAGAACATTCTTGTTTGTCCTTGGTACCATGATCTGCCCTGTGCCATAGCAGAGATTGAGATTCCCACTGAGCACAAAGCTCTGGAGAGGTGAGTTGTTCCAAGAAATTTACCTATTGTCCTGGTTTTCTGCATTGCTTAACCCTATGGATAACAAACAGGTAATTGTCAGGTAAGGCTAGAAGACTCAAACTGTGCTGAGCCTGAAGTAATTAATTAAGTATTTCCAGTCACACAGATGTGCCACTTATGGCACCTGTGCTCTTAAAATTGAAATCCCCGGGCCTGTGCTGAGATCAGGGAAATCCTTCACAGTAAAACATGGAATCTCAACCTGGTTTGGGTGGGAAAGGACATTAAAGCTCATCCAGTTCCACACCCTGCCATGGGCAGGGGGACCTTTGACTATCCCAGGGTGCTCTAAGTCCCATCCAACCTGGCCTTGGACACTGCCAGGCATGGAGCAGCCACAGCTTCTCTGGGCACCCTGTGCCAGGGCCTCAGCTCCCTCACAGGGAAGAATTTCATCCCAATATCCCATCTAACCCTGCCCTCTGGCAGTGGGAAGCCATTCTCTGTGTCCTGTCCCTCCAGGCCCTTGTCCCAAGTCCCTCTGCAGCTCTCTCGGAGCCCCTTTAGGAAGGGTCTCTAAGGTCTCCCTGGAGCCTTCTCTTCTCCAGGCTGAACATTCCAGCTCTCTCAGCCTGGCTCCATAATGGAATTTAAGTGACAAAATACCTTTTTATTTAACAGTGGGCCACAGCAGCCTCTCTATGTTCTAGAAACCCAACATGCAGCAGCTGAGGGTAACCTTCACTATTTCTTCCTTCACTGCTTGGTCTGAGGGAATTAATTGTTCCAAACCCTGGAAGGGACACCTATTAATGTATCCAGGAAGTTGCACACTGAGTAGTACAGATATAACCACTGTATGCTGGCAGTTCTTCCAGCAGCCCTGTGGTACCAGGGACTAAATGTTGGGACTGCTGCTGGATATAAGTAGAGCCAAAATCTTGAGAGTCCTTGACTCCAAGCGTTATCCCAACACCCATCTCAGTATGAAAACCAGCTCATAGAGATGAGCAGATGTTGGAACAGAGTAAGGGCTAAGAAGTTAGATGGGACTTGGAGCAATCAGGAAGATGTCCCTGCCCATGGCACAGGGTGGAATGAAATTACTTTTAAGGCCTCTTCCATCCCAGTCCGTCCTGGGATTTCACGATTCTTGTTATCTATGAACAGAAGCATTTTCTAATTCTTTGTATCTTCAGGTAAAGTCAGAAAAGACTTTGCAAACTTTAATCCTTCTTCATTTCTTCCTGTAGATGATGCAGATGACCCCATGGAAATAAAGGTGAAACGTGACCATTCCGAAGAAAACATTTCAAAAGGAAAAGTGGCCAGGACAACAGAATAAACCAAAATTCCCTCAGGGGTCACCTGCTGGGTACCAAAAAAAGGCAAGAGGGGAGAGCCAGGGGCCAGCTGAGCTGGCCAAGCACTGTCCTCCTTACTTTGCCCTGCTAATGGTGCTTCTTGCTTGTGACCTGACCTCAGAAGTGTTGGATCTTGAGTAATGTTAGTGCAGTTATTTTGGATGGAATTGTTTATCTTTGAGTGGCTTCTGGACCATTGGTTGAAGCTGTTGGGTGAATGCAAGAGGTGCCTGGTTGTGGCAGGTCCTGCTGCTGCAGCATCCTTCAAATCCATGTGTTTCATGCACCTGTATAAACAGATTTTGTGACAAATACTCATCTTAATGTCAGAAGATCATGTGGACATTAATGTGGTTGCACATTAGTATTAGGACCTTCATTTGCTTGTTTTGTAGAGACAGAGACTTAGGGATGTTCAGATTATTTACTTTAAGTTCCCAGTTTCTGATTATAGTCCCAAGTTTGGGGAGACAGAGCAGAGTGTAGCCCCTTGTACCTTGTGTGTAGTTTTTAAGTCATAAATAGGAATTATTATGCATTTTAAGGACAATGTTGAAAATATCTCACTGAATTGGGGCTAATATACAACTTCATCACCATAATTCTTCCTCCTTGGTTAACTAGAACTGCAGGGCAGAGATTAATTCTATCATGTACCACATGGAAAAATTTCCCCTCCCACTAAAATGTGTTGTTGTGAAGTTTGACAAGGCTGGATTAGTCAATTATGTTTGGGGGTAGGGCAGCGCAGTGGGGTTTTCATGGCTGCAGGTAGTATTTTGGGTTTGGAAAGAAATAAAACTTATTTCTGACATGAACAATTCAAGGGCTCTGGATCAATCTGTTATCACAATTGATATCCATGGGTCCTCTCGGGAAAACTGGTGGCACAACAGCTCCAGCAGCAATCCAAACTCCTTGGAAGCATCCTGGGATCTAGGGAAGGAGCAGCATGGGAACCACAAGCACCAGGAGAAGGCCATAAACTGCAGGATCTTTCAGTGCTGCTGCAGGACCTGTCAGGGCAGAGCACTCTGGGAGCAGGGCAGTGAGGTGTAAATACAAAGCTGCAAGGACCTTCCTGCTGCTCCAAGCCTGCATCAAGCTCCTGGAGATGCCTATGTTTCCTGACACTTCAGCCCTCCAGCAAAACTAACGACTTGCAGGGATGGCCAGAAGGAAAGGCCTCCTGCCTCCCCCTTTATGGAAGGTAGAATTTCAAGGCGGTGCTTGTTTCTTTGGGGAGATCTGCTGCTCCAAAGCCTCCTGGCATTCCTCCCCAATGTCCCTGGGCTCTTTCCTGTACCTGAAGGGATTTATGGCATCTCTGAAGAGATTACACCCATCCACAAGAAGGGCTGGAAGGAGGATCTGTGAAACTCCAGGCCTGTCGGCCTGACAACAGTGCCCGATAGGATTATGGAACAGATCATCTTGAGTGCTATGACCCAGCACCTAGAGGCTGGCTGGGGGATCAGACCCAGCCAGCATAGATTTAGGAGCAGGTCCTCCCTGACCAACCTGATCTCCTTCTATGACCAGGTGACCTGCCTGGTGGATGCAGGAAAGGCTGTGGATGTGTCTACCTGGACTTTGGCAAGGCCTTTGACACAGTCTCCCACAGTAAGCTCCTGGAAAAAGCTGCAGCCCACGGCTTGCACAGGTGCAGCCTTTGCTGGGTTAAGAACTGGCTGGATGGCTGGGTCCAGAGTGGTGGATGGTGCTGCATCCAGTTGGTGTCCAGTCACTGGTAGGGTCCCCCAGGGGTCAGTGCTGGGGCTAGTCCTGTTTAATATCCTCACTGGTGATCTGGATGAGGGGATTGAGTCCACCATCAGTAAATTTGCAGATGACACCAAGCTGGCAGCGAGTGTCAATCTGTTGGAGGGTAGAAGGGCTCTGCAGACAGACCTGGACAGGCTGGATAGATCAGCTGAGTCCAACAACATGAAGTTTAATAAGTCCAAGTGCCCAGTCCTGAACTTTGGCCACAACAACCCCCTGTAGCACTGCAGGCTGGGGACAAAGTGGCTGGACAGTGCCCAGGCAGGAAGGGACCTGGGACTACTGATTGACAGCTGAATGAACACGAGCCAGCAGTGTGCTCAGATGACCAAGAAGGCCAATGGCACGTGGCCTGGATCAGGAATGGTGTGGCCAGCAGGACCAGGGAGGTCATTCTTCCCTGTACTCTGCACTGGTGAGGCCACACCTCGAGCGCTGTGTCCATTTCTGGGCCCTCAGGAAGGACATTGAGGGGCTGGAACGTGTCCAGAGAAGGGCAACAAGGCTGGGGAGGGGTCTGGAACACAAGTCCTGTGAGCAGTGGCTGAAGGAGCTGGGATTGTGTAGCCTGGAGAAAAGGAGGTTCAGGGGGGACCTTATCACTCTCCAGAAATCCCTGAAAGGTGGTTGTAGGCAGGTGGGAGGTGCTCTCTTCTCCCGGGTGACCAGTGACAGGATGCGAGGTGACTGCCTCAAGCTGCGCCTGGGGAAGATTAGGCTAGACATTGGAAAAAAATTCTTCACAGAAAGGGTGGTTTGGCATTGGAATGGGCTGCCCAGGCAGGTGGTGTATTCACTGTCCCTGAAGTGTTTAAAAAAAGATTTGATGAGGCACTCGGTGCCATGGTTTAGTTGATAAGGTAATGTTAGGTCATAGGTTGGACTCAATGATCTCAAAGGTCTTTTCCAACCTATTCTGTGATTCTGTGTCTGCAGCCTGGCCCCGGTGCAGGGGCTCCAGGAATGCAGATCTGGCTCCTGCCTCATGTTTCAAAGCATAGTCTTTGCCTTCAAGCCCTAAAGGGGTTGGACTTGTTTCCTGAAATATCTCTACCTTGAAGTGTTTTGTGTTCCCTGAGCTTCAGTGAGTCCTGGGGCTGTGTAATACAGCAGAATTGTGGAATCCCAGACTGGTTTGGGTGGGAAGGAACCTCAAAGATCACCCAGTCCCACCCCCTGCCATGGGCAGGGACACCTTCCACTAGCCCAGGTTGCTCCAAGCCCCATCCAACCTGGTCTTGGACACTTCCAGGATGGGGCAGCCACAGCTTCTCTGGGCAGCCTGTGCCAGGGCCTCACCACCCTTTCAAGGCCTCTTTGGGACTTCTGTTGTTGCAAAGCAGTTTCATGATCGGCTCTGTGGTTGGAAGGAGCAGGACTTGGCCTGCAAAGGAGCTGCTGTGAGAGTAGGAGCTGTGTTTAAACAAGAAACAGCAAGTGCGGTTGGAGTCTCACCTCTGCTTCTGGCTGACAAAGTAGCATTGGAGAAGTTTCTGAAAGAAGCAAAATCATGGAATCACAGAATCCTTGAGGTTGGGAAAGCCCTCTAAGATCACTGAGTCCAAATGTTCCTCCAGCACTGCCATTTACACCACTAACCCATGTTTGCAGATGCCACATCCACACACTTTTTGAACACTTTAATGGCTGGTGATTCCACCACTGCCCCAGGCAGCCCTTGCCATGGCCTGACTACCTTTTCCAGAAAGAAACTTTTCGTAATATCCAACCTAAACCTCCCCTGGGGCAACTTGTAAAGTCTTGTATTTTCAGTGCTGAACCCTCTTGTCCTGTCCCTGTTCCCTGGGAGCAGAGCCTGACCCCTCCTGACTGCCCCCTCCAGTCAGGGAATTATGCAGAGCCAGGAGGTCCCCCCTGAGCCTCCTTTTCTCCAGGCTGAGCCTCCCAGTTCCCTCAGCCACTCCTGCTGCTCCAGATCCTTCCCCAGCTCCATTTCTCTTCCCTGGGACATGCTCAAATCCCTCAAGGTCTTTCTTGGGGTGAGGAGCCCAAAATTGACCCCAGGATTGGAGGTGGGCCTCACCAGTGCCCAGTGCAGGTGGGCAGTCACTGGATGGTCCTGCTGGACACACCGTGGTAGGACAAGCACCCCCAGGTCCTTTTCCCCAGCAGCCACTTGGAAGGACTGAGCTGGTTTGTGACCTCATGGCCAAGAGATTTGCTCTGTAAAAATGAATTACTGGCAGAGTGTATCTATCTCTGCATCTTTTTCTCTGCTGAGGGGATCTGACCTTGGAGGCAGCAGGATGTGATGTGGAATTGTCCAGATATTGACCCATCAAAATGCACCTGATGCAGCTCTCTGAGTTCTGGGGTTTGGAGACAAGTGATGGTATCTTTGCTGGGTATTCCTGCCATGATTCAAAGTCACTCCAGCTGGATTTGGGTCACCTTAGGTGCATTTGTTATAGGAGGGAAAGGTGTCTGGTGGTGTTGATTTTGTTTGCTTTTTTCTTTTTTTGACTGCTCCTGCCCCTACCTTGGCTTCCTCACCCCTCTCCAACATGCCCAAAGCTTTTCTCTATGCTCGGGTAATATTATTTCTCATTTTTGCTTCCTTATGAGGCTTATCTGGTAAAATTTTCATTTGGGTGTTGTGAATTAGGACTTTAAGTGTCTTTTCTGATTTTGTTGCCTTTGGTTTGAGTCACCGTTGGCTGAAATTAGAGTGAGTAATAAATTAAGTCACCTCTTGTGGGTCATTTGTTCTCCAGGGAGCCTTTCATGCAATCCCAGACTGGTTTGGGTTGGAAGGAACCTTAAAGCTCACCCTGTTCCACCCCCTGCCATGGGCAATGACACCTCCCACTAGACCAGGTTGCTCCAAGCCCTGTCCAACTTGGCATTTTTGGAGCTGCTTTAGTGTTTTACCAACAGTGGAATTGATGAGCTATCTGCCTTCCTGGCTGTTGAGGAAACTTTCACTGCTCATAACAAGGCAGAGCTTCTGGGGGACTGCAGCTCCTCACAAGGGGCAGCTCTGATCTCTGCTCTCTGTGAGCAGGAACAGGACCCAGGGATGGGCTGGAGCTGGGCCAGGGCAGGTTTAGGCTGGATATCAGGGAAAGGTTCTTCCTCCAGAGAGTGCTGGGCACTGCCCAGGCTCCCCAGGGAATGGTTCTGGCCCCGAGGCTGCCAGAGCTCCAGGAGCCTTTGGACACCGCTCCCAGGGATGCACAGGGTGGGATTGTTGGGGTGTCTGTGCAGGGCCAGGGGCTGCATTTGATGATCCTGTGGGTCACTTCCAGCTTGGACTATTCTGTGACTCTAATCCTCCAATTCCTTTGGCACAGGAAGGTGACCAAAGCAGCTGCTCCCGGGACAGCTGCAGCCAGGCTCCCTCTGCATCCTGCCACACATGATGGTGACAGCAGAGCTTGTGGAGTGGCACTGTCCCACCTCGGTGTCCCTGAGGATGGGATATGCCATGATGGCCCTGCTCCCTCTGCCCCAGCTGCGTCTCCACCTGACTGGCTCTTCCCTTGTTAGAAGTCCCTTTGCTCTCAGGCACATGGTGGGATTCTTAGGGTTGTCCTGTGCAGAAATAGGAATTGGACTCAACAGCTTCCAACTCAGGATATTCTGATTCTATGATTAAAAACATTAACCAGTTCAACCAATTCCACCGGTTCTGTTGAAGGACTGAAATCACAGGCTTAAAATAGGAATGACTATTATCCCAGGGGGCTTGTTCCTGGATAGTGACAGCAGAGGGAAACTGCACCCCTCACCTGGATATGGTCCCTCCCAGGCACGGGGTCTGCTGTGCTCTGACCAGCCCTGGTGGTGCTGTACTTCCAGTGCTGGAGCATTTGTGCCCCACCACCTTCCCTCCTGCAGAGCAGGAAATCAAACAGCGTTCCCTGGCTGGAGGAGATGCAGCAAAGGTCACCAGGGAGATGTTGGGCACAAGGCTGTAGCTGACCCTTGAACCAGAACCACCTCTCCAGGCCTCTGCTGGACCATCCTTCTGGGAATAAACTTGTTCACTGGCAGCCCAATGCACTGTCACAGCTCCAGCTGAGCAGGGCTGGTGCCTCTGGTGCTTGAACCTTCACCAGCTGGAGAGAGAGAAGGACAACCTGCCTGTCCTCCAGTCAACACTGCCTTGTTTAGGACAGATGTTTATGGAAGAAATAGCTGAGTTTTAGACTGATTCGGTTTCTCTGGATAACTAAACTATGTTTTCTCAGGCTTCTGCTGATGGGAGAAGTTCTGGCTATTAATATTTGATAAAAGTTTAATGTAGTGTGATGGTATTGCAAAACCAGCACATATAGTTTTTTTATAAAATCTTCTGAGGTTTTGTATCTAAAAAATGTGCTGTCTGAACCAAATCTAAATCCTTTCCCATATCTAAACTCCAAGACCACAGAACTCTGTATCCTAGTGTTTTTTCATTACATTACACAGTTAAGTGAGATATCACTTTAAAAAAATGAGATTTTGAATTCCAAGTAATTTACTCCTCATTTTATTGGGTTAATTAACAGGAACAATAATTACCCTTCTCTGTGCAGTAAATACTGGAGAAAGGCAGTGGAGCCTAGGCATGGGATTTTTGCCCATGAGTAATTTTTTTCATGGTTCAAATTCTCCTGTCAAAATTGCAACTTTCCTTTTTTACTCAACCGGTTTTCCTTAATCCTGAAACTTCAAGCATGATGATGATGGATCCTCAAACAGCCCATCGGCATTTCAGACTTGGGATGAGTTTTGAATTTTCTTTGTGGTTGAGTGGAATTGGATGAAGAAATATCTTGAGCAAGGTAGGCACTATAAGCCAGGATTTGGTGGGCCTTGAATAGAATTTCAAATATTCATTTGCTTAATGTGTAGAAATCAGAAGGGGAAGGTAAAATTCCTGTGAACCCTCATGAAGTCTGATTTTAATTAAAATAATGGGATCAACTAATCTCAGCCTGGTTTGGGTTGGAAAGGACCTTAAAACTCATCCAGTCCCATCCCCTGCCATGGGCAGGAACACCTTCCACTGTCCCAGGTTGCTCCAAGCCCTGTCCAACCTGGCCTTGGACACTGCCAGGGACAGGCCAGCCACAGCTTCTGTGGGCACGCTGTGCCAGGGCTTCACCACCCTCACAGCCAGAAATTCCTTCCCAATATCCCATCTAACCGTGCCCTCTGCCAGTTTTCATGATTTAAAAACCCTAAAGGGGGTTTTTCTATGTCTAATGCCAGCTCTACCTTTCCAAGCTGCAAAACTGGCAGTGAATTTAGCCAGTCTTACCACTTCCAAATATGAATTCAGATGTGTCCCCAAAGAGGTGGAGCCCCATACTTGTAGGACAGGTATGGCTTTGCTGACTCAAATATTGCACTGAGAACTGTAAACCAGTTTATAATTGATGTAGCACGGATTGAATAGGGAGCACATGGTAAAGTCTAACTCAGCATCATTTGGTGCTTTCAAGACTCCAGATGAATTTTAGCAGCATTTCTGTTACAGCTCAATTTTCCATCTTGTGATATCTCAGTGGCACCAAGTTTGGCAAGAGCAAGAGTTCACAACATCCCTATTGACAGGCCGTGGATGCATCTGTCTGGCTGCTTTTCCAACTGACATTTCAGACCAAGGAACCAAACAACCCTCTTGAAGAGCAGACTGGACCAACATCTGACAAATAAATAGCTAATCAGCTCTGCACGCAAGTCTCTGCTGACACTAGACCTCAAAGTGAAACCCAAATGATGCCAAATGAACAGACAGGAGAGGAGATGGCTGAAATGGTTTTTTTCCCCAAAATGTTGGTTTGAAGCCTGTGGCTCTGGTTGGCAGTTTACAGGAAGCTGAGTGAGACCTTGCTCAGCATGTTTGGATTCAACATGAGGAAAAGGTTCTGACCATGAAAAAACCTGAGAAATTGTTAGGCTGGCATCTCATAAACGAGGAAGGCAAAGATCAACTTCCAGAGGCTGGAGGACTTTGTCAATTCAAAGGGAGATTGAAAGACTTGGGGAAAATTACCCAAATCTGAAGGAATTTAAATTTTCCAGGAGCCCAGCTAGCATCCTCTTGCTAAAAGGACTGGCAGTAAGTAATGCTGGCAGACAGTGATCCTGGGAAATGGCAAAAACTCATTCTCAAAGCCTTGTCATGGGCAGGTGACATCCAGAACATGCCGGATGCTGTATTTCCAGTTCAGTCAGACACCTAACCTCATTCATTTCCTAGGATTAAGATCCAGGTGGGAAAATAAGGAAATAGGAGAAAAAGCTTTTGACTGGGTAGAATGAGGTGCTGTGGTGAGGCACCTGGAGAGCTGTGTCCAGTTCTGGGCTCCTCCTAGAAAGAGAAATATTGAGTGGCTGGAGCATGTCCAGGGTAGGGAATGGAGCTGGGGAAGGATCTGGAGCAACAGGAGCAGCTGAGGGAGCTGGAGGATGTCATGACCCATTGGTTGGTTCATTGTAAATCCTCATCAGGCTGAACAAAGATCAGGGAGCACCTGTGCTTTTATTGTACAGTTACTTCAACTCCAGCAACCAGCCAGTTGAGTCTGGAGTATGGACTCCAAAGGTGTTGGCCAACAAACTCTTGAAAATTTACAATGCACTTCCACAGGAGTGGGGGCTACAAGCCCTTAATTTTGTGCAGTTCACTTCAATGAGTCATCAACTCCCACAAAGAACTCCTCAGAAGAGCTAGCTCACAAGCCACTACTCCATCTCCCATCACCCACAACAAACTTTTATACAGAGCACAGGATGGAATGTGAAAACCCTGCTTTGCCCAGGCAAAGCAAGGGAGCAGCTGAGGGAGATTTAAACTCCAGAGGGCCCTGAAAACTACAGACCTGTCAATGTCACTTCAGCGCCTGGTAAATATGGAGAAGGTTCGTATGGGAGGTATGGAAAAACACCTGAAGGACAATGCAGCCATTGGTCACAGCCAGAACGGCTTCATGAAAGGAAGGTCCTGCTTATCAAACCTGATTTCCTGTCATGACAAGGTGACCCATCTGGTTGATCCAGGAAAGCCAGTTGATGGAATCTTTTTGGACTTCAGTAAAGCTTTCAATACTGTCTCTTTCAAGATCCTTCTGGACAAAATGTCCAGCCCACAGCTGGATAAAAACATCACGGGATGGGTGAGCAACTGGCTCACGGGTCAGGCACAAAGAGTGGCAATGACTGACGTGACAGACTGGAGACCTGTTACTAGTGGGGTTCCACAGGTCTCCATCCTCGGCTCTGTGCTCTTCAACACCTTCATAAATGATTTGGATGCAGGACTGGAATGGATACTGAGCAAGTTCATAGATGATACAAATCTGGGAGGAGCTGTTGACTCCTTGGAAGGCAGGGAGGCCCTGCAGAGAGACCTTAAATTAAAGGACAGGGCAATCACCAAACCTATGAAGTTCAACAAGGGAAGGTGCTGGATTCTGCACCTGGGATGGGGCAAACCTGGATGTACGGACAGACTGGGGAATGAGAGGCTGGAGAGCAGCGCCTGGAAAAGGACCCAGGAGTCCTGGTCGATGGCGAGTTGGATCTGAGCCAGTGGTGCCCTGGCAGCCAGGAGGGACATCCCTGATCTGGGGAGAATCGGGCCCTGCAGTGATGGCTGGGCAGGGAGGGGATTGTCCTGCTCTGGTCTGGGCTGGGGCAGCCTCACCTTGGGTGCGGGGGGCAGTTTTGGGCATCACAAGATAAAAAAGACATTAAGCTGTTGGAGAGCACCCAAAGAAGGGAAACAAAGATGGTAAAGAGCCTTAAGGGGAAGCCATATGAGGAGCAGCTGAGGGCACCTGCTCTGTTCAGCTGGAGGAGACTGAGGGGAGACTCATCACAGTTACAAGTTTCATAAGAAGGGAAGAGAAGGGGCAGACACCTCGTCTCTGTGGTGACCAGGGACAGGACCAGAGGGAATGGCTGGATCCTGGAATGTCAGGGGAGGCTTAGATTGCATATCAGGGAAAGGTTCTTCCCCCAGAGGGTGCTGGGCCACTGCCCAGGCTCCCCAGGCAATGGTCATGGCCCCAAGGCTGCCAGAGCTCCCAGAGCATTTGGACAATTCTTCCAGGAACAGGGTGGGATTGTTGGAGTGTCTGTGCAGGGCCAAGGGTTGGACTCTCCCTGGGGGTCCCTTCCAACTCAGGACATTCTGTGGTTCAGTGAAATAAAGACAGAAAAGGGGGAGGAAGAGAACAAGAGCAGAGTATCTCTAGTCCCTAGATCCCATCTTGTTCCCAGAGCTGGGCTTGTGAGACAGAGAAAACAAAACTGAAAGAGAGGAAAAAGAGAACCTGGGGGGCCAATCCACTTCCTTTCATAGTTAACCCGTGCAGCCTCTTCTGTAAATTGGATTTTTCATGCTGTTCTGTTCACGAATGCACAGCCAACCCTTTGAATCCTCCTCGAGAGGGGGGACTGAGCACAAACCTCAGAGTGTAGTAGGGAGTTGGCTCAGCTCCATGGGACCTCCTCTTCTGATCACACCTTTCCTGTTGTGACAGTCACAATGTCTGAGACAAATCATGCCTGTGCCTGATCCTCCACAGGGGAGGACCTGAAGAAAAGGAGGCTCAGGGAGGACTTTCTGGCTCTGCACAACTCCCTGACAGGAGGGGGCAGCCAGGGGGGGTTGGGCTCTGCTCCCAGGGAACAGGGACAGGACAAGAGGAAACAGCCTCCAGCTGTGCCAGGGCAGGTTTAGTTTGGATACTGGGAAAAAATTTCTTCCTGGAAAGGGTGGTCAGGCTCTGGCACAACTGCCCAGGGCACAGGCAGAATTATCATCCCTGGAGGTGTTCAGGGCATATGGTTTAGTGGTGGCTTTGGCAGTGCTGGGTTAATAATTGGTCTTAATAATCTTCAAGGGCTTCTCCAACCAAAATGATTCTATGATTCAGTGATTTTGGGTTGTGACTAGGATTACAGGTCTTGTAGAAAAATGGAAAGAGTTTCACAAGCACGAGTTTGGGCATAAGAAAATCCCACTGATGAGCTGCTGGCCAAGAAGTACCCACGAGAGCTTGTAAAGTCTTCCTCCTGGGCCAAAATGATGGGGTGTTTCTCCAGGTGACTTCTTGATGCAGCCCAAGGATTGGATCAGCGCAGGATCATCTCAGAGCACTGACATGGACAGACTGTGACCAGTCATGGTGCCTTTGCCTGGTGTCACATGCTGGACACTGTACTCGAGTGTCCTCATGACACCTCGCTCTGTGTAAACCCACCACTGGTTTCATGGCAGGTTCCAAACTCAGTCTTAGTTTATAAAGGAATAGTAATTCTAAAGATTGTAATTTTTCAGGTGTATTAGGAACCACCTGAAAGATCAGAAGATGGTCTAAACCTCTGTGTCTTGAGCATCAAGATGTGCTAGCAGAGGTTCAAATTTGACATGAGGAGGAATTTCTTCATGGAAAGGGTGGTCAGGGATTTGAAGGGGTTGCCCAGGGAGGTTTGGAGTCTCCATCCCTGGTGGTGTCCAAGGAATACCTGGATGTGGCACTCAGTGCTCTGGTCTGGCTGAGAAGATGGAAACCGTTCACAGGTTGGAGTCAATAGTTTTGGGGGGCTTTTCCAACTTTCCAACCCGAATGATTCCAGGATTCTGTGCATGACTTTATAACTCAACACTTTGCCTGGTGTGAGAGACGGTTCGA
>VZTR01033229.1:22850-34659 GCA_013400775.1 Chaetops frenatus | reverse complement strand
TACTTTGGAGCTGCTGTCCCAGCAGCAAGACTATACAGATGACCACTTCCTTTAAATTAATCTATACAAGTGAACCTGATTTCTAAGAATCCTGTTCACTTTTTCACAAATTGTCCAGGAATAAATAGCAGCCATATAATTAAGAAAACTCCACCAATGCTTAAATCGTCACTGACGATCAATGCTCGGTAGTGATGTTGAGGAAATATGTTCAGCTACAATTACAGAATTGGAGCTGTATCGACTTTTTACTTGAGGCTCCAACTCCCGGTAGACAGCTAAAGTGTTTCTGTGTACATGACAAGATCATAACCCCTGAAGTTAGATCTAAAATAATTGTAATTATTGCCTGCAGAAACATACCATTCCACTTAATCCTTCATGATTTCAGCAGCTATATTGAGCTCATCTTTGTAATTATGATTTTAGTGACAAAATTTCAGTGGATGGGGAAAAAAGCTGTTCTGACTGAATGTTTCATTTCTCTTTCAGATCTGCACTGTCAATGAATAGTTTGATGTTTGTATCTAGCATGTCAGATTTTCTAGTATTCCTGTCTTTGAAAGTTCTTTGTCTGTCCACAAACCCCACCTTGAATCATACCCATCCCGAGCACAGCAGGCCCTCACGGTATCTTCTCTCTTCAGCAGCATGGCCAGCAGGTCTCTGTTGTATATCCATGGTGTGGCTGGAGGGTGTGTAGGAGAGACTGAGGACAAAAGCCTACTGGGATAGAAAGCTGCAGTCCTACTTGTATCTCTGGTTGCAAGAAATCAGAGTAGTAAATTATCCCCAGAACTGCAGGCGGATTTTACCTCACCAAGTCCCTTTGGCTCACCCCAAGAGAGCAAAGGAGAAAACATGCATGTGAGCTTACATACAAGGCAGATGGGCAGGAGACCAGGAACTAGAAATGAGGCCATGTTGAATTTATCTCACAGAAAAATACATGGGGAAAGTCAACCAAATTGACTTTTGGAGTTTTTTCCTAAACTGAAGACAATCCTTTTTTTGGTGAAGTCAGTCGATTATAGGATTATAGCTCATGAACACTTGAATTCCAATCTAAAGGAGTGCTAGGGGCAAACACTTTTTTTTTTGTCCCTCTTTTCTCCCTTTTATAGGAAATATGGATAAGATGACCTGACATGAATGACCTGTCATGAAATAGGTCTCCCCATAGTGTGGCATACAGCCTGTGCATTCCATGGGATTGGTGGTGAGACAATAAATGTCTGCCAAAACTGGGGAGTTGTAGGCTGTCAGTGTGGAAAATATTCAGAAGTTCTAAACTGTGAGACACATAAACCCCTAGTTTTATGTACTGTGACATTCCTATCGGAGGTTCCTGTCACAAAACCTGTGTAATCCTAGACAATTACATATACATCTATAGTGTATATTAAAATGCTATTTGCTTTATGACCATGTTCCAAGTCAGTCCTTGTCTGCTTTGGAATTGAATGACCAATGTCCTGATAGTACCAACTTTACTAGCACTGGTTTCCAACAGAGCAAATTATACATTATGGAATAATTAAAGGTCTAATGTCCTTAAGTAAAAGATATCCCTATTCCTTCTTTACTTGATTAGGATTTTGAGTAGTAGAAAACAAAATCGGCAGGCAGATTTCACTATTGTATTTGGGTTCAGAAATAGTACATTTTAAAAAAAATTTTGTGATATTATTTAAGAACTTGAATGAAAAAAACAGCTTAAATAGCTTAAATGTCTCCTCCTTTCTCAGAATAATACTCCTAGGTGCTTGTCAAATTTTAAATACATTTTCAAAGCAACAAAAAGCAATTAAATCAGCTGGTCCCCATTGCTTGAGAATCTTTTAGTTCTCCTTAAAATCATTACATTGTTGTTTAAATACTAATCTATGCGCATTTCTCTCATCTACACTTCATTCCATTTTTTCTATGTTTTTAGAGTACATGGAGGACAACATCAAAACTAAGGAACTAATATATCTGTTTCTAATGGTTTTGAAGATCTGGGTTTGGGATGATTATTCATCTTTCTAATTTTAGAGCTACCTTCTTTTCCAGAATCATTGATGCTATTTTTTCCCCCTCAGTTCTTAAATGAAATTTATCTTAAAATTAACAAGAAGCAAATTCCTGCTGAATTATCAGCACACTTTTACACACAGTTGGACAAGTATCTCACAGAGAGCCCTGGCAGGAGTGTGTCCAAGTAATCAAGCAGAACAGCACCAAGCACGCCTCCAGGTGAAGAGGTGAAGTAACTCCCTGGCAGCAGGTTGCATACTAAAGTATTATCAGACTCATCAATATAGTAGAAAAGATGGAAAGTGGGTGCTCTGTGCCAAAGGCCAATGTCAGGTACTACATCAGGCTTCTGTAGGAGTGAGAAATCACCTCCCTGAGATTACACTGCCACTTTGTTGTCATGACTTGTGAAGGAAAACCAGCCACCCTATTTTTGTAAGCCTATAAAGCACTGAAGTCCCTAGTGGGGCTGCCTGAAGCCTGCATAGATGCACACAATGTGCTGCATAACACAGCACATTAAATTCCAAAGGGGAGTGCTTCAGCATCTCTGGCTGATTTCCCAACAGGTCTGGAACCTTATAGAAAGAACAAGATGTTCAGACAAGAAGTGAAGAGCACTATGTTCATAATAGCAACTGAATACATAATGACCAACAGCAAGGGAAGAATGAATATATAGAGCTACGTGCAAGATATGCAGCAAGTCCTACCTTGGCTTGCAGACCACTTAGAGCTAAATTCAGTGCCTGCTCCGGCAGTAACACTATTAGTGGTCCAAATGCTGCAGCCATGAATACAGAGCCTGTAGTTATCATCTACACATTGCATGCCAAGATCATTCCCTTTGCTGAGAAGAGAATCACAGTATCTAAGTGGCCCTGCTGAGCCATTCCGGTATCCAGACACACTGCAAAGTAGGCCACTCTCAGCATGACTATGGTATTTTCTTTTATATACACTATCCATATGGCAAAAATAAGACCCAGATTTTGCAAAAATCCCTGTACAGCTAGACTTGCTTTTTAAGCTAAACCAGGTCACTGTTTTGTTGATGCAGTTTCATGCTTAGGAATTGCACTGAATTGAAGGCAATAGCTGTAATGTCAGATACCTTATTACATGATTTTCTGGAAGCAGTCATCTGCATATGCATGTAGCACATCATTATAGGTGAAAAATCATACCTGCAGGTACAGAAAAAGACTAAATTAAGACAGAAACTAAAGGTCCCAGTTGCTAGTATCATTTGTCACTACACAAAAATCAATAATTACTTAAAAAAGTCATCTTATCTATGTGCAATGCAAAATAAAGGTAGAAAGCCCCCCCTGAATTCTCTATATTAGTCTCTTGACATCTTAAATCTTTTTCAGGAGTGAAGAACTCTATTAGTATTATCTTTGAAACCTACTACTCCTCAGCTGGGATCATCTGGGAGAGGCATGAGAGGTCATATCTTTTTGATTTCTGTGTGATAATCTCCTATTCTGAGACTGGTCATCCCTGAAAATCAGGTCAGTAATACAAAAAAAATTCTTCTAATATAGGTTGTAAGCATGAGATATTGAAACTATGTGCATCCTGTATCAACATTATGTCAAACTACACATTTATCAACAATCATGATGGTTCCTGAGTTTTCCTTGAGGTTCTTGACCATCTTGGCTTGATTCAATAATCTACAGGAGACTCTGGTTTCTCAATGTCCTTCTTGAAATTGTCTAAAAGCAGATGAATTTTAGGTGTGAACTCACCAGTGACAGAAGAAATAACAACTACAAAAATTTTCTTTGATCCATTGGCAATATTCTTGCTAATGTTTCTTGGAGTTTCATCTAAACTGGTTTGTGAGGTTTGTCGTATCTGAAATGAGAGCAAAATATTGGCTGATATTCAAACTGGCATGCACTCTGACTGCTCAGGTTGTCTTTGACAGGTTTCCTACTCAGTAAGTCAGTTCCCAGGCTGTGAAGATTTACATAGTTATTTTTCTTAGGACTGAGATATTTATACTTTTCATATTGAACACCATGAGGTTACAGCTGGTCCATTTTTGCATTTTCCTGTCGTCCTTCTGGAGCAAAATTCTGCCATTTGGCATTTCAATCAATTTTCTCCTTGATGTACCATCATCCATAAATTTGCTGAGAGTGTATTATGTCACATCATCCAGCCTGCTGATGAAGATATTGAATAATACCAGCTCCAGTATTGACCCAAGGGTAGCTCTGTACCTCTGCCAAATGAACATCAAGCTATTTATTACTGCACAATGAGCTTGGCAGGTTGGCAGTACAGCTGATTTTCAAACAGTGTAACAGCCCATTTGTACAACCCACAGTTCCTCTGTTTCCAGCTCAGAAATGCCTGGAAGCCAGTGTCAAAAGCATTGCTCATACTCAAGGTGCTTAGATCTACTCTCCTCTCAGACATATATTTGGTCTTTTTATCTTCAGATAAAAAGCAAGCAGTTGGGTCAAGTACATTTTGCCCAGTAAATCATTGGTGATTAATTTGATTCCTTGAATTCCAAGAGGATATATTTCCTGATCAGGGACTGAGGTGAAGCCTAAACTTCCCTATTTCACACTTCCCTATTTCCTTCTGGCTATTCTTTGGATGGAAGAAACATTTGCCTTTTTCCAGTCACTGGGGACTTTGAGTAACACAGCTTTTCCTCAGGTGACAGACACTTTTATTGCTATCTCTTTGGGCACCCATGGGTGGCCCTCCTTGGTAGAACTGTCTGTGCATATCCACAGTTTCTGCCATTGTGTTGGTTCAATCTGCCCCCTCCCCTTGGCCCTTTGGCTCTCTTTTAAAAGAGTGTTATGAACTTCAAAAACGTGTTATGAAATGGTTTATGTTCCAAGCATAACAGCCTTATGAGTACTATTGATGTAAGTTCAGTATGTTTTCCTCAGCCAGTTGAAAATATATCAAAATTTTCATTATACAGAAATATTTTACTTCTGGCCATGGGAACAGCAACAATGCTGCTTTTGTTACATAGGAAACCTGAGCAGAAGGTAGGAAAAATCCAGTGAGGCATCACTATTCCCAGACACGGCAGCAATGTGATGATATAATTTTATCAAATGAAAAAAAGAACAGATGTCCAAAGCCTTGAGAGAAAGGGGCATGATTCCAGTCCTGCCAGGAGGGGCTGCTTCCACAGCACTCTCTCCTTGCTGCTGTTTCCACTGATACAGTTCTTGGAGTTTGAGTACTGCTTGTATTTCAGTTGCTGGAATTATAGTGATCTGTCAGTGCAGCCTCTGCACTCAGCCTACCACAAACAGTAGATTAAATCATTGATGCTGAATTGATGTTCTGATAAAAATATGAAAAATATAAACTATATGAGGGATTTCAGCTGAAATAGGCAACTTCATTTAGGTACTTTGTCCAAGACATGTATTCCAGTATAAAAGAATAAAATGGATCTACAGAAGAGTCTTATACATATTGTAGGTTGAGTGAAACAAACCTTGACCTATGTTCCATAAAGAATTCCTATTTTTCATCTGCTCTGCTAATAACCTAAGATGGAATCAATTCCATCAGAGGAGAGTGAAAAAAAAAACAAAACACCACCTTATCCACATAGAAAGAAATAGGTAAAACATAGGAAAATATTAGGAAGAACACCAAAAGGCAGCTATATCCTGACTTTTGTTGACATGTATTTGAATCCCTTGCCATAATCCCAGTAGTGGTGTGTTTGTCACTAGCTATGCCATTACCAAAGGGATCATCTTCCATGGAAATTCTAGTCTGCCCTTTGCTTTAACAGGTAAATCCCACATCACAGTTATCTCAAGGGAAGGCTAAGAGAAACTACATGAAACCTCACAACTTCCACTTCTGCACTTTATATAAGCCATAACATGTGTCAAATAAAGTGATTTATGAATGCAACACTATCTTACAGGACTACGCAGTGCAATTGCAGAAAGTGGCTTTGAAAAGTCTTCCAGTTTTTTCAGGATAAGACTAACAGACCAGAATTTCTCTTAATGAAAAGACCTCAGAATTTTGTCTTAAGATGTTTCTCAAATTTGTAGTCATAAAAGAGGAATAAAATGGATTTTTTCTTCTAACAGCTAGAAATACATTCTATTCTAGGACTTGCAGTCCTCCCAGGACTCACATCTTTATATGAAACAACACAGAGGAAAGTGCACACAGAAGTGAGCCCCATAGGGCTAAAATGCATGAATTTTCAACCCTGTAAGAGTAAAAAAGAGCAGGGAAAAATTCTTAAAAACTAATAGATATTAAATATGAATGTGTATATTAACATGTTTTAGCATAAATCTGTGGGGTAGCGTGGAGTCAGACTTGTCAATGACAAAATGCACTCTCCCCTAATGTGTGACCCAGAACTCATTTCTGGGACTAACTCACCCTGTAGGTACTTGAATTAAAGTTCTCTTTACATCATCTGAAACTTTCCTTGTTCACTTCAACTGTTTATTATCTCAGAAATGTTTTTTTTTAGAGAAAAAGAATTAATTTTTGAAAATTGAAAATTTAAAGACAAATGTCCCAATAATGTACCTATTTAAAAAAAAAAAAAAAGTATGATGATTTTGTTAATTTAGCTGCAGTCCTCAAGAGAGGACATGAATGGATTCCATATAAGTGCAGAACTTCATGTTTCTTATTAAAAAAATTAGGCTGACTAAATCCTACCCACAGTTACTACAATAAATTTGCTCCTGCAAGATCAAGTCTGTCTTATACCAATATCAATACCTAGCTAGTATATAGAACCCACAATTTATCAAAATAAAACTGTATTACTTGGTCTTTAGTGTCATTGTAAGCAGATAACATCAAAAACCACACTGATTTAAGAAATAACCAATTCTATCACAGTGTTCACAGTCTCTGAGTTTTAAAGTATTTCAGATTTTTTCTAAATAATGATTTTTTGCTGCAATTAGAATCCAGATCAAGATCACTTTTGAAAAAAGAGACCTCAAATTATATTTCTCACTGTAATAAAAGAAGACATTTCTTTCAAAACTTGTCTTTTGTATGTTTTGAGGTTCAACTTCAAAAGCAGCTTCTGTATCACAACTCATTATGGATAGCTAATGATAAATAGCACAAAATTATTCTAAAATTGATCTGCAGCTGAATTTATTAGTGCTTCAAAATAGGTAAATCTTTGAGCAAGAATTAATTGATGTGAATTTTGGTTATTAAGACTGACCATAAGTCCTGGGTAATTAGCAAACAATACTATAGCACTTTCACAAAGCTGTTTTAAAACTAAAATTCCTATAGAAAATATGTTGGACAAAATACTCAATAATATTTTGTGACCCCTTTGAAAAAGTATATGAGAGGTTTGCCTCTACTCACTACTGCAATTGGCGCTGTGGATTTAAGGAAATTACATGAGTCATCACTTCTGGACAAGCCATCAGAAGAGTCTTCCTGGGTTATGAAAATCACTAAAAATCTAATAGAATAGATTCTAGTATGGACACTTGCTCAGGTGACCACAGAGGGCTTTGATATTCAATTACAATAATGAAAGCCAAAAAGAGAACTTTGGAACATGCAAAAAACTGGCAGCAAATCAAAATGTGTTTTTTTTCTAAGTAAATAAACTTGTTATTCTTTTGCAACTATGAAGCAATTAGGAGTTTTGTCCTGAGTGTAAAATAGAAAAAAGGAGGAAGTAACAACAATTAGCCATAATGAAGAACCAACACCTGTAGTACTGGTAATATCCTAATGCAAAATTTGCATAAAAAGCTAAGGAAATTTGGGAACAAATGAGAGAGAATGATGCTATACCAACACTACTCTGATGCTATACCAACACTACTGACATGCATGCCCTGCTGGAAGGCTCTCAGGCTGTTACAGGACAGTTCTGACTGTCCTGTTGATGGCTCTGTCTAGAGCTGAATTGCAGCTGCACTGCATCACCCTTGCCTTGGGAGCCCCCTGCCACCTTTCTTTCTGTGACAGACACCTTAGTTTCCCATGTTCCCTCCTGTTCAAGTGCTTCAGGGTGGCTTCTTGAAGCACTGAGACTTGGGGGAGTGGTGAAGTGTTGCATCAATAAAGTGCAGTAAGTGTGCAGATGTTAAACTGCACAAAGCCAGAGCAGGGTCAGGGGAGCCAAACCTGGTGCAGGTTTATCTGCTCATCTATACCACTCATGCATACATAAACTCACCCAAATTGTGTTGGGGATTCATAATCTCCACAGCCACAATCAAGTGGGTTTGTTTCAGAAGGAAATAGTTGACTCACTTTGGGAGAAAGCTTCAGAGTTAATTAGCTGTCAGATCAACACTGCAGGATCAGGACCCAAAACCACACTGGAGAGCAAGTTGATCTGACAGTGTTAAAATTCTCTGTCAACAGGTCATGAGATAGAAGAAAAGTAGAGATAGATGCAACTGCAAGAAAAACCTAGTTACTTCAAGAACCTGTGTGCATCTCTAGAAATCATGTGAATTGCTTCCAAGGTAAAAACATTTGGTTTTAATGTCTCTAATGATATATTTTGACAATTCTTCATCTGTGTCTGGCTAGGCACCCACAGTTCATTTTTATGTGTGTTACGGAGTATTTTATTTGAACAAAATCAGGATTTCAGGCAATGGCTGCTGATTGATCACCTCAGCAGTCTTAAAATGTTTTATTTTAAGAGAAACAGAATTCTGTGATATAGAATTCTGTGATAGTCTAAGCTTTGAAAATCAGTTAAAAAAGAGCTGTAAAAGACATGAATCACTTCTTCAAAAAGAAGATGGTCATATCTAAATGTTGTTCCTGAGTTGTCTGGACAAACTGATCTGGATAAATTGACAAATTTCAAAATTATCCATTTAAGCACATGCTCATTAAATTAGGAAAAAGTGAGAGATGAAAGTATATAATTATCCATATTTTAAACTGTGACATTTTAAACAGAGGAAGGAAGCACTGCAGACTGAGCATGTCTTTCCAACATGGAAGAAGTTAGAACTCTTAGGGAATAAATCCAGGCCTTGCAGATGAAGTTTGACTTTTTTTTCATGGTTTAATTCCAGCTGGCATTTACAGCTGGGGGAAGAAGGAGGAAAAAAGGTAATAGTCAGAGTGGTGGTGTTTGTCATGCCAAGTCACCATTACGTGTGCTGGAGCCCTGTTTTCCTGTAGATGACTGCCCAACCATGGGAAGTGGGGAAATGAGGATTGAACTCCTTGTTTTGCTTTGCTTGCATGTGTGGCTTTTGCTTTACCTATTGAACTGTATTTATGTCATCCCACAAGTTTTCTCACTGTAAATCTTGCCAATTTTCTATCCCCCAACTTGAAAAAAGAGGAATGATCAGCTGTGTGGAGCTTAGTTGCAGACTGAAGTTAAACCATGACAAGGACGACTATATTCTAGTCACACATAGAAATTTGGGATATTCTTAATGTTTATCAAGTACACCTATGAGGTATTTGAAAGTTTGATGCTTAATAAAAATAACCAAGCTTAACACTTACCATGTTCAGGTTTGAAGCCACATATGAAGTTATCACAATAGACTGTCTCATTTTGGTTTTGCTGTAAAGCGCTAGAAAATGTCTTGTTGAGTTAAATGCATGAATAAATATTTTTATAGCCCAAAGCTCTTCTTCAATTCAAGAACTTCAATGTTGCCTTAGGCAGGGTCTTTATCAGTTTAAAAACACATTACTTTTCTTACTTATATTATAGTGCTATTATATTCAAAACCTAGGATTCAAAAAAATAGAAAAGGGATGGAAATATAAAACTTATTTTAAATGTATAACCCTCTGTCTCAGTTCATCATTTCTTCTCCTTAGTTAATGCTGATCGCTTGGGCTGATCACCCCAAGGGACACATTCAGACCACTGACTTTCTTTCTGCCATATTATCATGAGAAGAACAGGCATGGGAAAGCTCTTGCAGCAGTAGAGACTGAAAGAACAGTATTTCATTCAGAAAAAAAAGAAAGGCAAAATGGGCCATGATGGAGAAGGCAGCTAAGGAACTTGAATTCATCTTTTTACATAATAGAGAAATAAAGAACCTCCAGTGAAATAAAAAGGTAGGGAAATCAATACTTAGAAGTGAAAACATTTCCTACACAATTAGCAGTGAAGCTCTGCTAGAAAGTACTGTGGAAAATAAGAGTTTATCAAGATCAGTGACAAGCAATAATATGCACAAAGGAATAGAGATTCTTGTACTTGAGCATGATTGCTGGCTGCTGAACAGTAAACTTTTTTTTTTTTCTGGGGGAAGGGAAGGAGCCAGTGTCATTGAAATTTTGCGGGAAGACTTGCATCCCTTGCCCAGCATGCTTTGGGTGTTACAGTCAACTTGCAAGTGTAAAAAGGATCTAAGACTGGCCTAAACCCACAGTTTTAAGGTTAGTACATTCTATCAAAAAAATTTGATTGAATTGGCTTAAGTTTTGTCCTAAATAGTATGAGTAATGAACCAGTAGTATTTATTTCTGCTTGCAGTTCCCTAAATCTATACTTGGTTCAGAGAACACTTCAAAGATGAGGCTGCAGCTTGTCCCCCAGACTGCTGTGCATGAACCTCAATAGCTTTAACCAGAGCCTTCTGAGACAGCTCACAATGAGATTATTGACATGCACGTGTTTTCTGACCCAGACACTTTGATTATGCAACTTGTGGTCATGAGTCAGAGTTCTCACATCCTGAGAAAGGAACTTTTTCTGGCTTTTCTTCACAGTGTTGTGATGTTTTTTCCACTGTTTCAATTAATTCAGTAGAAAGTAGGTGAGTTTAACAGTTTCACATCAGTTAGGTCCCAAGGAAAACACTTCAGAATGACATGCAGAATGCTACATACTGCTCAACTGCAACACAAATTTTTTATCATTGTACTAACATTCAATTTCTAAAGATTGTGCATAATTTAGAAAATCATAAATCTTTGCATGCAAGGGCCATTGTCAAAAATCTTTAAACTTTTAAAAAACATATGTTTTCATTCCCTATTATGAATCTGGTCTTACATTGGTCTAAGTTTAAGCACAGTGAGAAATTTTGCTTCAGCTCGTTCATGGGAGAGATAAAACAGTATTTAACAGTTTTAGAAAAACCTCTTTTTTTCCCCGCCTTGCTTTCTTGTACACTTATCTTGTTCTTGTCTAAGTGTAATTTGCTTGCATTTTCTAAGATCAGTATAAAAACATTTTGTGTCTTTTCACTATAACACAATGAAAAGATGCCATCATTACTAAAACTTATGGTAACACTTGACACTTTATGTTGATGTAGCATGACTTTATTTTTAGGTATACTTATGATAAAGTAGTGTCATTCTATTTAATTCATTAACTGTCTGTGTTTGTGTGAGTGATAGGAGAATCAAAGGCATTGCAATGCAGCCTTATGATAATATTATTGTTCTAATATGAAATATTTGGCTAATTTAGTTTGTATACTATCTTTATTAAAATACAAGAAGTAGACATTATGCCTGACTTCAAAAACAAACAGCAGACATACTTAATGTTCAGTACCTGGCGTCAAGTCACAGGCATTTGTCTATGGGTAAAGGCATGGCAGAAAATTATTTTGCTTATTGATATCAACTACAACATTCTGAGAGACAAACTCCACAGCTTTTATATCATCTGTGTGATCCTGTAGACTTCAGTGCTAAGTATTCTACTAAGGAGCAATGAGTGAACCACTGGGAGTTGATTGTGAAACTTAGGGCAGTTCCCCAGCTAATAGAAATCACAAGTAGCTCTGAAACCAATGAAGAAATT
>VZTR01033229.1:5416-22247 GCA_013400775.1 Chaetops frenatus | reverse complement strand
AAACCTGCTAGATTAAGTTGTTAACTAAATCTCTCTGAGTGGGGGGGAGATCTAGGATAAAAATGACAGTAAGAAATAAAGAGCAACTGGATCCAATTCTGCTCCCACCAAGGTCACAAAGTGACTTGTGCAGCAGAAACATAAAGGAAATATAAGGGCTGTACATTTTAAGGCACATTCCTATAATCTGATATTTTTATTCTATGGCAGAATACAATTTCAAACACCACATTTTTACAACATGGAGTTTTGATTCTGGGATGAGCACATCACCATCACAAGCACATCTGTGATAATTTATTTTATATCTTACTCTATATAACTTTTCACTGTGGGCTGTAGGTGAACGCTGCCTTGACATAGCTTCAAAAGCCTGAGATGAAGATCTTACAGCATAAAACATAAGGTAACCAGTAAGTAACAGAAGAGGTATGGATAGGGCCAGGTCCTATTTCTCATCATGCAGCTCCATATCTTTGAGGTGCTGTTTCATGTAGACATTAGCTCATACTTTTTTTACCTTATCCATTGGGGTTAATCCCATTTTGACCCATCTTGTTCATTCTGAGGGATCTGTATCTCCCATCATCCTGCCCCATATTGGTGGGTTAGGGGGGTCCCGGGGCAGACAAAGAGAATGCCGAGACCTCGTGGTGTTGGTGTAGCAGGAAAAGAAAGTTCTCTTTATTTAGTTTCATTTTTGCTTTTATATAGGGGGAATTTGAAGCTCCCACCTTGTTTTCTGATTGGGTTGAGTTCTAGCTTGAACAATACCCTGGATCGGTGACGTGTATCGTGTCTGATTGGTAGAGGTGTTTGACAGTTTTACTTGGTACCAAAGCAAGCTGTAAACTGCAACACATATCTTTACTTCCTCTGATGTCTGTTCACTCACAGTCTGTTCACTATATACAGGATGCTGACACCAGGCTCCAGCATACCACAGTGAAAGGCTCTATCAACCAGATGGAAAATCTCTTGGCAAACAAGTTACTCAAGTGGATCCCATTTCCTGCCACCCCCCATACCTAAGGACAGACTGTCAAGCTACCTGGGGCAGAACATTTAGAGAACCTGAGGATCTGGAGTAAAAGATGGCAAAAGCTCAATCGTGGCTTAGTTAGACAATCACCTTTTCAGTCTCTAATTTCTGGTTAGCTGAAAAACAGGAGAAGACAGCAATCTGAGATTTTTTTGAATTCTGAAAATGGAGTGTAGAAAGATGAACTATTTGAAAATGCAGATCCAAATTGCTTAACTGATAAAAGGCATGAGTACATTCTCTGTTAATTTGAAACAGGTCACTGAAGGGCAATGAGTCATGGTAAGAGCTGCACTTCTCATTTTGTGGGATGCTGACCTAATTAGGCAAAAATGCTGTAGTGCTTGAGACACTGTTAGGTTGCAGATTGGTTTAGAGATACCTTACTGCATTTCCTAATTTTTTCTGAGTTTTTGGCTTTCATGCTAAATTAACCCAGCCCTGGGTCACTGCTGAGCGAGATATTTTGGAACAATTTCTTAAAGTGAACCCATGTCAGAATTGTCTATGCTACATCTCCTAGGTGTTTTTGAAGTCAGCATTGTGACTTTTAGGTCCTTTCAGAAGTGTTCACTGGAACAGAATAAAAAATATTTTACACATGAAAAAAATTAATTTTATTGCATTTATCATGTACAATTTTATTAATGCTAGTTCTATGTTTCAAAAGAAGCCAAATAAATTCTGATCTTCCAATTAATTGTACCCAGTGGCAGACATAGATACATGGAGATGACTGCCAACACAGAAAACCTAAGCTCTGCTTTTCCTCGCTCAAGCAAAGTTCTCAATAACTTTTTCTGGGACATGTTCCTAGAGAAGTGCTCCTCTTCATGTCTTGTCTTCTCTATTCTGATGTTGCCTGCAATTTCTGTGTGGCACAGTTTGCTCCCTTCCACTCAACAATAAAATATTCAGTTTTCAGGTTTTGCACAATCCTGGTAGCAGATTAAAGATCAGGACAACATATGTTATAACCCTAAGAACCTGCACAGCCCTCACACTTGACAGGTTGGATTCTCAAGTACTGTGTGCCAAGTTCTATTAATTTCCAACTGTGAGGTGAGCAAGGCAGTGGTCAGTGAGGGTCAATGTCCTCTCTGTTGTAAATAGGTAGTCTGCTCGAGTACAATTTCAATAGCGTTTGTCTTTCACAGAATTGCAGAATCAATTAGGTTGGAAAAAACCTCTAAGATCTTTGAGTCCAACCTTTGACTGGACACCATCATGTCAACCAAACCACAGCACTGAGTGCCACGTCCAGTTGTTTCTTGAACACCTCCAAGGATGGTGACTCCATTGTGTGTCTGGTACAAACAAACTTGAATGAATCACCTGATTAAATAAAGGTCTCAGAGATAATTCTGCACAAATCCAAAGCTATATTTTAACAGAAATCTTATTAAGAAATACAAAGCTATTCAAGACATCAATGAATAGAAATTCCATGGGAAAGGACTTACAATACATATGGAATATATCAAATCTAATAAATATACTAGAAAAAAGTTTGAATCCAATTAAGCAATCTGAGTGACATGTAAAAATACATCGCTGGCTCTGCTTCTAGTCATAGATATCATCTATGTTTAGATATTTTATCTTAATTATCTTTTCATCTGAATTTAAAAATAACTTTATATAAAGAAAAAGAATTTACAAGATTTGCTCATGAATTTTCAGTTATTTTGATACTATCAGAAGTTCTTTTGATGTCATCTGCAAATTCCCTCACTATCACATTAAACTCTAGCCTGAACCTCAGCTGACACATCTTAGTTAATTTGTACCTTATGAATTTACTCTGTGAATAATCTAATATGCTCTTTTATTAGCCACTAATTATATTTTTAGTTCAAAGGAAGCTTTATCTGTATCTTGAATACAAGATAAAAATGTAAACACTAGAATACTTACTATGGCACTTGCAAGTACCAATTATGAGAGTTTGGCTGATAACCTTTTATAGTGCCTATTATCTTGGTATTCAAATGCTTTGCAGTGAAATCACACCTGCCTCATAATGTGCCAAGATACTTTGTTTTCCTGGGCTGCTCCAAAAGCAGCGTGGGCTGTAGGGTGAGAGAGGTGGTTCTGCCTCCCTACCCCACTGTTATGAGACCCCACCTGCAGTGCTGCATCCAGCTCTGGTGCCCCAGCACAGGAAGGACATGGACCTGTTGGAGCAGGTCCAGAGGAAGTTCTCCAAGATGATAAGAGGGATGGAACATTTCTACTTTGAGAAATGGCTGAGTTGGGGTTCTTCAGTCTGGAGCAGAGAAGGCTCCAGGAAGACTTCATTTTAGCTTTTTTTACTTCATTTTAGCTTTTTTTACTTCATATAGTAACTAAACAGTTCTTATAACAAATATGGTGACAAACTTTATAACAGAACGTCACAATAGGACAAGGGGTAATGGTTTTAAACAAAAGGAGGGTAGATTTAGACTAGATGTAAGGAAGAAAATTTTTACAAGGGCGGTGAAACACTGGAACAGATTGTCCAGAGAGGTGGCAAATATTCTGTCCCTGGAAACATTCAAGGTCAGGCTGGATGGGGCTCTGAGCACTGAGATACAGTTGGAGATGTCACTGCCCATTGCAACGGGTGTTTGACTACATGGCCCCTGAAGGTCCCCTCCAACCCAAACTTGTTTATCATTCTGGGATTCTACGATAAATGTATGGCTTTACTGGATGCTGCTGACTCCCCTGGCTGGAGGCAGTGCCATTAAAAGAAGGAATATGTTCTGAAACAGAGCTACACCTACTTTGTGGTAGTTGACAGATTGCTAAATAAAACCCTTTGCAGATCTTTTGTTTAATTAGAACACAACATTTTGCAAACAGAGGCAGCACTGCAGATGGTTTCTGTCAAGTTTCGCTGTCTGTGTTGGGAGTTAGGTATGAATTTGTCAACCAGAAGCCAGCTCAAGTTTTACTAGTGATGACTGATGCAAGCACATCTGGAAGGGAATAATCACGTCTCAACCCTAAAAGCTGAGCAGCCTCTCTCCCACAACCATTTACTTGTGGGGTTTAGCTGGACTAGGTGAGACTTTTGAGATGCATAAGGATATGGGCTCAGCCCAAGACTATTGGAAAAGAGAAAAGGAAAAAAAGGGTGGTGAGAGAATTTTTACAAGGGCATAAAGCAGTAGGAGAAGAGAGAATGGCTTTAAACTGAAAGAGGGTAGGTTTGGATTAGATCTTAGGAAGAAGTTCTTTACTCTAAGAGTGGTGAAACACGGGAACACATTGCCCAGAGAGGCTGTGGATGCCCCATCCCTGGAGGTGTTCAAGGTCAGGTTGGATGGCCCTTTGATCAACATGGTCTAGTGGAAGGTTTCCCCACCCATAGTAGAGGGGTTGGAACAAGATAAGATTTAAGGCCACTTCCAACTGAAATCATCCTATGGTTTTATAAATCTATGAATAATACTAAGATGTAGAATGCACCTAGAATTTATTCAAACTAATATTTCTGTACTTCAGAAATTAATTAATTTCATATGATAGGAATTCATTCTGAACAATTGTCTGATCTGTAACAGAAATAAAATCCTGGGCCTAGTCATGTTACTGGTACTGCTTGGCGACTATCACAGAATTATAGAAAGTTTAGGGTTAGAAGGAATACATTAATTTGTATTTAAATTCAAATGCCATAATTGTGGGGCACAACTGCAACATTTATAAAACTAACCTGCAGTACCATCAGTTCTGGTGTGGTAGTAAAAATATCCCACTCTCCCCTATGTGGATCAGAAAGCAAAGACATTCACTCAGCAGCTGGCTTTTCTGGTACTTGCTGCCAAAGAGATGGCACAACTCACAGCTTCTGGGTTCTGTTCCATCTTTTATGAGACACTGTTCTCTAATGTTCTTTAAAACTGGCAAAACAACATACTTTGCCTAATCTCATTCTCTGAAATAGATGAACTATTTTGTCTGAATGTTTTGATAAAATTCTGTCTGATGCATAAACCTACTGTAGAAAATTTCAGTCCAAACATTTCGGTTTTGGCCAAGTCATAAGCAATTTAAAAGAATGCCAGACATCTTTACAGGGGAAGTTGTCAGCTCAAATGCTACAGTCACACCCACCACCCACGTACACAGACGTGTATATGTACACAGACATATCATCAGCCATACAGAAAAAAGAAATTGTTTGGATCCTGTGCTGCATTTTCTTCCCAAACCCTTTGAAACTGGTATTGTTAAGATTGCAAACTCTGAGCTTCACTGCCTTGCAAAGCTGTGACTGTGATGGAAGGCAGATTTCCAGTCAAAAAATATGTCTCTTGTAATAGAGTATGAAAGTGCACTTTATCAAATATTTGCTTTTAAGCATGCAGGTTTATAAAATTCCCTAATAATCCTTACTTTTATTATTGTGAAGTAATATACTTACAGCTATATTCTATTTTCATTCTGAGCTCAAAGAACAATAACATTATTTTCTTTGCAAAGCAATATTTTTCAGAAGCTGTCTGCATATTTCAGCACTACAGTATTATTCCTACATAAAAGAAAAATATTATTTGAATAAACCTTTACCAGTATTTTATAATAAAAAAACCCAGAAAATGCATCATAAAGAAATAAGAAGCTTGAACATTTATCTTTGAAGAAGTCTGTGACTGTTTTCCTAAACGGATCAAGAAATTAAGATGTTTACTAATAATTTCTGATTAAAATTAATCTTTAATGATATGCTTCACTGATAATTTCCTTTTCTAAACAGGAATGTGTGTAGGATTTGCTGTAGCATACTCAGACATTTCTTTTGACATAAATATGCATTAAGTAAGAAAAAGCATTTAAATAAAATGTTTCCTCATTTTCTACCTCTTAGATTTCATCCTTTGAATTGAACATAAAAGTCAGCTTTTTACTAGATGAGGAAAAACCCTGGCTTGAGTGCATGCATATCTATATAGGCACTTGGTTGCAAGGGACTTCCTACCTCCCTGTGTTCAGGCTTTCATTACAATAGATATCATGTCACATTATCCCTTTATTGTTACCCAATATCTGTCATAAATTCCAATGTGTATTCATTTTGATTTTCCAAGCAAGGACAATAACAGGAAGAAAAAAGATGACGTGAATTATAGAGTTTCCCACAAAATCCATCTCTAAAGACTTCAACTCAGTGCTTTCCATCCTGCAAAATGTGAAGTCCTGTTTGTTATCTCTAGAACTGACATAGGAACCTCAGTCAATGAAAATAAGCTCTTGGTGCTTTCTGTTTATAGGTGGTACTTCTGGGTATGCCACTGTGTTATTGTGGCCTCAGTAGCTTTCCTTTTTTTCTATGATATTGTAGTTAGCACTTCTAGACAGACAGCTGTAAAATAAGTTTGCTATTGAACTAGAGCAAAAAGTTCATACCATCTGTTATCTTGCAATACAAAAACTGGTCATGATTTCATTTGCACCAGTCTTCTGTTTCTTTCTGAGATATGCTTGGAAGCTTAGAATTGAGAGCCTGGGAAGCTTTAGCTGCAGAGCCATTATTCAGGGAAAAGGAAAAGAATAGGCTCAAATTATTTATATGCTCAAATTCCTTATATACTAACTTTAAACGCTATTTTCTAATTGCATTTTAGATTATGTCACTAAAACCTTTCTCATATGCCTTTATAATTTGCATATTCCTTGAGTCTTAGATGTATTCTGTATTATATGCAAAACTTTAATATGCTGTCAGAACTATGGTAAATTAATAATTCTTTAGCCCCAAATGTCTTGCTGACAGGAATTTTATTAATTTTACCTTACTAATATTCCTGGATGATATTCATTTTCCAAGAGGTGTTTTTATTTCACACTACAATCTATTTGAAGCCTCTAATCTACAGTATTAGAGATTTGAAACTCTGACTATAGAAACAGGATTTAAAAGTGTCTTCTTGGATAATGACCATTACAAATATTTTAGACTTCTTAGAAAGAAGCTAAATTTTAAAAACCAAAAAAACCAACCAAACAAAAAAATCTTAAAAACCCCAAAAACAAACAAACTCCAAAACAAGACAAAACAACCAAACAGAAAAACACAAACCAGAAATACAGTTAAACATAATAATTGTGAATAATTAAGCTTTCCTTTTCAGAATTGCTTCCTTCTCTCCATAGTTTTTTGTACTGTTCAAAGGACATGTTTGTGACACTGAAAATAGTAACTCTCCTTTTAGTTATGAAAGAAAATCAAAAACTAAAATCAGCTGAAATACAGTGCTCTTACTTATAATCAGAGTCAACAACAACCCATAAGAACATTCAATACAAACAAAGGTATTGCAAAGACAAGAAAAAACATTTTTTTTTCTAAAGCTGAGTCTCTTGCAACCCGAGTTCTGCAGAAAAGCAAACCTGACACAGTAGCTGTGTGTGCTGCAGTGAAGTATCAGCATTACTTTTACTGCAGTAAGCTTTCCACAGATGAGGGAGTTGACGATAGACTTTTTGTAGTTGCAGTTTCTGCCTCCTGTGCTCCATTAAGGGGCTCTGCTGCACTGTGTTGTAGAGTTCTGCATCTGCCTTACTTGAAGCCCTCATCTTTCTACATAACAGATTTTGTCAGTTCAGACCTGTACTGGCTGTGAACCATTTTAAACTTTATTTTCATTGCTCTCTCGGGTCATTGGTGCAGAGAAGTGTGCAAAAGATAACGACTTGCTTTGGTAAGCATGACTTTTATTGAATTGAAGGTGAAAGAAGAAGGAAAGAAAGGAAAGAAAATAAATTTGTGGTGAAAGGAAAGGAGAGGTAAGGGAGATCAGACTGAAATAGCGCAAGCCTCATGTTCCAAGAGCTATTCAAGACTACCAGGACCCAGGTAGCACTGATGCTTCTGGCAGTCTTTCTCACCTGGCCTTTTCATAAGGCTTTTTACTTTCCCAGCAAAGATCCAGAANTTTTATTGAATTGAAGGTGAAAGAAGAAAGAAGGAAAGAAAGGAAAGAAAATAAATTTGTGGTGAAAGGAAAGGAGAGGTAAGGGAGATCAGACTGAAATAGCACAAGCCTCATGTTCCAAGAGCTATTCAAGACTACCAGGACCCAGGTAGCACTGATGCTTCTGGCAGTCTTTCTCACCTGGCCTTTTCATAAGGCTTTTTACTTTCCCAGCAAAGATCCAGAACTCTCAGAACAGGTCTCAAAGCTGGGATATGAAATCTGGGCCCAAAAGTAAGGCATAGTGTCTGTAATCACAATAAACTTTGCTAAATCCTGTTGTTTTTCCCTCCTACAATGGCATCTAAAAGTAACAGTGAACTGAGTGGTCTTTCCTTCCACTAAATGTATTGCTAGTTAGGATTATTTTCTAACCTAAGTCTGAAATACTCTTTTCTGACATAATAATTATTTTTTTTTTTTTATAACATAGTCCCTGGACTACACAAAGTGCCATTTTTGTTTGCAGTGTTTTATTTTTCTGCCTTTCAGATTTTTCTGATTAGTCCATAATATTAGCATGTAACATGCGAGGCTGAATGCTTCAGTTTCTGAGAGCAAAACTGGAAAAATAGGTTTCAGTCCTGAAGCCACAGCTACTGCTTGTGGGAGTGTAGCACCTGCATAAACATGTCATGAATCTCAGGTTATTCAGCAAGGAAAAGAGCTATTTGGTGGGAAATCAATAACTGCTCTTATTCCTAAACCGCTGATTGACATGGAAGCACAGGTTTCAAAGGAGCTGCCTCAGATGATGTCTGTCCTTCTGACATCCTGGAAGAACTTACAGGGGCTCTCAGTAGATGCTATGGGCCTCCAAACCAGATACTGGAAATTTCCAGAGTCTGGATTCTGGAAAAAGATAATTTTTATGGGGAGTAACTCCTTCTTCCTAAGTGGTGCAATGACTCTGCCCTACTCAACCTGCAGGTGATTTTGCAATGGTCCACAGAAAGGGCAAAAATATGAAAGTGAGTGTCTAATCATCCACCCATCTGTGTCTGGCCACCAGTTTCTGAATATTCTTTCTTATAGAAGAATTCTACTTCTCTCACTGAAGAAATATTAGAGCAGAATAGAGATAATAATAAAAGTTGAAGCTTTCAAAGAAAAAGTTGGGCTATATTTTTTTATGTGTTTTTATTCCTCCCTCTGTCTCTCTTTAATATTGATGCATGGCTCCTGGGCATTCACTAAACAACTTCTATCTAAAAGAAAGAGTATTGTATTTTGCAATAAATGAGCTGGCAAATAGAAAATTATGCCTAGAAATTGAAACACAATAGTCTCTAAGCTCAATAAAGATGGACACTGAAATAATGCAAGCCTTTTCTTCCAGTGAAAGAAGCAAGCATTATTCCTTACAGTTCCATGGTTTCTGGGTACCCTCACCCCAGTCTTCTGGGGTTTCGCATGGTTAATTTTAGCCACTCTGTTGCATAACTGTTCCTTTTAGCTTGTGACTCTGGAGTCAACCTCAGGTCAAGCTGCATCCTGCTGGAGGCTGACATGTAAATATCAGACAGTGTTTCCTAATCCAGATTCTTTGGAAGATCACAAGCAGTGCTACACACTTTGTCTTCTCATCCTTTGCTTCACAGTACATTTCTTAATATGCAATTTTTTTTTTAAATATCTTTGATGTTCCTTGAAAATACATTATTATTTCTCACTTTACTGCTGCAATAAAAAATGTCCCAGTTCACTGAATAACCAGTGATGCTGTATATCTTAGATAAAGTGCTGACATGTAGCACGTTAAGGTATCTATTACAGACACATTAAAAATAATTTTATCAATTTGAAAAAAAATTCTATAAGAATATGGCTTATGGCAGTGAAAATTAAAATTCCAATGTGTTTCATTATGACAAAACAGCAGAATTTAACAATCTAGAAAAATAATAACAAGATTTGTTTATTTCCAAAAATTCTTAGTTAAATATGTTATTTAAACTGAAAAAGCAAAACAAGTTGTCCTACGGACATGTATTCAAATGTGTAGGGACACAACTCATTCCCTAATAGGGAAACAAAAGAACAAACCAATAATTTTCAAGATGAGGAATATGACAAAATAAGGAAACATCTTCTGCACATAGTTAATCATCAAGAAATCAAAATTTTTTTTTTTTAGTATGAAGCCTTTCTGTTATTTACAAAGTTAACACTGAGAAGTTTCATTTTCAGTATGCAAGCAGAAATATCATCTTTATTTTTCTCACTGAATGTTATATAATTCATAAAATTATCATTTCCAATTTGGTAAACAGAGCAGAGTGCAGTTGCTGTTGGNAAGCAAAACAAGTTGTCCTACGGACATGTATTCAAATGTGTAGGGACACAACTCATTCCCTAATAGGGAAACAAAAGAACAAACCAATAATTTTCAAGATGAGGAATATGACAAAATAAGGAAACATCTGCACATAGTTAATCATCAAGAAATCAATTTTTTTTTAGTATGAAGCCTTTCTGTTATTTACAAAGTTAACACTGAGAAGTTTCATTTTCAGTATGCAAGCAGAAATATCATCTTTATTTTTCTCACTGAATGTTATATAATTCATAAAATTATCATTTCCAATTTGGTAAACAGAGCAGAGTGCAGTTGCTGTTGGGTGTGATTGCAAAATCATAGGCCTCAGCCCTCTGAGGTTTTCCTGGGAGGAGAAAACCTGAGCCGTTGTTTCTGCTGTTCTGTGAGTTTTGCCTCTGTTTCTGAATTATGTTCTTAATACTTCAGGATTTGCAATGAGTGTGGAATAGGAGGAGATGACCTTTTAGAAGGTGTGCCCTTACTTAAATGCATATGGGTCTGTTCAATAATAATGTATATAATACTTCCTCTTGTTAAAAACTGACTTGCTGTTACCATTGACAGCATTTTGCAGTTATTGAAGTGTAAAATTTTGAAAATTATTAAGTGTTCTTTAGGTGTGAATGCCTGGATTATTTCTGTTCTTTCACAAAATCTATGACAAGTGAGACTAATTCTGCTCTTGCACATTATTCAGAGAGAACTATACAGGAAGAATCCCTCTAGCTTTAAAAGGGAATCTTTCTCATTCAAGGAATTCAGTCAAAACTGTTTGGTTTTATTTTGTAGGTTTTCTTCTCTGTCTTCCTGACCCCCTTATTTCCTTAGAGATAACTGTACTTGTTCAAAGCTGACCATTTTTAGAGGTGTGCAGAACTTGTAAAGCAGTTCCCCAAATGCTTAAAGAATTCTGAGTTTAAAACATTCCCACCTAATAGACTGTGCTGATGTGGTATATAAGTTAGGATCTGAATTTTTAGTTTAAGGAAATATTTTAATTTTTGCATCCCTCTGTGTTACTTAGAAGTATGTGAGAATATTACTTCCTGAATCCCAGTAGTGAGAGGGGGAGGAGAGAGCCTTCAGCTTCTTTACATTGTTTAGGTGGCTACCAGCTGCACCTTCACTCAGATTGTCAGGNTGTTACATTTCACATCAACACATCAAGTCTCCAAACCAGCTATCATAGCGCTCATCTCTGTTCCTGAGACTTAGAGCAGCACACTAAGTGCTGCTCTAAGCTGGACAGTCAAGGGTACTGATGTTTTCTTCCAGTGTTACAAAATACTTATAATCAAATAAAGCTAGGTATGATGAGAAGAGGGAGCATTCCACCAGGGATGGGTACAGCATGTCACAAAGCATTTGTGAGACAGATCTGGGGGATGAATGCCAGAAGCACTGCTGTTCATACTTAGATCTCTAGACTGCTTCTGTTCCTAGCATCTTCTAAGAACATCTCTTAAGGACACTTGAGCATAGCACTGTGCCACCTTCTCCACCCTCAGCACTCACTTTTCCCTTCCTCTTGTGTGTTTGTACATCACTTCACAGCCATGCACACCTCTCTGTACTGTGCAGAGTTCTTTCTACACAGCTGTTCAGACAATGCAGAGCCGTAAAAACGCATTTTCAAATGCTGTGGATGGGTAGGTCCAATGACAACAGAAGACCTCATCCACCCTTGATACGAAGCTCAGTGTTTATACCAACATACCAATATAATGAAGCTAATTGTGATTTTTTTTCCTGGGAAGATTACCAGGTTTTCTATAGAATGGATATAGGATGTATAAGGAAATTTGTCAAACCTCTAGTAACCAATATACACCTAGATAATTTAACAGTGTTTTGCTGTATGTTCTTATAAAGTACTATTTCAATTAACAAATTTGGAATAACACTTATTTTAATAAGAATATCATATACCTGCTATCTTGCATTTATGAATAAGGCTTGTTCAGTTTTTGTAACTGCAATTACTGCTAGAGCTTAGAGACTTTAAAAAGATTCTAAACTTAATTAGCTTTGAAAAATCTCCAGTTGTTGACTCTAATGATCCCTTATATAAAATAGCACACCTGTATCTGACAAGGTATTATTTGTCTTTACAGCTGAATAATGCTTTTTGCCTACCACAGTATATCACACATATTGGAGCTTGATGTTTTGTAAGGGTTTATGATTTTTAATTTTTTCTGGAAGCAAGAACTGAAAATGTATCTTAACAAAAATTTGTGAGTATACACAATCACAAAAATTATTTTGTTTTAGAGATTATTTGTTGCTTGACATTTTAGAGTATTAAACTGCAAAATTATTGCTTGCAGCAACTATAAATATTTCTTGCCCACAATGTTTCCATGGCAACTGTGCTAATTTATTCAGAGACGTCTGCATTATTTTAATTTAAGAGACACAATAGTATCTGTACTAAAATTGTTCCTAGATTTGACATTTTGATCCTGTCTGAAAATAAAATGTGACATGAAGTATTTTTAGACATAAACTACATTATTATACAAAGGGCAGGGAAGATGTTTAAAATGTCTTCTAGTAGATTTATATTGCATAGATTTTTTTATATGTCGATACAGAGACATACACAATTGGTCCCAGAATAATGGCTCAGACATTGAGAAGGTACATCTATTCTAGGTCAGTCACAGCCTCTGAACAGAAATCACACCTAGAGTCATCTCAGAGATAATACTTTTTGAATGTTTTAAGTTATCCTATCATCTTGCTTTACAAGGAAAAGTCCCCATATTTTAAAAAGTTTTTCAGAGCAATCTAATCTCTATCATTCTTTGCCTTTGTTTTCAGTCTCTTAATATGCACAACATGTGCGATGCTCTTCAAAGACTAGCATTTATATAATGTTTGTTTATGCATTTTAAGATACTGAAATGTAACATAACAAGAAATTGTTTTACATTTGCTTGTCCTTAAGACCTGACCAACACCTGATGTGAAAAGAGGGAGCAAAGGTACAGCACAAAGATATTTACTTGTCTCCTCCTCCTTCCTTGGGACCATTTACAGCCTCAAAGGCTGTCAGGAGCAGTGTCTTACATCCAAAATGGAACATAGAACCAGGCTCTCTTTTCAGATATATGTATCTTATAAAAAATGTCTTTTGATCATAAGCTTTGAAAACTGTTTTCTCTTTTGTCGGATGAGTGTCAACAGTATCCTGGGGCGGGAGTATTGCAAGTTTTATGCAGCTGTTGCTCATTCTCTGTGGCTATGTAAGAGTTCAGCCTCCAAAGCTGTCATTAAAAGCTTTGTGTGAGCATCAAATTCCTTTTAAAATATAGGCATTTTTCCTCTGCATACAAATAAGAGTAAATTGATAGGTGTAAAGGAAATAACTTCTACTAATACCACTTTTTTATCCTGAGCTCAGAATCAAATTAAAGGATTTAAAATTTCACTGCCTTTTTTATAATTGTGGGTATAATTCTGTTTATTTCAGCTATATGAAAAGATGGATTTGATATTGAAAATCACTGACTCTTGAGAAACCTTTGTATTCATAGTTTTTGACAGCAGACAAGGATGTTTCTGAAAGACAGAATAATTTTAATTGAAAATTTAATCTGCATGTCTAATCCTGGGCTGCTGTTGACAAGTAGCTAATATAAAAAATTGTACTGGAGTTTTCAAAATCCTTTCTCTAAGAAAATGCAATAAGCCAGTTAAGAACTTCTAAATTCCTACTTCAAGAAGATGATGATGAAATGCTTATCTACTGAGTTTCTATGCTCTTCATCTGCACATAGGTAGCTGAATGTTAAAATCTTCATCAATTTAAATATATCAATTAGAAAATAACCTTATTATTCAAACTCCTCAACAGAAATATCTTCTTTCTTTTTAATTACTGCAACTATGCAAAAGTAGTTTCATTCAGCTAGCAAGTGAGAAAATTGCTCAATGTGTAATTTCTCATGACTGCAGCAGTTTTAAAGACTGAACCTCCAAACATACTCCCAGTGGGCTGCATGTCTATGTGATATTAAACAATTATGAGAAATAAGCCCAGCTGCAGAATTAAGCGGCAGTGTTCAACTCAGATGTTATTTGATTACTTGCATTGATGATCACAGTATAATCTAACAATCCAGCAATAGCATTTTGTCACATATCTTGTACATGCATATGTTTATCTTTGTTATTTAAATGACAAACTTGTCAGACCAAAGACTGAATATACAGGAAAGCAGATATTACTATGACCCTCAATTTACAGCCAGATAATTGAAACACGAAAATAATAACCAGCAAGTTTGACTCCAGTTCCTTTAAATCTTACTTTCCTTAAAGAAATTAATTTCCTTGCCGTCTAACACTTTATCTAGTAATTGTTTTTTTATTGCTTAGGCTGAACACTGTCTATGGATTCAGCACATGGGAAATAATGGCAATTTCAGCCAATTAAATTAGCCAAGAAACATATTTGTGCTGAGGATTTCTAAATCAAGGCTTGAATACCTTTATTTGGACAGCTACAAAAAAATCACTGGACAGCAAATAACATACAACTTTTAATCTCCTCAAGAAAATGTTCCAGAGGTATAATTAGGTACTAAATTTCAAGAGTTTTCAAAGAGCCATGGTTTAAAGTGTGAATCCATCTTGGGGACTGATTCACGTTAAAAAAAAAAGCAACTTGAAAGCCCTCTTCACTTTTACTCTTTGACATACAATGCTTTCATGCTTTCAGATTAAAAAGCTGGGAGATCATTTAGATAGAATATCTGCCAGAAACCATGCCCTAATATAAAATCCTAACAATACCAACAGTATCCATTTCAGAAATTAATATATTTTCTTCAAGCTCATCTTCCGGACCAAAGCTTTGTATTAAACTGCTTGGTATGATGTATTTACTTCCAAGTTAACTTCATATCTCTTTAGGGGTATGAATTATATTCAGCTTTGTGTGCCTTCAGCAGTCAAAAGATAAAAAATACCATGTATCTGTCAAGCTGTTGTAAAGTCTTAAGCTATCACTTTACATGGGGGATCTCAGAGAGCTTCCAATAAACACCACCATTAATGAACATAGGACCTAGTGGTCTTCACAGCTTCCATGATCAAAGAGGTAGTTGGGTTTCCATTTAAACAGAATAAACAAGTGCATTGAAAAAAAAAATCCTGTTCTGTGTATCTGGTAAACAGAAAAGGGACCATAGGTGTGTCTAGTACAGCTTTCTGCTCAAGACAGGGACAGCTTTGACGTTAGGTCGAGTGGCTCAGGGCTTGATCTATTTGAGTCTTGCTGATCTCCAAGGATGGAGACTGCTTAACTTCCCTGGACATCATGCTTCTCTACTGGAATGTCCTCATGGAATAAAAGCTTTTCTTTACATTTATCCTGGGTCCTTGTTTCATTCTTTTGCTATGCACCACTACAAGAAGTCTGGCTCTGTCATCTTGATCACATCACCATAGTTATGGGAGGATGCTGTTGGGTGTCCTCAAAGCCATCTCTTCTGGCTGAACAAACTTCTGTCCCCCAATTTATCCTCACAAACCACGTGTTCCAGTGAGCCTCTGTTGGGTTTGCTCCAGCTTAGCTAGTTCTTCCTTGCATTATGGAACCCAGCATTGGATGCTTTATCTTGCTGTGATTTAATCATCACTTCCCTCATTCTATTGCCTCTTGAGCTCAGCCTGTTCAAGCAGTCAAGGAGGCAGATGGCTTTCATTCCTTCTAGGGCACATAGCTTACATTCAGCATATGGAGGGTTAAGTTTTCATAAACTTTAAAACAGCAGAAATATTGCCAGTGTCTTTGGCTGAATTAGTTTACTCAGCTATTTTTCATTGAGATTTGCACTGCTGGGTTCCTTTGGCTCTGAGCTGCTTCTCAGAAGACATCTAGACACAAGGTGGCCAGCAGAACCCTAGCTCATAGGGATAGCAGAAGGTTTGACTTCAAGTGCAGCCCATTATTGGAAACATTAGTACCATCAGAGACTAAAATTTTCCGTGTTGAAATATGTAAAAAATATTGCCATTTCCTATTTCAAATGTCAATGTATGCTTAGATCTGCAGAAAATAATAATGCCTGTTAAAAATTGAAGAGATTTTGTACATATATATATATATATGCACATTTGCTGTGCATTGTCCCCTCATGATAATTGTATCATTTTTTCTGTTTTCTTCTGTTGTGGTTTAAAGGACAACAACTTTTTTTTCTCCTTCCTGGGGGGGGTTCTTTGTTTTCCTACTTCCGCCGGGACAGTTTCCAGCAGAAGTGAGGAGCCCAGGGATTGGCTAGTTTTAAGATGGGCACTTCATGTAGCCACTTGAAATTAGAGGCGTCTTTGCGAAGCTTACATTTTTTTTTTAGGAGCGGGAAGTTGGAAGCTCTCTTCGACTTTCCGCCCGCGTGGAAGGTAACTCCGGCATGGCCCTGGCCGGCCGCTCTGGGCCCCAGGGCCTGGCGGCCGTGCTGGGGCTGCGGCCGGACCCTGCCGGGTTTT
>VZTR01033227.1:99985-113193 GCA_013400775.1 Chaetops frenatus | reverse complement strand
AATCCTGCTGTCACTTGCCTGACAAATCATGAACCCTAACACCTCAACTAAACCCTGGCACCGAGTGCCACATCCAGTCTTGTCTTAAACACACCCAGAGATGGTGAATCCACCACCTCCCCAGGCAGACCATTCCAATACTTTATCACCCTTTCTGTAAAATACTTTTTCCTGATATCCAGTCTATATTTCCCTTGGTGCAGCTCAAGGCTGTGTCCTCTCCTTCTGTCAGCTGCTGCCTGGAGAAAGAGACCAAGCCCCACCTGACCAAAACCACCTTTCAGGGAGTTGTAGAGAGTGATAAGGTCACCTCTGAGTCTTTGATCAGTGAGATGCACCCACAGAAATGCACCCGGGTGCAGCAGTGATATTGCACCCATCACCTCCAGCAGGGTGTAAGTCAGCCCCCCAGAGCCCGAGGAACAAGCCCCTGCTGGCAACAGCAGAGAAGGCGGGCTGGGAAAGCCAAGAGGCTGATGTCAGGGGAGCAGAAACACTAAATATTTACACAGCCTGCCGTCAGCCCCCAGGCAAGGAGGTGGCAACTCTGCAATTTAAATCAGAGATTAAAAAGTGCAGCCGGCGTAACAATTTTTGCATCGGTAAAAGCGCAAGAAGATGACTTAAACATACCCAGCAGGGGGAATTAAACTCAGCCAGGACAAAGGGGACCAGAAAAAAGAAAAAGCCCAGCTCCTGGCGGTTTGGTGGGGTTTAGTGGTCATGAGGTATCAGTGCCCCCAAAACACAAGGGCACCTCTCACCCCCCACCATAACAGAGCCAGGATTGGGGTGGGGAAATACCCAGTTACTGCCAGCAGCACCAAAGGGGCTCCCAGGAGGGAAATACCCCTGTCCCTGGGGGTGTAAGTCTGATCCACACCCCCTGGCTTCATGTACCAGGGCCAAAGGTGAGCCTCAGAGGGACAGAGGGGGCCAAAGAGCCAAACTAGGAGCTGAAAGCCCTGGGCTGAGCTTAAATACAGCATTTGGGTACAGGGCATGGGTGGGATGGCCAGGTGAGACCAGTTGGGACCCAGCTTTGCAGGTGAGGAGAGGTGAGACCGATGTCCCACCAGCCAGCACCTCTGATCCTTCACAAGCTTGCAAGGAAACCTTTTTTCCCACCATGCCTACAGCCTTTTTGGGCTCTTTAACCCAGCAGAGAGGAGCCACTGCTCTCACCTGGGCAGCCCAGGTGCCAGTGGTGACTGTGAGTGTCCCAGGTGAGCCGAGATACCCTGCAGTAAATAACGTGTCACCCCGGGATAGAGGTGGCTCAGGGGCCAGGACAAGGAGCAAGGGGTGTCTTAGGGTGTCCTTACAAGTGCATAAAGAAAGCCAAAGGCACATCCATTCCCTTTTTTATTCCCTTTTTGTGGGGTGTTTTGGTTTTGTTTTTTTTTTTTTGGGGGGGGGGGGGAGGGGGGATNTTTGAGTTTGGTTTGGTTTTTTTTGAGGGATCCAGGTGCCAACCATGTCCACACAGCCAAGAGAGCAGGTTCAGCAGCTCCCTGGAAAAACCTGGGAATCCCCACGGGGTGAAAAGCAGTCACACAGCGCTGACGTGCACAGGGGCACTTCAGGGGCGTGGTGGCACATTTGGGTCTGTCCCACCTCCTCTGAGGCTGCGGCCAAGGGACCGCAGGGGACAGAGTCCCAGGGAGCAGACTGCATCTCCCGGGAAGAGAGAAGGCAGCACTTTGCAGCAGCCGGATTTTCCCTGGCAAGCTACTGCCAGCTTCCACGAGAGGGCTTTGCTGCACAAGGAAAGGAAATGAGAGGAGCTCCACATCCAACCTGCTTCCAGTTAGCTCCTGGTTTCCCCCCACATCTCAGCCAGGGCTTAGCAGGACACGGTCACCAACGATCCCACCCAAAGGCGACACTCGTATGTTAGCGACGGCACTGACACCTTTTTGCCACCGAAGCCTCTCTTTCCTGGGTGAGCTGAGGGTGGCCAGAGCTGAGCCCAGCTTTCCCGGGGGACTCTGGCACTAAACCCGTCCCCAAAGCACGGACGCAGCCTTCGGCACCCGCTGGCACAACGAGGTGCATTTGGAGAGGCCCCAGGCCGTCACCCCGATCCCTCCCAGCAGAGCCGGGGTTCTTGAAGCACCTCTGCTGATGGACGGGCAGCGCCCTCGTTCCCACGGAGATCAGCACCACTGCCTGCCGCCGTGGGAGCTCGCAGGGCAGAGGAGGAGCAGGAGAGGGGGTGATGAGTCTCCCGGCCCTGGCACGGCCGAAAGAATTCACCCCGATTCCCACGCAGGCTCCTGCTGGCCTCGGGCAGGAGATGTGAATCACGGCGCAGGGACGTGCAGGGACAAGTCGCCGGCCGGCTGCTCCGCGAAATGACAGCAACACTTTGCACCTGGCCTGGCCAGCCCTCAGCGTGTCCTTACAGACACCGACGCCTTATCTGAGCAGATGCAGCTGCGTTTGGGTAGCGCTGCCTCCGACGGAACCTCAAAGAAACCCCCGAAACGGCGAGATCTACGGTAGGGCAGCCACTCCATCTCACGGGGGCTGAGCTGCACCAGGGCAAAGCCTGGCCCATCCCTCGCCAGGCGATCTGCGGGCTGGCTGCAGGGCAGGAGCCGCACAGCATCTCTCAAGGTCACCCCTGACCTGACCCGGAGCCAGGCGCGGCCGGGCGGGCAGGAGCCGCGGGGGGATGCGCCGGCTGCTTTTGCCGGGTGGCTGCTTCTCCCCCACGGGCCGTGCTCGGGGGGGCACAGAGCGAGCCCCAGCCGAGCACTCGGCCGAGCTCCCGCTGCCCCCGGCGCTCCGCAGCTCAGACACGGCCGGCTCCGCACCGGCAGCTCTGCGGCTCCAGGGACTGCCACGGGCACAAAAGCGGGGTTGCCGGGCTTCCATTGGGAGCTGAGAGGGAAGAGAGAGGGCTGTGGCCGGGAGAGTGAGGCACTGGGCTGACCTGGCAGGGGACTGACCTTGCCAGCACGGGCAGGGTTGGGGTCAGAGCCCGGGCTCCGTGCTCGGCTCGCCAGGCAGCACACGCTGCCCTAGAGCCACTCTCCCTTCCCCAGGGGACATCAGAGGTGGCTCCTTCCTCCTGCCGCTTGTCACCCTGTTTGTTTTGAACAGCCTTCCCTCCTGCCCGGATAGGAGTGAGTGAGAGGTGTCTCCTGGTGCTCTCCAGCAGCAGCCAGCCCTGTGGCACCGCGGTGAGCGCGGCCTTGGCCGGTCCCTCCCCACCTGGCCACTGACCAGGGGCATCACGTCACGCTCCCCGGAGCTGAAGGCAAACGCCGGCTCCCCTGCTGTTTCCAGGAAGGGAATTTCAGAGAGCACTGCCAGGGCCAAAGGGAGACAAGGTCAAGCGGGAGGCATGTGTCACCCTGGCCACCTCCCTGCACGGTGGCCCTTGAGCACAAAATGCACCGGCTCCCCCTGGAAAAACACAGCAAGGACAAGGCTGGGAGAAACACAAACTGCAAGGGTGTCACCAGTGTCATCCCCTAAGGACAGAGCCACGCTCTGAGGAGGGATGGGAGAACAATGCCGTGAGTATCCAGTGGGGTTTATACCCAGCTCCCTCCACCCAGTGTTTACATCCTGCTGACGTTTGCTTTCCATTACCAGCAAAGCCACAGGGCAGGGACACAGCAGTGGAGGAAGTGGCACGGGCTGCAGGGTGCTGGGTGCTGCCATGGGTGCCAGAGCTGGGAAGGCAAACGTGGCACAGGGTAAATCCCTGCTTGAAAACACCAGAGAGGGTTTTGCTGCTCTCCCTGGCCAGCCATGCCACACCAACAGAGGAGAGAATCCTGGAATAGTTCGGGCTGGACGGTGCTTTAAAGGATCCAATCCTGCTGCCACCTGCAGGGGCATCTCCCTCTATCCCAGGTTGCTCCAAGCCCCATCCAGCCTGGCCTCAGACACTTCCAGGGATAGGGCATCCACAGCTTCCCTGTTGCAAAGGACAGGAAGAAAAGTCCCGGTTCCCTGCCCTGTCCGTCCTTCCGTCCCTCCTGCCTTCCCATGGGAGTTGTGCCTTCCTCCGGATGCAGCTCCTCCCAGCCATGTCAAGGGCTCGTGGGGCCGAATATTCCCACCAGAGCACACAGGGCTGCAAACAGGCCAGTTCTGCCCTCCCCACACTCTTGCCCTGAGGGTTCTTCATCCACTCAGCCCCGGGTTCGGGGCAAGTTTGGGCTCCAGGTGTTTCTCTCTCACCCCGGAGAGGTGAGGGTATCCCGTTGCCCCTCACAAGCCTCCCATTCCCACGGGACTGTAGATGTTGCACTCTGACTCCTGTAAAACACTGCCCTGGGCCAGTTCTGGGCGGAAAAACCACATCCACTCCTCCTGCCTTAAAAACCAGCAGTCCCATTGCCATGGAGATAGAGCAGTGCACTGCTCCCCCCCGCCTCCTCTCAGGCAGCAGAGGCACGGCAGGGATGCTTGGTGCCCTCAGTACCGTGCCTTGGGGACAAACCTGCGTCCTGCCCTGGCTCCTGGCTTGTCACTTCCACCACCACACCCTGCCACCACCCGGGGTGGGTGGAAGCAGCTGGGATGGAGGACCACGTGTGTTGGCAAAACCCCACCTGCCTGTGCTGCTCGATGCCCAGGTTAGCAGGAATAAATCTGAGAAACTGAGCGGGACACGGCTGGAACAGCCACTCCCTCCGTTTTTGGTTTGTTTTTTTTTCTTAGAGATGCTCCAGCCGGGACCCCGGCTCCAGGAGGGACAGCACCGGGGGGATTTGCTGCTGCTGTGCCACACTGCATCCTCTCTCACACATCCTCTGCTGGCTCCAGGAAGGGAGCAGGGCACCACGGCACGCCAGATCCCCCAGCCCGGGCCTGAGGGGAGCAGACACCCACAAGAACCCCCCAGACCAAGCCTGGGGCATCCACCTCTGCATCCCACGCCGGCCACGCTCCCTGCTTCCTGCTCTCCCTCTTTCCTTTCCTGCCTCTCCCAGCCCACCCTCCAGATTTCCGAGCGAGCCGTGTCCTTCCTGCCCTTCACAGCAGGGCCGGCGTGTCCCATCCTCCCAGCCGGCCCTCTGCTTCTGCATTTCCCTCTCTGTTCTCCATTCCCCGCGCCTCTGGCTTCCCGAGCCGGGGCCGCAGGGCTCCGCTGGCAGGGTGGAGGCTGCGGCTTGCCAAAGCAAACAGCACACAAGGAGGAGGAGGAGGAGGGCGGCCGAGGCCGGAGCAGGCAAAGGGCAGAGTCCACCAGCGGACCCTGCGGCAGCTCGGCGCTGGGGGGGTTCCTTCCCTTGGCTTTCCAAATGCTGCGGGTTGGCTCCGAGCAGCCGGAGCTTGGCAGGCAGCGGCAGTCGGAGGGAACCCTCGGCTGAGCAGAGCCGGGGATGCTGAGCGGCACCTCGGGGTGGGGGGTGAGCTGAGCACCCTCTGTGCCATCCCTCCTGCGGCTCTGGGGTAGGGGGCTGAGCTCCCCGGGCTGCGGGAGGCCAAGGGAAAGCGGACCCCGGGGCTGGAGTCCTCCTGCAAGCGATTTAAAGCAAGGTCTTTTCCTCCCGCTCTGCTGCTCGCTGCCAGGAAAACCAGGCAGGAAAATATTTCCCTGGGAATTGTTTTTGTTCCTTCCTGTGTGTCTGTACGCATGAAGCTCTCCTCCGCCTTGGACATGCCTCAACCTGTCCCGAGGCTCCGATTAATCCCCTGCACCGCCAGGGACGACAGCTGAGGTCAGACGCTGAGGAGGAGGAGGAGGAGGAGGAGGAGGAGGAGGAGACCTTCCCCCTAAGGAAACTACATTCGTTCCCAACCAGAGCAGCGAGCGTGAATAAAAACAGACAGCCCTGGCTGCTTCTCCGGAGCAGGAGGTCACCCTGCGACACAGCAGCACACCGCAGGACAGGGACACCTCGCTGCTGGGCTGGGCACGGCACAGCCTAAAGCCTGGCTTAAGCTGGGGCTGGTCTAAGCTGGGCTTGCTACAGGCAGCAAACGCATCTCCAGCCAGGCAGGTCACGGCATGTCGCTTTTCGGGGCATGCAGGTGCCCGAAAACAGGTCAGGGACGATGGGTACCTCTGCCTCTCTGCCAGCCTGGGAAAGGTCTGGCTGGCTTCCGAGGCTGGGGCTGCAGGAAGGGGAAGAAGGATGAGGTGTCCCTCCGGCTGCACTGGGGAAGTGAGCGCTGGGCCACGAGAGCCAGCCCAAAAGCCTGCAGGCAGCTCCCAGCACCGCACTGCCCGCCCGGCAGGGAAGCCAGCAGGGAGGGAAAGTGGGAAAATTGGGATAGAGGAAGAGGGCATCCACCTCAAAGGCAGTCCTTTGGTGTGCAGAGCGCTCCAACACCACCTCAGAGCAACTGGGAGAAAGTCGGGAGAGCGCAGCTCGAGCCAATGATGCTCCTCAGGCCCTGCCCAGGCAGTTTACCTCCCTCTCCTCCCCTTTTTCCCTTTGCCTCGCGTGAGTGCTTGGGAAATAAACGATGACTATTTGCCTGCAGCTCTAAGCCCTTCCCTCCCCCTCTCCCCAGGCTCCATCACCAATAAATCACCCCGCTGGGAGAGAGGGCCAGAGGAAACCAGAGGCACAAAACCTCAAACAGAGCCCTTTTCCCCCCCCCCCTCCCCGCTCTCCCAAGCAGCTCTGCATTTCATTAGGCGGCCAGGCCAGCCCTCGCCCAGCTGGGGAGAAGGAGGGAGGGGAGGGGGGCCCCTCAGGGTTTGCATGTCGGGAGCAGAAATCACAACCAGAAGACCGGGAGAAGGGAGTTGTTTGTGTTTGTCGCTCATCCCGGTGCTCGCCTGGCCCTGACCCTGCCTCCGGGAACCCTGCTGGCCTGGAATAACTCTTCCATTGGGTTCCCTCCTTGCCAAAGCAGCTCTGGGCACCTTCCAGCCAGCTTCTCCCACCCCCTCACGGTGCCAAACCCTCTCTCTGCCCCGCTCCAACCTCTCAAAGGATCCTCCTTGGAAGAAGCCCTGGAGTTTTCCACCAGCTTTAGCCCTCTCGGCAAGCTGCACTGCTTTCCCCCTCCCCCTGGGCTGGACCACCCTGCCCAGGAGAACAGGGAGCCTCTCCCTGCTCCCCTGCAAGAACCACCCCCCCAACCCACCGGGGAGCGGGGAGGGGGGTCCCCCACCCACTCTAAATAGATACTGGCAGAGCACTGCCGGCAAGCAGAGTGCATTGGAGACAGATGCAAGCCCCGCAGCAGCACGGGGGATCCAGGCGTGCCTTTGCAACTCTCATCTAAGCACGCAGCACTGTGCCACAGCAGCACTCCCCCATCCCTCCTTCCCCCCCCCCCCCAAAAAANNNNAAAAAACCCAAAAAAAACCCCAAAACAACCCTGTCGTGGCGTTTAGCTTTTGGCAAAGCTTCTCACCAGGGCTGCTCTGGAGCCCCCGGGCTCCCCAAGGCAGGAGGTGCAGCCACCCCGGGGATGCTCCGGTACCCCCTGGGCAGGGAGAGACCCCAAGAGGTGCAGCCCCCAGGGGTGATCTGGTATTCCCGGGCAGGGAGAGACCCCAGGAAGTGCAGCCCTCGGGAATGATCCAGTACCCCTGGGCAGGGAGAGACCTCAGGAGATCCAAACCCCAGGGATGCTCCAGTCCCCCTTGGGCAGGGAGAGACCTCAGGAAGTGCAGCCCCCGGGGATGCTCCGGTATCCCCGGGCTCCCCGCGGCTCTCCTGGCAGGGAGAGGCCCCAGCAGGCACAGCCCCGCTGCTGGCCTGCCTCCCGCCTCCCTCGCAGCAGCCTGCCGGATTCCTGAGCGCTGACACAGGATGCTGCAGCAGTGAGTGTGCAGGGCCTTCCTCCCCTTCCCCTGCCCCAGGAGAGAAGGGATGGGCGGGGGATGCCGGGTTGCATCAGGCCAGGAGGGAGCGAGAGCAGCCGGAGTGAAACTCGGAGCCTCCTGCGAAGGCCTGGCTGCCCATGGGCTCCCCCAGCCCCTGCTGGCACCTGGCCCGGGCCAGGCACCTTTAAAGGCCGGGATGATTCACACCGCTGGCACTCCCTTATTGGCGAGAGCAGGTTTTAAGTCATTTCCCTCTCCCCAGAGGGTATCCCTGAGGAGAGCCCCAGCTCACCCACCCGGAGCTGCCACCGGGGATTGCTCCTGGATGATTACAGCAGGAGAAAAGTGAAATCCTGCTGCCTGCCCTCCTTCCCAAGCATCACCCTGGCAGCCCAGCTGCCACGCTCCCTCTGCCAGCATCTATCCCACCCTCCGGCTGTACTAAAGGATTTTCCCAGCGCTTCTCCTCTCCCACGGGAGCTGACCCGAACTGGGGGAAGGGCAGCAGCCGAGGCCAGCGCTTCCAGCAGCTCGTTACTATTCCAGGAAGGGTAGGATCCTGCCATCTTCCCATTAAGTCATCTCCTCCTCGACCCGGTGAGGCAGTTTCCATAGGAGTCACCCTCTCTCCCAAGTGATGGAAGTTTTTATTTTTATCTGGCTTATTTATGCACTTCTCTTCCCTCCTTCGGCATTGGCCTGGGCAGTGAGTTTGGGTCATCAGCCTCAGCTTGAGCTCATTCCCTGTCCTTGCTCAGCTGTCCCATCCGTCACCCTCATCTCTGTAGCACTGGGAGCAGAAGGAAAAGTCACGGGGTTGAAGCAGCACAACAGAACAGATGAATTAAGGGAAAGAGACCCAGCTTAAGTAAAAGTGATTGTAGGAATTGGAGAGGAAAAANAAAAAAAAAAAAAAAAAAAAGGCAAAACAGGCACTGGATGAGTAAAAACAAAACAGAGCAGAAAAATTGATCCCAAAAGTAACACAGTGTCAGTATTAGGGATCTTTTCTGCTTTGAGGCTGGCTTGGTCCAGACCCCTCAGCAGAGCCCACCAGCACTATCCCACCTCCAGTATTTTTTTTTCCATCCCCCTCAGCCACAGCAGCCAGAGACTCCCTGGGGACACACACATCCCAGAGAGCAAAACCCCCAGCAAAACACAGCCGCGGGAGCAAGCGAGGCGTGCGCTGGCACAGCAGATGGAGCCGGGCCGGGTCTTTCGGGGACACGGCTCCAAGGCCATGAGCCGGGAAGGGAGGACTCCCTCACCTCAGGTAGCTCCATGGGAGGTGACACGAGCCCGAGGGAGCTGCGTGGGCATCTGTGGGCAGTCTCTGCCCTGTTTGCAGAGGCCAGCAGCAATTAAGCTGTTGCACAACCCTCCTCTGGAAGACGCAGTAGATACGAGCGCTGCTGGGTGTTCCGTGCCAGAGGGAGGTTGGGTCTTGTCCGTGTAGGGGCACCAGGGCCTCACGAACCAGTGGGACCAGGTGATCTTCCAGGGGGTTGGATGCCCAGAAAACTTCTGGAAACGCCAAGCTCAGGAGTGACCCCATCCCATTTCAGGGATTGGAAGCTGGGCAAAAATCATCCACTGCCATGGAGATGCTGCTGGTGGACAAGGAGTGGGACTGAAACTGCTCCCCTGGCCTTGGGAAGGCAACCCTGCTGGTGCAGGAGCAGGAGCAGGAGGCTGTTTCCCTCCACCAGCCCAGCTTCTGACCCTCAGAGTGTTACATGAGGGAGCAGGAGAGCTGGGGGGGATAGTCCTCCACAGCCATCCTCCTTCTCCTCTTTCTGGAGAGATCCTGAGGTGACCTCCTTGGGACAGGAATGAGTGTGAGGTTCTCCTGGAGAGCACCTGTACAGGCAAAGCAGGGTCACTGCCTTCCCACCACCTCCCAAACGTCAGCAAGTGAAAAGAAACATCTCATCACACCCCATTTCCTTGTGTCACCTACCAGACTGAAATTGTGTCACCATTAGGTCCAATTACCTAGAAAACTAAGATGGTAGGACTTCTGCTTTTACCTAGGAATTTGGAGCTGTTGAATTGTACACAAAGTACTAGAGCTGCCTCAAAGCCACCCCCAGACCAGGCAGCTTCTCCTAATCTCTCCCATCTCCCTGCTTTGGGATGACCCAGCCCAACACCTCCAGTTTCTCACAGAAACAAGGTGTTAAAAACCCCATGCTGGTCACTTCTCATCTCCCACCTGAAACAGGCTCCCAAGGTTCAGCCAGATATCCCAGGCTGCATTTCACAGCACACAAACATCTTTGACTTGCCAGAGATACAATCCTCAGTTGAAAAGTTCATTAATTAGGAGCAGAGAAGCCTCTAGTGAATCTTCCAGCAAGAAGCAGGAAAAAAAAAAATTCCCCCACAATTCAGTCTAATTACAGTGCCTTGGGGCACTCCACTCACTCTGAAGCTGAGGCCAAACTTTTCTCCCCACCCCTAAGAGCAGGAACTTTAACCCAGTTATAGTTTTACTGATAATGAAAGAGGGGGTAAAAAAAAAACCCTCCTGATATTTATCGTTTGAACTATTCTGCAAATAACAGCAAACAAGAGGCACTGAAAAATACTTTTAGCAGAGCAGTAGCTGTGTTCTACTGGGATAAATCCACTCACACAGCCCCAATAAAAGCTGGAGCTCCAGATCTCTGAGCAGGCAGCGCTGGAGGCCAGTGCTCAGCCCAGCTGTGCCACAGGCCGGGTCAGACTGCACCCAGCTGCTCCTCTGGGATTTAGCAACCGCTCTCCACCCACAGACAGTGACTTTGCACATTAGGTACTTCCAGAGCAAGACCTCAAATGCCACGGCAGCTCCGGCCCCGGGAAGAGGCTGTAGCCAGAAGAGCAGAGGGAACACCTGGAAGATCCTGGGAAGGACTCCAGGCACCCTGACATAAGTTCCTTTTCTTCCCCAGCTCCCAGAAGAGCTGGACTCCAACCCACCCCAAGCCTCTGGCGAGGCTGGGTGGATCCAGCCACAGACATGCAGAACCACACCCCGGCTGCTGCCTGCCCTCCTCCCTCCTCGAGCCAGCGGGGCACAAACAGGAACTAGGCTCGTACAGTTGAAAATATTTAATACGTGTTGTACACGTAGAATTACATTTTATACAAAACATGATACATCACTGAAGGAGAACACTGTACAAAATTCCCTACGGGAGCCCCAAGCCTTTATACAACAAAGACCGGGAGTTACCAAGCCTAACAAACAGGCTCAAGGACTTTCCGTCAGAGCGTCTGTAAACTTCGTTCCTCTCAATAAACACTTTTAAAAAGCACCATGTAATAGTTCTGACCTAAACCTTTCCAAAATAGAGACTTTATTTAATAAACTTAATACTTTCCAAGCTTAAAATATCACCCGCCGGGGGCGCCCCCGGGGTCGGCGGCAGCCGAGGAGCCTCCCCCGGGCGCCGGAGAGGGCGGCGGCTCTGCCGGGAAGGGGAATTCCGGGAGGGCAGGGCCGGGGGCGCTCCCAGGGCGGGTGCCGGCAGCCGGGACCCGGCGGGGAACGGGGAAGTGCTGCCGCTGCTGTTGCTGCCCCGCGGTCCCTCCCGTGCGGCGGCGCAGGGTGCCGGGACTGGCCGGCGCCGGAGCCCCGCGGCGCTGGCTGGGTGTCACCTGCGGGCCCCCCGGCCGGCGGCGGGGAGCCAGTCTCTGCGGCCGGGACATCAGAAGGCCACGATGGCCGTGCTCCAGGGGTTGAGGGTCCGCAGCACCGGCTCGTCGCAGCAGATCTGTCCCGGTTCGGCCGCCGCCTCGGCGGGCGCCGTGCCCGCCGCCGCCTCGCCACCGTCCAGAGGCGGCCGCCGCCGGCCCTTGGGCTCCTTGCTGAGCAGTCCCGAGAAGCTGGAGCCGAAGATGCTGATGAGGCTGGCCACGTTGCCCGTCTCCNGGTGCCCGGGGGCCGCGGGGGGCGGCTCGGGAGGGCAGCCCGGCTCGCTCAGGTAGACCTGCCGGGCGCTGCGCAGCACCAGCGACACCAGGAGGTTCTTGTGCAGCTTCAGGCCGCCGCGCTGGCCCCGCGCGCTGTAGATCTTGCCCAGCGAGATGCTGACGATGCGATGCGCCTCCAGCTTGAACTCCATGTGGAAAACCGGTGGGCGAGGTGGGACAGAAAGAGGAAGGAAAAAAAAAAAATTAAAATAAAATAAAATAAGAATACGTGCCGGGCCGAAGGGGAGGGGATTCGCGCAGCACCCCGGCTCCGCACGCCACCCCTTCGCGCCGCAGACTGAGCGAGCCCACGCGCCCGCCCGCTTTTTATACCGCCCCCGCCTCGGCCAATCAGAGCGCGCCGCCGGCCGCTCCAACCGCCGGCTGGGCCCCGCGCGCGCGCTCCGGCCAATGGCGGGGCAGGGCAGCGCGTTCGAAAGCTCGCCCCGCGGAGACGGCTCTTAAAGCGGCAACGCCAGCGCGCAGCGAGGGGTGGGGCCCACCGCGGCACCCCCGGTTCGCTGCACCCCAAGTGGGCAGCGGGGGGAGAATTTTGGCCAAAGCGACGGAAAGGTTCCCTGGGGGGGGGAAGGGAAAAAAAAAAGCCGAACAAAACAAATCAAACCGAAGGCAGCCCCCGTTTTGTCAGGTTGGGAACGTTTCCCGCAATTTCAGCCGCGTCTCTGGTATCTCACCGTGTCAGTGAACGAGCTGTTGGTGCTGTTGGCTGGAGGGCGAAGCGCGTCTTTGAGGATTCCAAGGAAAATCTGCCCTGACGTGGAGCAGAAAGCCGTGCTTGCCCAGCTGCCAGGCGGGATCCTGCCCCAGGGGTCTGGCAGTGAAGCTCAGAGAAAGCCCAGGGCAGAGAGGAAGACCCACAACAGGGTTGGGAAGGGCTACAAAGGAGGACAAAGAGGGCATCTCCAAGGGTGATGGGCACCATGGCAAACCGGAACGCTTTGTTTGGGAACTGGAATCTCACTCGGCTGTAGCTGTGAAAGCTGGTGGCAGGACCAGCCAGGCTGCTGGGGGACACAGGGGACAACAGGGTTAACCCCAGACACAGCTCCAGGCACCAGGGAAGCCTCCAAGAAAGCTTGGAAGGTGTTTCAGAGCTTGGAGTGCAGACCCTCCTCCTTGCACCGAGGACTCACCACCATCTGCAAGCAGAAGAGAAGTGAAAGGGCCTAAAATTAAGGAAGTTCAACGTGCTGCCCCAGAGTATCAGTTTCCACTCCCAGATGACAGAACTTTCTTGCATCCCTTTTTTCCCAGGGGATTAATCCAGAGACTCCCCCAAAGGGAAGCCACAGCCTGTCATGGTGTTTTGTTGGCAGGATCTGTCACCATGTCCCGGCTTTCTGGAAGGACAGAGGGGTGGCTGGTCACAGAGGTAACAAAGGTGAAGATGAAGCCACACACCAACACATAGTTGACATAGCAAGAGCCTTCTCCAAAAAAAAAAAAAAAAAAAAAAAAAAAAAAA
>VZTR01033227.1:70722-91865 GCA_013400775.1 Chaetops frenatus | reverse complement strand
AGCGGGGCTGGGGGCTCGTGGCTGGAGGCCGGGGGGACCGTGGGGAGAGGTGGAGAGGAGCAGGGACCAGGCTGTGGGACAAACAATGGCCGTGAGAGGAAGCCTGCAGAGAAGAGGCGGAACGCAGGGAGATGCCGGTTAAAGGTGGTCAAAGGAAAATTGCCATTAATTGGGTGAAAAAAGCTCTGTCGGAGCTGCTGGAGAGGGTCCGGCGGAGGCCACAAAGATGATTTGGGGTCTGGAGCATCTCTGATGAAGAGAGACTGTGGGAGCTGGGCCTTGATTAGTCCAGAGAAGACTGAGAGAGGATCTCCTCAATGCATACAAATACCTCAAAGGGGTGTCAGGAGAGCAGTGCCAGACCCTTCGCAGCAACAGGATGAGGAGCAGTGGCCGTAAACTAAAACACAAGAAGTTCCACCTCAACGTGAGGAAGAACTTCCTTACAATGAGAGTGGCAGAGCACTAGAAGAGGCTTCCTAGGGAGGTCACGGAGTTTGCTGGAGACATTCCAAACCCATGTGGAGGTATCCCTGTGTCCCCTGCTCTAGGTGAGGATGCCTTGACAAGGGGTTTGGACTGGGTGATCCACAGTGGTCCCTTCCAACCCCAGCAATTCTGTGATTCTGTGAAAGCAGCTCAGTCACTAAACACTGCCCCGGGGCCACCTTCAGCTTGTGCTGGGGGCTGGTCTTCTGCCCCGTGTCACAGCCCTGAGAAGCAGCAGAGGGGCTCCTAGTGGAGTTTTGGGAAAGCCATGGGAGAACAAGAAGTGTGGGAAGGGATACTGGAGCAGCCAGGGAGAGTGAATCCCTCTCCCAGGTTGAACTCGTGCTAAGAGGAAAGTGTAGGAGTCGCCATGGGTGGGGAGCAAACGTCCTGTCAGACTTTCCAGAGATGTTCCCGCAGCGTGTGGGAAAGGGCAGGGAGGGGAAAGGGGATGTGCTGCCGCTCCCAGAGTTGATTATTACCTGGCAGGTCAGGGGGGCTGGTGGTGGAGGAGCCACCAGCGTTGCTGTGAGTTTGCTTTCTTGGTGTCTTGTAACTCCTCCCATCAGGGAACATCCAGCTCTGCTTTACATTCCTGCTGCTGGGGACTTCCACAAGTGTGTTCAGATGGAAAAAAAAACCCAAACCAAACAAAACCAAAACTTGTTCTGGCAAGTAGAGGAGGGAATGAAGTTTTCCAGATCCTCAGTGCAGGCTGCTGACTTTAGGGCACTCAGCATGGCAGTCTGGGAGCCGTAGGTGTGTGAGAAGAGGAGGGACGCACATCAGAGCGCTGAGAAACTGCAGCTTAGACAGCAGGTGAAGGACTTCAGGCCCTGGTGTAACTTAGAGAGAGAGCTGCAGTCCTGGCACCTCAGTTCATCTGTCCTGGGCCTCCCCTGCTTTCCTTCACTGGGGTGAAACATCTGGCTGCTGTGTGCAAGCTCAGGGTGGCCTCTTTTGACACCAGCACGGTCTGATCTCGTCTCCATCCCTCATCCCAGCTCCCTGTGAACCTGGGGGAGCAGTTCACAGCTCGGGCCCACAGGGTTTGTAAATGCAGATAACCACACTGAGAGTCTGCAACCCAAATTTACAAACCTGCTTGCCCCAAACTAGAGCTGTCAGCAATGCCTTGCCCTGCTGTGAATGCACTCGTTTCCTAAAGAGCTTAGAGCAGCAGAAAAAACTTGTGTTTCCTAAGCCAGCCTAGTAGGGCTGTGTATTTTTTTTAATGCTGAATTAAAATAAACAGTGCTGCACTCAAAAATCTGCCTGGCAGTGGTGTGGGGACAGCTCCTGTAACTCTGTGTGCCCTTGGGGTATCGTACATGGGTAGGTAAGGGCCTTGAGAGGAAAACTGTTGAGAGAAGAATGCAAAGCGTGGATTGCCAAAGAGCTGCCTCCTTCAGACCCTCTGCCCTGGCTTGCCTGTGTGATACTCAGCAGCTTCCCCTGAAGAAATAGGTCCCTTCACGAGTGCTGCAGCAAGATACAGGGCGAATCCTTATTTTATAAAATAAACAACACGGAGTTGTTGGAAGGAAGGATGTTTGGGAGGAAGCTGTGGCATCCCTGCTCGGCTGGACACGGGGCTGTCCCAGTGTCACTGCTGCAGGGCAGCTGATGATAATCCTTGGCTTCTCTTCACTCTCCCACGGGCTGCAGGGAGGTGCAGAAAGCCGTGAACACTGCCCAGGGGCTCTTCCAGAGGTGGACGGAGCTCTTGCAAGATCCCTCCATTGCCACAAGAGAAGAAATCGACTGGACCACTAATGAGCTCAGGAACAACCTGCGGAGCATCGAGTGGGACCTGGAAGACTTGGACGAAACCATTAATATCCTTTCTGTGGCTCTTTGGAGGTTTTTGCAGTTCCTAAGTTGTACTAAATAGACAAGTCCCAGTGCTTGTCACTCTTTGCAAAAATCAGGCTTTGGGATTGAATTTTGCATTCACATCGGCTTTTCTCAAATTGCAAATGAGAAATTAAGTCAAGGATTTTCCTTTTGCCTTCTTTGTTTCCCTTTTTGCTAGGTATATTCTAAGATGCTTTGTTCTAGAAAGCCTATTGTGCTGTGTGAATCTGGATTTCTGCAGAGTCAGTTCAGTCTCTAGGCTGGCTTCCAGAAATACTCCTTTTCCCTTGAGTTCCCTTGTGAGTGCTTCTGAAAACGCTGCACAGCATCACAGAAACAAAAAAAAAAACCACGGAAAAGAGAAACTTTGCCTGCGCTGCACGGCGCATTCCTGCCATGCCTCCTTTTCCATGCAGTGTGCTGTACTTTGCTAATCAGATTTTGGAAACAGGCACAACACAGAGGCCACTTGGCACGCTCGGGGTTTGTGTATCCGTGTGTGTTTCCAACACCACTTCCGGGGACTCCTTGACTCGGCGCCCAGGCATTGTCGAGGCAAACCCGCGGAAATTCAACCTCGATGCCACAGAGCTGGGAATCCGCAAAGCCTTCATCACCAGCACACGGCAGGTGGTCAGGGTAAGGAGCCTGCTCTTGGGGTCAGGGCCTGGGGAGGGCAGGGGAGTTAAAAAAGGAAAGCTTGTGTGGCCATTCTGTGGGGGACTGGAGAGCAGAGAATAAACCTGCTACCTGCTGAGTCTCAGGCTTCCCCCTCTTCCCCGTGCGCTCCCTCCTGGAGCTGCCCAGAAGGGTTTGAAGGGTGCAGGTGCCCCATGGAATTCCCTCCTTTTATGCTGCTGAGCCTTGAAGTCTTCACACTGCTCTGGCAACAGTGAGCTGGGAGCCTGTGGTAAGGGGAGGAAGAGTGAAGACCCAGCTGCAGTGTGTGGGGGGGAAGGCTGGAGCCTCCTTTCAGAATTGAGGGAAATCCCGACCATTTGAGGCACTGGTTTTCAGCAACAGGGAGAGACCACTCTGAAGATCAGCAGATGGTTAAAGCCTGCTGTTATTGACACGGTGACTTCAACTTCCTACCCCTGCAAAATAGTCCAAACAACCACTGGATTTATTTTTAACTTGGGGAAGATTTTTTTTTAGTTTAAGCTTACACTTGAGAAGCAAAAAGGGGATTTTAACAACTTGGTGGTAATAAATAGAGAAGGAACATCTTTTCCAGAAGCTTCACTGCCTGGTAACAAGCTGCTAGTTAGGAAGTTTTCTGTCTATTAATAGCTACACTGAGTTTCTGCTGCCCCTCATGACTCTGATGTTCCTGCTCCACAGAATGCACTGGTGTGGCTGGCAGCAAGCCTGTTACCCTACCTGCAGTCCTGCGGTCTGGATGCAGTTCCTAAGGTTTGCTGCCTGGGAACTGATCCCAAAACCATGCTGGCCCCAGGTAGCAGGCATATGCTTGCTGCCTTGCCCTCGGTGTAGTCCACTCCCTACCAGGCAGGATCAGGCAAGCCTGCTCTCTGGTCCCCTTTTCCTGGCTGAAAAATGCTGGCTAATGGGTTTTGGAGCAGTCTCTCCCACTGGGAAATGAAATTTGTTAGTGGCCCTATGCAGTTCAGTTCCAGTTTCCATGGGGGAATTTGTGACGCGCTGCAGCCAGTGGGAATCAACCGGGTGGGATGTGGTGGTGCTCTTTGGTGATGTGTTGCACATCTCTGAACAGTAAAACACACCTGAATGCTCTGGTGGCATCAGCACTGTGCTGATGTGGAGCAGCCTCTGCCAGGTCACGTTGACTGCTTGCTAATCTATGAAAAATAGGCTACTTTTGATGATGGGGAGCCTTCTGTGGTTAGTGACCACCTGCAGGAACTCTGCAGCAAAAATTAATTGGTAGGAGAAAATATAGGCACAGTCAGTGAGGATGGCCACAGGACAGGAAATCTATCTCATACTATGGAATATAAAACCAGATGCAGTTGGGAATAAAGCACAGGGGATTACAGGCTTCAAGGCCTTGACAAACACTTCCTTACATTCTGTCAACAGGAACATTAGCTTATTGTAAAAATCAAAGTGGTTCTGGTTGTAATGGAGCAAAATGAGTAGTATAATGAGGAGTAGCAAAACGAGGAATATTTTCAAAATATCCCATTGCCGTTGATTCCAGTATTAGTATAACAATGAACTGCATTGAAACTTTCTACAGTATGTTTCCAGACTCTTCAAAAGTGTGGGTTTTCAAAGAAAATCTCCCTTCCCTCACTCCCCCTTGTAGAAGCCTTGCTGGGTATAGACAGCCCTGCAGCACCCTGAATCTGCCTGTCACCTCAAATCCAATGCTCACGTGCTTTTTTTTTTGTTGAACAAACAGGACATGAAGGATCAGATGTCAAACTCCTCCATGCAAGCACTGGCTGAAAGAAAAAACAGGCAGGTGAGAACCAGAAACGTGCAATGTGTATCTGCTACAATGTATATCCTGGAGTTCATCCCCTTCCAAATCTTTGGGATGGGAAGGGGCTCATCTGCTGCAGCCAAGCTGTGTTTGAGCCGTGTCCATTTGGCTGCCCTGGGAGAGCTGGTTCTCACAGGCACGTTGCTGCCAGCCTCTCCCAAGCCTGTCTCTCAGAGCAGTAAGTCAGCACTCACCATCTGTCTCTGTCTTCATAGCTGGTTGTGTACAACTGTCAGCATTGCATCATCCCATGGAAAGGGAAATCTCCCTCCTCCTCCTCCTCCTCAGGGGGAACCGGCTCAGAATCCATGTCAATGAATGTAATCCTGCTCTCTGCTGGATTTAGGAGCCAAGATGGTGCAATATCCTTTCATGCAGCTGCTTCTTGTAATAGCCATGTCAGAAGATGGAAGGAGCTCAAGGAGTCTCGTGTTGTCTGCCCTTGTAATCTAAGGAATAGAAATAGATGCAGCTTGTGCTCCTTCCTGGCTGATGGGGAGGCCGTAAGGAGATGCTGGAGCTGACTTCCAGAGCCACTCCAGTAAAAGCTGGTGTGTGCTTCATACAGTTAATTGTCTGTACTGCATCAGCCTTACCACACATGGCAAAAACAACAAACTGAGAAGCACAGAGCTCATTCCTGAGCTTGTCACAGGGTTAATTGACGTGCTTGGCAAACACTCACAGCAGCAAAGTCCCTGACACTCTTGCTCAAACAAGTCTGTAGCTTTCCCCGCAATTTGCTGCTTTCCTTTGCATGGGGTTCCTGATAGCTGCAGGAGACCATATGGCCCAGCTCACACAGCGACATCTGGTCAGGAAAACTGACTTCCCCTTGCTGCCTTGCTCTCCCTTCCCAGCCCCTCACCTTCATTCCAGACTGCAGGGCTTGTGCTGGGCTTTGTGCCTGAGGGGCTGGCTAGCAGTGACCCGACCCTCACAGCCCAGGCTGGCAAACAGGCCCTTTCCATTGAAGCTGCAGGAAAAGCTAGTGCACTGCATTAAATAAAAAGGAGCTGCCCTTGCCACAAACTGGAGGGATCAGGAGCTTGCTCAGTGTCTCGGGGGCAGACAAAGCCACATGTCCTGCTGGCTTCCTGCATGGTCAGTCTTCCCTCACCCCTCCTTGGACCTTATAAGTCAGATGAACTGTAGAGACCATCTTGTTTTCAGCCTGACAGAGCAGCCTGGTCATTGTTTTGCTGTTCTTCACAAATACTCAGTCATTCCATCCTGCCCACAACCAGGAGCTGCAGGATGGTCTCGTTACAAGTCATCCTGACTTCCACACTGGAGGGCAGAGTCCCTAACCCTTCCCTAGTGCTGCAGGATGCAGTCCCTCACCTGCAGGTCATGTTCATCCTCCAGCATCTGTAGCTTGGGTTATTCCCGTTTCAGGGACCAGACGTATTTAGCTGGAAAGCCACATCTCTGCAGGCTTTGCACAAGCTTCTTTGTTCAGGTTGTGGGGCAGGCAGCAAGACTAACTTTGTATGCTGGCAGCTGAAGAGCCCGCTAGAGGAATAGGCAGCCTAGGTCATAGAACATAAGCATACAGCACTGCTCTGGTTATATATTGCATTATTTTATTGTCAGCCCAACTGGTTAAGTACTTTATCCAGACCCTCTTAAGCCCCTGTCGTTAGCAGCAGAGTGCTCAGTTGGAGCTGTACATCTGTTAACACAATATATCCAGACACTTCCCAGCTCACATGTCCTAGCACACAGTGCTGCCTCTTGAGCAGGCCTCTGCCAGTCCTTTGTGCTGTGCAGGCCTCCTGCACACACTGTCAGTCGGCTGCACTCCAGCTCTCCTGCTGCTGGAGAGGCATCTCTGCAATTCCAGGCTGCAGAGACTTCCCAGGCTGGCATTTTGGCTCTGTGTTGGTTTAGTTCATGACAGCAGTTTGGCTGAGTCGCAGCAGAGCAGGAGGAAAGGGATGCTGTGTGCGTGTGCACACGAGTGTTGCCTTGTCTGCCTCCCCGCCTCACCCTGTAGACAGGCTGAGAGCAGACACAGGGGTGTTGCTAAGAGCTCTCTGCATCTGTTTAGGCACTCCTGGGAGACAGTGGGAGTCAGAGTTGGAGCTCTGGACCTGACAAATACAGCCGTCTGGACCGGGAGCTGCAATTAGCAAATTCACATTTCATCGAGGAGCAGCAAGCTCAACAACAGGTAAGGCAGCTGGCAGCACAGACTAAATAGCTGTGCTTGCCAAATGGGTGCCGGGGGACTGGTCTGGCTCCAGGAGCCTGACAGTCCTCTCTGCTTGTGGCAAGTGTCTGTGCATGCATTTCCTGTGCAGCACAGCTTTGGATGATCTTAGTGCAGAGCTTTTAACCCTGGAGGTGTGGGGCTTCTGCTGTGTTAGGAGGCAGTTGGCACAATCTGGAAGATGTAGCACACTAAGCTTTAATAGTACAAGGATTGCTGAAATCCCTGGAAGAGTAGAAACGCTGCAAAAAGAAAAGGGCCCATTTCTCTTATGCAACTTCCCCTGGTTAAAAAACGTTTGCTGTTGTTTGTGTGCATCTCCCATCAGAACAGGCTGGGAGCAGGAGCACGCGCCTGCTTCCTTTTCCTGCCTTTGTCACCGTGAGATTAGTGAGAAAGGCTGTGTGAGGGCTTGGGAGAACCCCTGGTGGGGCACTTCCCAGCTGCACTTCCCAGCTGACAGGGGAGTCTGCCTGGAGAAGTGCCCAGGCCAGGCACAGACTGGAGAACTCCAGGGCCTGGACACAGGCAGTGACTTGGAGGTGGCAAACTCCTCTAAAGCTCCTGACCTGTGATGGCACCTCGGCTTCCAGACGTGTTTTACCTACTGACTGCAGGGAGATAAATAGCTACAGAAATAGGTAACTAGGGTAAGGCTAATCCTTAGTGTGACTGTGCCCTGAAAATGACTTAAAACAGCAGCAGACTTATTCCTTTGGCACATTCAGAGCCAGGCTGACTATTTTTAGCTGTAGAAGCTGCAACAGCCTTCTGCTTGCATTAACCCCATGTTAGCTGCAGCACATTCCAGGTGGCATTTCCCAGGCACAGCATCAATGTGTCATCAAGGTTTTGATGACTAGCCCTTGGAGTTTTCCAAAGTCACTTTAGCTGTGCATGCAGCATGGATGAGGCTGGATTTGCAGGGATTTCTGGAGGCTGCAGCCATGGGGATGCCATGCCATGGAGGCTTTCCTCTGGTTATCTCCTCTCCAGCATTTCTTAGGAACGTGGTCCTCATTCCTGGTGGCTTAAGTCTGAGCCTCACAACTGCTGTTGGCCGAGCAGCGAGTGCCTGTCCACTGGATGGGCTGGCTCCAACCCAGCTGCAGGCAGCAGAGCTGTAATTGCCTGTTTCCCTTCTCTTTGGCCCCAGCTGATTGTGGAGCAGCAGGATGAGCAGTTGGAGCTGGTCTCTGGCAGCATTGGGGTGCTGAAGAACATGTCCCAGCGCATTGGCGGGGAGCTGGAGGAGCAGGCAGTGTAAGTCTGAGAGACATAGTGGCAAAAACCTGGTGTGGGGGTGGCTGCAACATGGCTGGATGTCCTCACACACCTGTCTCTGCCTCTGGTAGAGCCTGGAATTGACTGGTCCCTCAGGCAGCCTCTCCCTGCCAGCCTGTGGGAAGCATTTTGTACTGCGATCTGCAAGGATCCAACTGCAACCTCCTTCGTTTAGAAGCCTGCACTGAGGACAGGTTTAACTGCCACCTTACCTTGCCTCCTCTCCTTTTCACATGCTCCCCCTCAGACAGCCAGCAGATAAGGGAGGGAGGTGCTGTGGAATGCAGATACTGGCCACTTCCCCACTCTACAAGGTTTTGTGCTGCCCCTGGACAACTGCTGGGGCTGGGAGCTCTCAGCTCTGCCTTACTGCCCTGAAACACACAGCACAGAGCTGCTCTTCATCACTAAAGTTAAAAATAACCCTCACCCACGCAAAGGGTTAAAGGGCAGCTCACAAAGTCATTTTGCATCCATCCATTTACATATAAATTAGATTTCTTTCCCAGTTCTTGTCCTTTGCAAACAAGTTCCCAGTTGTGCAGGCTAACAGCTATGCTTCCAGAAAGGCTTGAAGGGTTCATGCCAAAACCCCCTCCTTGTTTGGCTGGTAGGAGTCTGGAAGGCCATGTCCCTTGTGAAGTGATTTTGTCTTTGATGGAGAGGAGGAACTTTAAACCTCCCTCCTGTGGGAAGTTGTGCAGCATATGACAATCCTCTGCTCTCACAGAGGAGATTGGTGTGGTGAGTCTGTTTCCAGATCATCACACAAGCCATCAGTGCTTGCTAGATTAGCTGATAACTACCACAGTGAGGTTTTTACAACCTTTTTCCCCATTGAATGAAGGTTTAACAAGTGCCCTGGCACTCCAAATGAAGGAGTCTGCCCTTTTAAATGCATTAAGCTCTAAAGTCCCACTGGCTGGAGACAATTGGATTGGTACCTTGACTCTGGGTGTGCACTGGCATTGACAAAGCATGGATTCAGGAAGGCTTTCAGGTTCATTACTGTCGCTGTGTGGAGGAAGTAAAAGAGTAACTTCCATGCAGAGCTTGAAAAGCACCTTAAAAGCAAATGCAGATCTCATTCCCACTCGATACATGACTGAAACAAGATTTTAGTTTCAACTGCAAGCCCTGAACAAGAAAAGAGATTTAAAGTCCAAGCTGACACGTAGATCTAACTCTGCTAATCACAGATTAGAAATGAAGCTTTCCTTTTGTAAGGAGGAAGCCCCTCCCCACTCCTCACCTTGCAGATGTGTGCAGAGTTCAGCCACAAACACACAGGGAGGATCAGTCTGGCAGGAATCCCGAGTTACTTCCCACCAAAGCAGAGCTGCTGTTTCAGCAGGTTTTTCCCCCTCCCTTGGGTGCTTCCAGGAGAGGAGGCCGCATTCATTTTGTCTGCCGAGGTGTGATACTCTGATCACGTCAGTGTTTTGATCCATGTGTGTGAGTGTGCTGCAGAATCCCCCAAGGGATGTGCCACGTGCTGAGCAGTGCCCTGCTTCTGTGTCCTCAGGATGCTGGACGACTTCTCCCACGAGTTAGACAGCACTCAGTCGCGCCTTGATAACGTCATGAAGAAGCTCGCCAAAGTGTCTCACATGACGAGTGGTAGGTCCTGGGAAGTGGGATCCAGTCCTGGAAAGGAAGAGACAAGCCCTCAGATCTTCACGCTGGGACACTGTGCTCTCACCCACCCAGCCAATGGGAGGGAGCAGCTCTCAGTTCTTGAAAGAGGGGGAAGGCTTCCAAGCCCAGCAGCTGCTCCTGCCCAGACACTGCTCCGCTGCCTGTCCCTTGCCTTTGTTTTATTTACAGATGCCTTTCTATTTATGCCACTACTGCTGGGAAAATCCCCCTCTAGTTGGTGGGAGGGGAAGCTCTGCAGCCTCCTGTTCTGCTGCAGTTTCCCGGGCTGCCTGTGGAAAAAAGCTGTCAAGGTGCCATTAAACACCGGCCACCGTGTGTGGCTTCCCCCCGCCACACCAGAACGCCTGTGGCAATCCCCTTCCCAAATCCCACCTGCCCTGGGGCTGCTGGTGCCTGCAGGCCTGTTGTCGGTCACATCTCACTCAGCTGATTAGAGGAACGAGCTGAATTCTGTGCTGAACCCACAGAAAGGTCCTTATAAGGCTGTGCCTGAAGCCGGGGGGGGCTGGCGGGGCACCGCGGGCAGAGCAAACAGGAAGCCCGGCCTGGCTGCCGGGAAGTCCCGCACTGCCGGCTGCCTCCGAGCCTGGCACCGCGCCCGGCCAGCGCCTCCTCCGGCACCCCTCGCCCGTGGGTGCTCAGGACCTCGGGAAGGCAGCAGCCCGGCAGGAGGAAAAGCGTTCCTGCTCTGCAGGATTAGGATGTCCAAGGGATTTATGAGGTGGCGGGAATACAGCCCTAGAGAGACCACTTGGAGTGCTGACAGTGCACTTTGGGGCAGCAGTAGCTCAGCAGCAGCACAACCACGGGTGAGCCCTGTGCCTCTGCCCTTTCCTCTGGGAAAAACCACGGATCTTCCTAGGGTGTTTCTGAGTGTTGTGAAAGAGCATTTCTGCTGGCATCATGTGTGCCAGGGAGGGTAGGAGGGCTCTTTCTGGGGTAGCTGCTGTGCCTAGGAGTTGAGGGGGTGCCAGCAGCCCTGTCCCCACTGCTGTATCATCATCTCACAGGGGCAGCCAGCGGCTCTCAGAGGTGATGTAGTGTTGAGCCAATGAGGTGTAAAGATGTCCAGGGAAACCTGATTCCTGACCCTGTCCTAAGGGAAGCCACCAGAATGTCTTCTGGCAGAGCTCCTCAGGGCAGCTTTCACCGGATTCCTTCTTGTTCCTCTGGCACACAGATTACTCCATGAATGAACAGCAAACACAGCAGCTCTCTGCTTGTTCCTCCCAATTGCTTTTGAGCCAGCTTTTCAAAGCTGTTTTAACTGGGTTGGGAAGAAGCCTCGGAATTCCCACAGCTGTTCCCAAACCCCAGTCTATCCTGGAGGAGAATGCCTCACTGAAATATAAGTGCCACAGCCTTTCTCCCACAGGAGCTGTTGTTTCAGCTTCTTAAGGCTTAAGCTTGAATTTGGTTCCTAGCAGTACACGAAGAAAAATGCTGCCCCAATTCTCCTGCTCCACTAAAGCAGGAAGACTGATGCCTCCTTTTCTTTCCAGATCGACGGCAGTGGTGTGCAATTGTTGTCCTCTTCGTCATCTTGCTAGTGGTGCTCATCCTGTTTTTTGTCCTGTGATGACAAAAACTGAACTTCCTGGGACGCCCCCTCCCCGCCCCCTCGCCCCGGCAGCGCGGGGGAATGAAACTCTCCCCGTTTCCGTCCGCCCACAGAGATCCCCGGCAGGAACACTCGCACCCAGCTCTCACCATCCTCCGCCGAGGACTGCGGCTCGGCTTCGCCGGCATCTCCCTGGCCCCGGGGAGAGGGGGTGGAGGACTGCAGCTGCCTCCTCCCCTGCTGCGGTGCAATCTGGACCTGGGCTCCGGGTCTGGATCCAGGGAGCCGCAGGGGGACCTGACCCCCGCGCTTCCCCCCCCTCCCGGTGCAGGTAGGAGCCGGTGGGATGTGGACACAGAGCAGCGAGCCCTGAGGAGGACGGGACAGGGGGAGGAATTACTGAATTCACTGAGCATTACAAACTGCGTTGCCAGTGCCAGCCCCAAGCATTACCGGGAAGGGTGAAACTCCCCAAGCCACAGCAAGGGAGGGGAGCCCTGGCCCTGCTCCCCCTGCCCCTCCCTGCCTTCTGTGGGTGGGCTCTGTACCACCAATTGACTGCCGAGAGAGCACGGTGAGTCCCAGCAGAGCTTTCCTACCCTCTGCACTGGGCAGAGCTGTAGGGTTTCGTGTCCTGCCATCGGCCACCCAGGCCCTGAGGTGGGTAGACACCCCAGAGCTTTAAACTTGGGGGTGCTGCACACCGAGCACTGGCAATCATCCGTGAGCCAGAGAGGGAGAGTCTCAAAGCTTTTAAACTTGCCTCCCTCGTTATACAGGCCTCTAAAGCTCATTGACTGATGCTTTCTTTGCCCGTGTATAACTGAGTCACTGCTTCTGTTTAACAGCTGCTTCCTTTTGGCAAGTGATTTGTCAGGTCTAAAATAACTTATTTTTTTTAAGGAAAAAAAAAAATCTTTAAAGATTTTTTTGGTGACCATTCGAGCTACGTTCTCTCTGCAGGTGCACAACACATGATCAGAAGAACAGTGCTCAGTGATGTATTTTAAGTGTATATGAACTTGTAAATAGGATGTCTTAATTTTTCCCAACCACTATTTTTTGGACACCTCCATTTGTAAGCAACCAAAGGGCAGGAGATTCAAAGCTAGATCATGTTTCTGTATTCCTTCCCCGTCCTTCTGATACCTCCCAGTTGTTTGTCACTCGAGTTGTCTCAGCAGTGTCGGATTCCCTACAGGTAATGAGAAGTAGCCAGGTGGGCAGTATCAAAACTGTGGTGAAAAACGCTCACCTGGGCAGTGTCATTGTGGAGGAACAGGCGGAGGGGCCGTGCTGCAAACACCGATTGTGGGGTATGGGGTGACTCTTCAGGAAAGCAAAAACGGTTTCTTACTCCAGTCTGCTCCGTATTTTTAGTTGCAAACGTGAAAAGACTCAACACAGGCTGGCTTATGGCTCCCAGATGGGGCTGGGGGAGGGAGTTAATTGGCACTGACGCAAAGACTTCTGCTGAAATTGCAAATCCCCCCCAAAATCATCCTTCCCCCCCCCCCCCCCAACTCCCGCTCTGCCTTAGAATCTTGCCACCGGACGGCTTTACCTCCGGGACTGAACACTCCTCCTCCCCCCGGCTTCGTGGCTCCTTGCGAGGTCTGCGCGGCCCCCCTGTCCCTCCCGCAGGCTCTGGATGCACAGCCGGCGGCTCCGTGCCTTCCGCAGCCGGGCGGGGCCGGACGGAGGCTCCCCGCCCGCCCGGCACCTCGTCAGTAACGCACACGTGGTGCCTCTGCTCCCACCCGCACTCGTGATTCCAGAGCGGCTCCTTATCCTTGCCGAGCGTCCCGTTTCTTTCGGTTGCGCTGCAGGGGATAGGTGGTGTCTGCTTTCCAAGACTGGCTGTAGCAGTGTCTGTGCCACTCCGTGGGTCTGCACCTCTCCAAGAGCAGGTTGGGGCAGGGAGCAGGGCTCGCTGCCGGCTGCTGTTTGCACTCCTCTGATCCCCGTGTTACTTCCAGCGTGGCTGTGCATCCTTCGGGAATGACTCCCATACAGGACCGCTCCTTTGGTGGTCCAGGGAGTGGCCCAGCTGCTGACATCACCACAAGCCACCCCGAGTGTCTCTGGTCCCATTCCCTGTGTACATTTGCTTTTCTGTCGCTGGTGGTGCCCCTCCCTTTAACACTAAATAAAGGTGCAGCAGCACAGATCTCAGTTCCTTCTTGCCTGACTCTTGCTCCCGGTCCAAGCTCGGAGTTTCCTGCTACCAGGGAGTGGGAAAAACTCTCCCACCAGCATTTGCCAGGCATCACCCTCCTGGCTTTTGAGGCGTAAGCAGCATCTGCAGTTTCTGGGGTCTCCTCAGCATTGTGGGCAGCTGTGCCCAGATGTGGGGTAGCTGCAGGTAGCTGTGCTCAGCCGTGGGGCACCACCAAGCAGTCACTGCTGCCATGCCACCACTGCTGAAGAGACTCATTCCAAAGATGTGTTTTGCCTTCCATGGCTGGAAAAAAGAACCCTTCAAATTCCCCAGGGAGCCCTGCAGGTGGCTGAGCCCCCCCCATCTGCTTGCCCAGGGCCCCCCCCCCAGCACCAGAACATGGTCAGGAGGTGGCTGGTGGAGCAGCAGGGCCATGGGAAAAGAAGTAGCAAAGGCCCCACAGCCGCAAGCACCACCCCAGCCCCTCCATGCCACAAGCCAAGGGCACCGTTTTGTTATTGCAGAGATGTATTTTTGGGTTTCAGTTTGAAATAATTTAAAGAACCCCACCAGCCCTCCAGCACAGGGTGGCAGTGCTGGCAGGGAGCCCTCTGTCACCTGGGGTCACGGAGATGGGGTGTCCCCATGCCGGTCACCCCAGTGCCAGCAGGACAGACCCACCCAGCTCTGTCAGGGCCAGGCTCTCCCCTGCCCCCCACACTTGGGCAGCACCTGGAGACTCTGGGGGGTCCTTGGTCCCACACTGTCTCCCAGGGGGACAAGGAAAGCCACCTGCCCGCACTGCGAGGCAGCTTGGTCGATGCTGTGCCGCTCTGCAGCCTCCTCCTCCTCCCGCCGCGCTTCGCAGGAGCCGTGCCAGGGCTACCGAGGCGCGGGGCGGTGCCGGAGCACACGCAGGGACAGGGTGTCTGCCTGCAGCAGCAGCTCACGGATGCGGGCCAGCCCCAGCCCCGAGACGGCCGCGCCGTTGACCTGCAGGATCTCGTCCCCCACTCCCAGCAGCCCCGCGTAGAGCTTGGCTGTGCCAGCATCCGCCATCTCCTGCACGTAGACGCCTGCGGAGGGAACAGGGATGGATGAGAGCCCTTCCTGCCCCGGCGTGCCCAGGGGCTGCACAGAAACAAACCTGCCATAGACAGCCTTTGGCGTGGGCTGCGCGTCCCAAGCCGAGTGCTGATGGACACGCGGGATTGCGCGTGGCCAAAGCCACCCGTGGCAGCATCCCCCCACCCGCCATCAGCTCTCCGGGGCTCAGCAGCAGTGCAGCGACCCCCTCCACCCGTGCCCAAGCTCGCTGCTGGGGCGGGACGAGAGCAACCGCGGAGGGACCGTGGTGTGCCAAAGCTTCGGGATGAGCCCACAACACCTGTGTCGGGCCGGCCGTGTCCGGAGGTGACGGAGAAGCCGAAGGCGCCGTGGGGGGGTCGCTGCAGCTCCAGCTGGTTGGTGCCGTCAGGGAAGACCTCGACCACGCGCCCCACCGCGCGCAGCTGCCCGGGCGCCCCGATGTCCTCCACGCTCAGCGAGCGCTGCGGCCCTGAGCCCCCCTTCCTGTGGGAGCAGGGAAGACGGGTGGGTGGGGACAAGGGAAGCTGCTGGACATCAGGTGATGCAGCCCCTGGCTGCACCGTGTGACCACAGCAGCCCAGAACAGCCTTCCTGGGCACAGCGGGGATGTGCCAGGTCCCCTCCTACCTGTCGACCGTGGTCTGGGGCAGGAGGTAGGCGCTGGCACGGGGCGCCTTGCCCAGCTGGGGGTGCAGGCTCTGGATAGAGGCAGCTTTTTGGGGCTGGCAGAAGGGTGACACCTGGGGAAAAGCACCTGGCTGAGATGGGGACAAACGCTGTGCAGCACCACAGTGCTTCACCCACTGATGTGGCGAGGGAGTGCGGGCAATTGGGGCATCCCACCCCCCTGGAGCACTCCCCAACTCACTGCTGAGGAGGGACGATCGTGTCTGCTCTTTCACTACCCGCCCCCCTCTCTCCTTCCCCCTTCCACTTCCAGTTGGCTCCGGGCTTTCAAACCCAGCAGGCTTGGGATGGCGCATGCCCCCACACCCTCCAGGACCGCCTGAGCCATAAATCCATACTCAGGAATACTTCATCCCAGCCCAGCATCCCTTCCCTTGTGCGACACCCATCTCCTCATGGGGGCACCCCCCGCATGGGGCGATATCCAGGCTCACCAGCTGCAGGGACTGCAGGGACGGCGATTTCTTGATGCCGGCGCCTCCCGGTGGGGAGCCCCCGGGGGCCGGGAGCTGCTCCATGCTGTAGCAGCGGAAGCGGCCCAGGCGCTGCTTGGTGCTCTGGCTCAGGCTGCACAGGAGCTTCTTCAGCCCCGATGCCGAAGCGCTGCTGCCCTTGCGGCTCAGCGGCCGCCCCGGCTCCCTGGGTGGAGAGGCGTGCTGGTCACACACCGCGTGTGTGGGGCGGCAGCAGGGACCCACCCACTGCCGCTGGGCTGGGGGTGCATCCTGCACCCGCCTTGGCAGCCTTGAGAGCTGCAGCACGGCGAGATCGGGGTGCACGGCGAGATCGGGGTTCACGGCGAGATCAGGGGCAGCCGCCTCCCCAGCAGCGACCCAGCACACACACAAGTTTGTCACTACCCAAAGCGACCCGAAGGGCTCCCTCCCCGCTTTCCCCATTATTTCAGGGGTTTAACAGCTCTCAGAAGTCCCCTGCTCTTCCCCAAGGGATCACATCCTGCCAGTGGGCTCAAAGGAGCCAGCACCACCTTGGAACTGTCCTGCCAGGCTGAGACATGCAGTGCCAGGAACAGGGCTGGCAGGATTGCGCCCGGGAAGCCCCAAAGCAGCTGATTTTCCTCAAAAGGGGAGAACCCGACACCAGCCAAACACCCCTGTCACATCTGCTCCAACGCCCCTGGCAGAACCAGATGTGGGGAAACCCGTCTCTCCCAAACCCACAGCAACACACGGGCACATTGTCCCTCCCATACCGTGGTTTCTGGGAGGTTTTTGGAGCACGGGGAGCTCAACCCAGCAGCATCCTGCCGTGCCAGCAGAGATGCTCAGGGCTGCAGGCTTGGGGATGCCGCGGCCCCTCGCGCTCACTCACCCGTGTGCCGCACTCCCGGCCGGGTGCTGCTGTGGCTGCGCTCCCGGCGTCCCGGCACCTTCCCCGGCAGGACGAGCAGCCTCCGAGGGCACGGGGGTGACAGGGCTGCCAGCGGGGTGTGACGGTGTCCCTGGAACCACAGTGAGACAGTCACGCACCTGCTTCATTGGGGGGACCCCCCCCAGCACCCCACGGGTGGGTCTCTCTCATACCTCTGCCCGTCCCCGGGGCGTCCTGCCCGTGGGTGTTGTTGCAGTTGTTGGTGGACAAGGCACGGAGGGGGCTCCCCGGGAGCCACCTGGGGCTGCAGGGACCCCGCCGCTCGGCCGGCCCCGCCGTGCCCCCGGGCTGGGCTGGGGTGGCACTGCCAGCATCGGGCTCCGGGCCCCGGGCTCCTTGGCTCGGCGCCTGGCGGCTGCTGCTGGAGAACAGCGCCTTCCTGCAAGGCACCTGGGCGCAGGCCTTCTTGGTAGGAGGGGGAGCAGGGACGCGGCTGCCTGGAACGGGGGTGCTGATCCTCAGCTGGGAGGAAGGCTCCAGGGGCTCACTGAGCTGCTGCGGGGGGCGAGCGGTGTTTCCCACGCCCCTGCTGCCCCCCGGATGCCGATGGGCTTCCCCATCTTCCCGGCTGCTGGTTCTTCCCGGTGGCGGGGGGCAAACGGCCCCCGGTTGCTTTGTGGCACCACCCGAGTCCCCGTCCTCGGGGCCAGCGCTGGCCACACACGTTCCCTTCCTGGCCCTCGCCTCCGGCTGCGGGGCAGCACGGGGAGTTCTGTGCCCGCGGGCCCGGGGCTCCCGGTGCCCCCGCAGGTGGGGGCTGCGGGGCCCTGCCTCCTCACTGTCCGTCCGGCAGCCGTCGGAGGTGTCGGTGCTCTCCAGGGCCGAGTCCACCTCGTCAATGTAGGTGACATCCCCGATGTAGGTCTCCTTGATCCTCTCGGTGTGGATGCGCTGTCGGGAGGGCAGGATCCAGAGCGGGGACCCTCCGGGGCCCAGAGGTCTGATTTTAAGCTCTGTCTGGGCAGCGCTCGGCCCTCTGCCATCCCCTGGGGCGCTCCTTTGTGCCGCAGGGCTACTTCTGGACACGTCGGGGGCAGCTTGCGTGTCCGTGCCCCGGCCGGCGGCAGCACCGAGGAAGGAGCCGCAGGCGCTGCACTTGCCCCCGGCCACGAGGTCGCCGCTGCGGGCTTNGCCCGCCGGTGCCGCAGCTGCAGCCGCTCCAGGTACCGCACCTCGGCGTCCCGGGCCGACTCGTCCTCGAAGCGGACGCGGGACGGGGACGGTCCCCGCGGCCGCCGCGGCCTCCCGCAGCTCGACTCCCCGCTGGACGAGTCGCTCAGGCTGCCGCCGTCCCGCGGGGCGACGCTCGGCCTCCCGCTGGGCTCCCTGCCATGGGGACAGACAGACGGACGCAGGCGAGCTGCAGGGGCTGCCCGGCAACGCTGGGAAAGCAGGGCGGGAGGGGGAAACCCCAATGCGAAAGACGGGGCGAGGAGGAAAGCAGCCCGCCCGGTGCTCCCTGGCTGTGTACAGCCCTGCTTCCCTCCAGCCTGAAGCTGGAATCCGGAGGGGCTGCAGCACCTCCCTGCTGCCACGGCTCGACCTCCGTCGCCCCTTCCCTGCCCCGAGGAGTGTGGTTAATCATTCCAGGAGCACCGCATCGCTCATGACCTGGCACACACGGCGAGACGCCGCTGCGCTCCACAGCCTTCCAGCAGCCGAGCTCGCCCGGGAAAACATTCCCCACCAGCTGCGAAACGCCGCCGTCCCACCGGTGACATTTCATCAGACACAATTAACTAAACACCCCCCAAACGCCGCGCCGCAAAAAGGTGCCGCACCAGGGGACGAGGCTGCGCCGCGGGTCGGATGCCGGCTCCGCACGCGTGCCCGCCCCGCACACACCGCTGCCCGCCGTGGGTGCGCCCCAAACCCGGCTGCAGCCCTGGGGACGGGGAGGCGGCACTGACCTGGGGTGCGGGACGGCGGCGGGGAGGAGGAGGATGTCGTGGCTGGCGCGCAGGGGGTTGGTGCGAGCCTTCATGCGGGCGCGCTGCAGCAGCTGCTTGGCCTGCTCGTGCCGAGGGCTCAGCTCCAGCTCCTGCCCGGGGACAAAGGCCCTGCGGCCCCGCAGCGGGGAGGGGGATTAGGAAAAAATAACGGGGATTAGACGTGCTTTAACAGTGACGACCAGGCTGCTCTGCCCAGGGAAAGCGGAGCCCCCGCCGCCGTTCATGGGCGGGCTGGCGGCCGCGCCGGGGGACGGCCGGGAGGGCACCCTTTCCTTCCCCCCCCCCGGGGCCAGGTGAGAGTTTGGGGACGGGCCCAGCCNGCTCGTCACCCCCACAGCTCGGGCACAGGCGCAGGCGAGGCAGGCGCTATTTCCCATCCCCCCCGATGCAAATCCCGCGGCGGTGGGGAGGCAGGTAGGTTTGGGGTGACCCCCCTGCCCTGACTGTCTAGCTGCCTTCCCTTCCTTGCGGGGGGGGAGGGTTCTTCTCCCGCACCCCCAGCCCCCTCTGGCTGCAGGGTGAGGGACCTGCCAGCTCTCCCTGCTGCAGCACTGCCTTCCCGGTTGGCCGTGGCCCTAATCCTCCTGATTAAAATAATCAGCTCAGGCAGTCTCTCCGGGAAGTCTGGCCTTAACCTCTTCAGTGCAGCACGGTGGGCACACGCTGCCGTCCCCCCAGCAGCACCGTGGGAGGCCCAGGCTTCTGCCAGGCTTTGGCTGCCCTGCTGACAGGAGGTGCAGCATCCCCAGCTCTGCCTTGCACCCCCCATCACTGATCCAGCTGCCAGAGCAGAGCAAGTCACCACAATACTGGGGGGAAGGGGGGGGGGGGGTCTTTCCCCACTCACTGTTTTACCCTCTGCAGCCCCCAGCCTCTCACCTGCCTATTCCACCTCTTTATTTTTAGTCCATACCTCCAAGGTTTTTCATTAGCCCAACAGGATTACACACACCTGCTGCCTCGATCCTCTTAAGCACCTGGAGCAAATTTCTGTCCCATCCTCTTCCCTTCCTGCTCCCTTCCTGCCCTGGCACCCTGGCAGGGCCACCCTGTGCTCAGACACCAGAGCTCCTGTCCCTTGTCACACCAAAGCATCGCCCTCACCAGCTGTCCCCCACAGCCCTTCCCTGGTGCTGCTTCACAGGCAGTGTTTGCAATGCAAGACTGGGGAGCAGCAAAGAGGGAAATGTCCATTTCTGCCACACTGGGACTGACCTACCTGCAGCCCTCAGCATCCTGCAGCGAAACCCCCGAGTCCCAGTCCCCATCGCTCGCTGGCATCTCTGAAATGCAGGGCAGGGAAAGGCATTAGCCAGGCTGGATGGCAGCCCCCATCCTGGGCTCCCCTCTTGATAGCACCCCCCCACCACCACCATCCATCCCATCCCAACACCCTCTGCAGGGTTCTCCCAGATGCTTGGCTCTGGGAGATCCCAAAGGAGTGGAACGTGGGGCAGCAGCACCTGGCTGCAGGTGTGGGACTGCGGGGATGGGGCCACGGGGTCACTGGGACAGATGCTATCGAAGGAGAAATTAATTCTCTTTCCTGGTGACAGCTTGCAAAGGGACAGTGATGCCCACAGACCTGGCGTGTCCCAGAAATTGAGTTTCTTGCTTTTAGCGGTGAAATTCCTCACCAGGACACCAGAAGGGACTGACTGGTATCAGCCAGAGCATCTCCTGAGCATCTCCTGTATCCCAGTGAAGGGGATGAGGCAGCAGGGAGCTGCACCCGCAGCGTGGGAGGCCCTGAGGCCTCCCGTCATCCCAAAGGTTTTCCTTCCCACTCCTCCCAGCTGTCCCGAAAGAGCCACCACCTTCCCAAAATACACACCGGGTGCGGCCAGGCCCAGCACCTCCTGCAGGAGCCGCCGGTTCCTTTCCACCCGCTCAGCCAGCGAGAGCCTCTCCCAGCTCTCCGCCGTGTCGGGGGTCACGGAGGGACGGCCCCGGTCCCGCAGCGGGGTTCGGGCCTCTTCATCCAGGCAGGGTCTCTCATGGACCGGGGCAGAGCGCCAGGACCTGCTGCTCCTGTCCGGGGGGAGTTCGGGGCCTGCTGGCACATCTGCCCTGGATGCCGGGACCCTCCAGAGCCCCGGGGTGCCGGCGCGGGGTGCGGGGGGGCTGCCAGGAGCGGGGTCCCCCCCATCCAGCAGCCCGTCCGTCAGGTAGGTGCGGAGCTGAGCCCGCGGCTCCACCGCCGCCACCTCTGCCGGCCCCGCCTTCCCCCGCCGGGGCCGCGGCTTCTTGGGCCAGGGGCGCTCGGGGGCGGCTGCGGGGGTCCCCGGCCGCCCGGCCCGCCTCTCCTTCAGCGCTTTCACCTT